>WOXC01005522.1:0-571001 GCA_011680675.1 Gymnobelideus leadbeateri | reverse complement strand
AGTAAGAGGTTAGTGTCCTATGGACTTTGGGGCCTGTATTTGGGGAATGCGTCAGCTCCCTCCCCTGGGGGCTAGAAGCCCCTGAGGAGACACGCCATTTTGTAGTTTTCAGAGGCAGGTCTGGCTCCCAGCCTACAATTCGTGGGGAGATCCAGCGATCAGTCTTGGGGGGTAATCGCTCTTGCTTTAACCTCCCTGGATCTGGATTGTGATCTAGGGTGGAAGTTGTGGGTGGGTTTACAGCTTGCCAGAAACGGAAGTTGCCCCCCACACGTTCGGGACGAAAATTCCTCTAGCTGGCCTTAAAGCCGTAGTGTGGGAACAAGCCCAAAAGTCAAGCAATTAAGTGGCAACATGCCAAGGCAAAGGAAACAGAAAAATGCAACCCTAGACTCCTATTTTGGGGGCATAGAGCGGGAAAAGGACTGTGAGGTTAGAAGTCCTGCTCCAAAAGCCCCAGGGGAAAACATGAGTGGGTTGCAGGCCATAGAGGACCTTAAGGAGGACTTTAAAAATCAAATAAGAGAAGTGGAGGAAAAATTAGGAAGAGAAATGAGAAGGATGCAGGAAAAGTATGAAATGAGGGTCAACAGCCTGACTGAGGAAAACAACACCTTAAAAAATAGACTAGCTCAAATGGCAAAGGAGGCCCGAAAAGGGCAATGAGGAGAAGAATGCCTTAAAAAGTCGAATTTGCCAGATGGAAAAAGAATCTCAAAAGTTCACTGAGGAGATTCATTCCTTCAGAGTTAGACTGGAGCAATGGAAGCTAGTGACTTTATGAGAAATCAAGATGCTGTTAAGCAGATCCAAACAAACGAAAGATTAGAAGGCAATGTGAAATATCTCATGGGAAAAACCACTGACCTGGAGAATAGATCCAGGAGAGACAATTTAAAAATTATTGGACTACCTGAAAGCCATGATCAAGGAAAGAACCTAGAAATCACCCTTCAAGAAATTCTCAAGGAAAACTGCCCCGATGTTTTAGATCCAGAGGGCAAAATAGAGGTTGAAAGAATCCATTGATCACCTCCTGAAAAAGATCCCAAAAAGAAAACTCCCAGGAATATTATAGCCAGGTTCCAGAATCCCCAGATCAAGGAGAAAATACTACAAGCAGCCAGGGAGAAACAATTTCAATATTGTGGAAACACAATCAGAATAGCACAGGACCTGGCAGCTTCTACACTGAGGGATGGAAGGGCATGGAATATGATATTCCAGAGGGCAAAAGAACTGGGAATGAACCTAAGGGTCACCTACCCAGCAAAACTTAGTATTTTGTTTCAGGGGAAAATATGGTCATTCAGTGGAATAGAGGACTTTCAAGCATTCCTGAGGAAAAAACCAGAATTGAATAGAAAATTTGACATCCAGACACAAGAAGGAAGAGATGCCTGAGAAGGTAATCAGGGAAAAGAAATCAAAAGGAACTTATCAAAGTCGAACTATTTACATTCCTATATGGAAAAGCAATAACCGTGACTGATAATATCTTTCTCACTATGAAAATAATGGAAGAAAGGGGTGTGGTCATATGAATACATATGTGAATGTGTGTGTATATGGTTACAGTTATATATGGATAGAGGGCATAGGTTGAATTTGTTGGGAAGGGAGAATACTCAAGGGATGAAATTATGAGGTGAGAGAGGAAAGTGGCAAGAGGAGATGGGGAGAGACAGGGTAGGTAAACTATCCCATGTAGAAGAAGCAAGGGGAAGTGGTTGCAAAGGAGGGGGAGGATAAGGAAGGCTAAAAAGGCAAAACCACATTCACATTGAATTTGGTTAAGGGAGAAAATGACATACATACTAAATGGGATATCTCAACCTGCAGGAGGATAGGGGGAAGGGGGATGAGAGGAGGGATGATGGGTGGGAGGGCATCCTTGGGGGGAGGGGAGGTTGGAAGTACCCACTATAGAAGAGGGACAGGATCATGTAGGGAATGGACCAGGTGGGGGGTGGGATGAGTGGGAGGGAATTATAAGCAGCCTTGTACAATATATCTACTATGATAATGTTTTGCATATCTAGACATGTACAACATATACTGAATTGCTTATCTCCCAAGAGGGAATGGGTGACAAGGGAGGAAGGAAATGGATCTGAAATTCGAGGTCTTAACATTAAATGTTTCAAATATATATAAATATTATTATTAATACTCTTTTGCTTGTAATAGGGAGATAAGATGTGCAGGCATTGGGACACAAAGGTTCACCTTCCTCTAATGGAAAAGTCGATGGGGGTATGGGAGAAGGTATGGGAGAGAGCAGATTGGAGGAAGTGATATCTTGTGGGACTACTATTCTGGGAGGTTGGGTAGGGGAATAATGGGGGGAAAATGATTGTAACTCAAAATCTGGCGGAAATGAATGATGTAAAACAGAAGTTAATAAAGTATTTGTTTAACAAAAAAAAAAAACTAAGTTAGGTTTATGACCCTTTCCCAGATGAAGACGTTACAGCTGTGTTTTGCTCTAATACAACCCATAGTAACTGACATTTCACACTCTTAGAAATGACAGATTTTTTTCAAGCTAATTATAGCTTCATGAGAGCCAAACAGGTAGCTGGGTAAATTCTTCATCATTAGAAACAAATACTGTGCAAATCTTTAATAACATGGTTAGTTATTTCCCACATTCAGCTCATACTTTCTCCCACCCTCAATGTAATTTCATAAAGTAAAAGCCTGCCCTAGAGCAGCCTGGAGGGCCATTATTAACTCCTGCCTCCAAAAGCAACATTATCAAGGGTTTCTTGTCATTAAACATCCTCCATGTGCCATCTAAGACCTTAAGTTGGAAGGAGGGAGGAGAATCTAGTAGGATTGAAGAGGTGGTAACTTTTGGAGTTGATGAGGGGAGAAAGGGCTGGAAGAAATGTGTTCCTCAAGTGGCCTAAGAAAGAATTCTCTGTATTTTCTATGGATCTAGGGCGTAGCCTAGATCTTTTCAAATCCAAGTCCTAGGTACTTTATTATATTCAAGGAGACTTAGGAATCTTACATCTTGACTAATTGGTGTTCAGAGAGGGAACTTTAGGCACATAAATAATCATCTTATGTGAAAAGTGCTGAAAATCCGGTTCTGCCTGCCTTGTGGGGGAAACTGAGAAGAAGAATCATCAAGGTTGGGAGGGGGAGGCTGAAGCAGGAGAGGCAAGGCTTCCATCTGACACCCCACAGGGCAGACCTGGAGACTGGAGCTGGTCATTGGCTGAGGATCCTTAAGGGACTGTGGACACAAAGACATAAATCATGTGGTCAGCCAGAAAGAGGTTTTCCCATTGCTATTTTTTCAGATCAGGCATTTGTTACCTGGGCACTCCCTCTCTCCTTTAAACCACTCTATGCTGTGAAGTATTCCTGAAATCCATTAAAATCTGCCTCAAGGCCCCTCTGAATAATGTGAAAACCTTTGTCTCTATGAATAAAAGTTGGTAAAAGTATCCTCTTCATAAAAATGTAGTTCTCAATACATTCAGAATATATTTTTAAAGACTTGAATATGTCTTTTAAGAAGCATTATTGGGGCAGCTAGGTGGTCTAGTGGCTGGAGGACAGGCCATGGAGTCAGGAGAACTTGAATTCAAATCCAGCATCAGATACTTACCAGCTGTATGACCTTGGGCAAGTCACTTAACTTGGGCAAGTCACTTGCTTCCCTCCCAAAAAAAGCATTTTTACATTTTGGGGTTTTTTGCTTTATTTCTTTTATTTTGTTTTTAATGCTGGCAAAGGAAACAGTAAGTCAAATCTCAGAAACTGGGAGTGGGTAATGCTGCAACTTTTTGAGTTTTTTCTGTTTTGCTCGGAAATTATGCTGCTTTTAAAAACCCTTCAGGTTTATTTGGAAAGTAGGGGGTGATGCCATGGAAAGAGCCCTGAGCTTGAAGTCTCAGGGCCTGAGTTCAAATTTTACCTCTGTCACAAGCTACCTTTATAACTTTGGATAAATCAGCTAAACTCCGTGGGCCTCAGTTTCTTCAGCTGTAAAATGAGAAGGCTGAATTAGAAGACATCCAAGAACCCCTGCAGATCTGTGCCCCTATAGGTTAAGAGCTCTTAACCTGCTTTGTGTAACAGGAAAGTCTGGTAAAG
Organism: Gymnobelideus leadbeateri; assembly: GCA_011680675.1. Lineage (NCBI taxonomy): Eukaryota > Metazoa > Chordata > Mammalia > Diprotodontia > Petauridae > Gymnobelideus > Gymnobelideus leadbeateri. The sequence goes on along the minus strand of WOXC01005522.1, from coordinate 566,888 downwards.
CCATTGGATCCCTTCTCAAGTTTTCAGTTGTTTTGTTCAGTCCTGTCTTACTCATTGTGACCCCATTTGGGGCTTTCTTAGAAAAGAGACTGGAGGGGTTTGCCATTTCCTTCTCTCCTTCATTTTACAGATGAGGAAACCGAGGCAAACGGGGTTAAGTGATTTGCCCAGGACCACACAGCTAGTAAGTATCTGAGGCCAGATTTTAACTCAGGGAGATGAATCTTCTAGTCTCCAGGTCCAGCATTCTATGTACCATGCTCCCTAGCTGCCCAGAACAATGTTTTTAAATAATTGAAGAAATGCTAAATTTTAGCTAGAGTTAACAAAAATAAAGATGTCACAAGTTTCACAGCCCTCCTAAAATCAGTCCATGAACCCCAAGGTTAAAATTTCATCTATTAAAAATTAAAGGGGAAAAGTTCATAGGATCATAAATTTTAAGTTGAAAGAGATTTTCATGGTCATCAGATCCAAACCCATCATTTATCAGATGAGTAAACTGAAGTATGGAGAAGTTAAGGGACATGTCCAGAGTTATACAGCTAGTGATCCTTGAAACAGAACTGAATCCCAGGTGGCACTCACTAGGCCTGAATTCAAATCTGGCCTCAGACACTTACTAGCTGTGCGACCCTGGCCATGTTACTTTACCCTGTTTGCCTCATTTTCCTCATCTGCAAAATGATCTAGAGAAGGAAATGGCAAATCACTCTGTGTCTTTGCCAAGAAAACTCCAAAAAGGGTCATGAAGAGTCAGACATGACTGAACAACAATGTCCTGGTTCCAAGTCTGGTAAGCTGTCTCGCATCCCACCCTGACTCTCCTTCACAATAATATACAGCTTACGTCTTCTCTTGCTCTCTCACAGAAAGCCTACCCTATCATCCTAATACAAGCTGCATCTGGGAGAAAAGAGCAGGATGTCTGACGGGATGACTTGTATGTTAATTTAATCTTTTAAAAAAAAATGTCCTTGTTAATACCATGATGACAGAACCACCTGGCAGTGATCCTTTTAAACTGCCAGCTTCCCCCATTTATGGCTTCCCTGCGTCTTCTCTCCTCCCTTTAAGGCTTGCTCTTGGGACTCAGGAAATGCCAGGCTGCCAAATGCCAAGAATGGCAAAGCATTTCCTCCACCCCTGCATCACTCAGCAGTGAGATCTCCCCACATGGTGTTAGGAGGAGTCAGTATTGGCAGGATGGGTGCCCTCACTACACAAATAACCTGTTTGTAATCATATCAAACGCAGGTGATTGCCTTGGAGAAGAAGCCCGTTTCCTTTAGCACAGATAGCTGCTCTTCAGTATAAAGCCAGCTAGTGATCCCAAAGAGGGGAGGATTCCAGGCACGAGGCACCATCCAACCTTCTGTTGGGTCTTTTAAGGGCAAGCAACATCTTCACAGAAATGTAAATTCTTATGTAAATACTGACATTTCCTAATTCTGTGTGAGTTTGAGGGGGTGCTTATCCCTTGAGTAAAATCCCCCAAATCAGCTGTCCTAGCCATAAAGGGTGCAAAATAACTCCAGAATCATCAAAATCAGCAGCTCTCATGACTTTTTCTTCAGTTAATATCACCGTCAACAATCAGCACTTACTGAACAACTAATGAACAGGACCTAAAATCTAAAGCTGGAGGGGGGAACCTGGGGCCTTGAGGCCACATGTGGCCCTCTAGGTCTTCAAGTGTGGCACTTTGACTAAATCCAGACTTCAGTTTGGGGCCACATGTGACCCCTGTTTTGTCAAATTTGGATTCAGTCAAAGGACTGCACTTGAGGACCTAGAGGGCCCCAAGTGGCCTTGAGGCCCCAGGTTCCCTGGAGGATGCAGAAGAGATGAAGAAGATGAAATCTCTGCCCTTCTGAGTTAAAAGGAATTATTACCCTATTACTCTGTGCCAAGCATTGTGATAAATGCTACAGGTGTAAATCCAAAAACAAAACCCAAAACAAAGATAGTCCCTGTCCTCAGGGAGCATATATTCTAACAGGATGAGATAATACTTTGCGAAGTAGGCACTAGAGAGGGTTATTCTGCTTTGAATTGGGAGTGGAGCCATGGATTGGCGTATCTTTTTCCAGGAGCAATGACAAAGTCAATTTGATCAAGGTTCCAGAAGCTGCAAGTATTTGCGTGTATGTGTAGGGGGTGGGAGGAGGAGTGGGGAAGACTGTGAAGGGATCCTGGGCATGACAACTGGGGAGGAAATGGTTATTTATGGCTGGGATCAGGCCTATGTGTAGTAGGAGACTGAGGCAACCACCAATCAGGGTAGCAGAGACCCAGGATGGGAGTTATAGGCAAGACAAGAAGAAGTCCTTTTGTGGTTGGTTTTTGACCCAAGAAGCATGGTGACTGATGAGGAGAATATTTAAAGAATCCCTCTTCTCTTTAAAACAAATCAGTGATGCAATGAACAGGGCACCGCCCCAGAGTCAGGAGGACCTGAGTTCAAATCCAGCCTCAAACACTTAACACTTACTAGTCCTGTGTCCTTGGGCAAGTCACTTAACCCCAATTGCCCTGAATTCCCCTCTCCTAAAACCAAAAAATAAATAAATAAGTAAAACAATTTAGTCATTTTGGCCACCACCCCCCTCTGGCAATTCTCTCCTTCTCCAGAGTTTTCAGAGATGACCCATGCCATGACCTGTCCCAGTGTACCAATCCTGTTCACAGTCACTTCCATTCTGTCAGATTCAGCTACTCAGAGGGGTCAAGGGGTGTGAATTCAAGGTTCTGTACCATAATGGGCAGTCTGGTACTCTCTTCTCAGATAACTTGGGCTTCATTTCCCTCATTCGTTTTTGTTCTATCCTTCCCTAGTCTAAAAGATCATTCTCTTTGACAAAAGAAATATTTCGGAAAGGAATATTTCCCAAGGTGTGGGCACAACTTCCATTAACACAGATCTCATCCCTCCAGGTCTCTGTCAATATTTAATGAGTGTTCCAAGCCACCCTAGTCCTCCAACAATAACAACAACAACAAACAACAACAAAAATCATCCCCAGAAGGAACCTTTCAGGTAAGTAAAAAAATAAGCATTTATAGACCACCTACTATGTACCAGGCAGGTACTGTGCTAAGCACATTACAAATATTATCGCCTTTGACCCTCACAACAATGCTGGGAGGCAGGTGTATTATCATCCTTATTTTATAGTTGAAGGAACTGAAGCCACCAGAGTGACTTGCTCAGGGACACACAACTTGTGAGTGTCTGAGGCCAGATTTAAAATGAGATTTTCCTTACTCTGGGCAAGCATCCTACCCACTGACTAGGAAGGAGCTCCATGTGCTGTGGCTCATTCTTTACAGAAAGACACAAACAGGCTATCTCTGGACTGGAGCTCCTCCAGCACCTCTTTATTTCCATGATTTTTCCATCCAGGAAATATTCATTTCATAGATTCAATTTTTAGAGTCATTCACATAAAAGAAAGGAAAGATCCAGGAAGGAAGGAAGAATAGAGAAAGAGAGGGAGGGAGAAAGGAGGAATAAAGAAAGAGAAAGGAAAAAGGAAGGAGAGAAGGAAAAAGGAAGGAAGAATGAAAAAAGAGAAGTAAGGAAAGAAAGAAAGAGGCAAAGTAGAGGAAGAAAGAGAAGAGAGGAAGAGAAGAGAGAGAGATAGTGTGTTTTGAGATGTTATTCACATGAGACATGGTGCTTCTAGTCAAACATTCAGGCTATGAAGGGTAGCTTTAACCCCATAGTGAAAGTTAGTCCTAAGTTTTAGATACCATCATATAATGTTTTTGTAAACTTTCATTTCATTTTACTTTTTTTTCAATTGACAAGCCCTAATTTTCTCCTCCACTATCCTCCCCTTAGTTTAAAAAGAAAAAAAGAAAAATTTGAGTAGCAAAGATGCAGAGTCAAGCAAAAACAAATTGGCCATGTCCAAAAAACATTATCTTGTGTTCTGTTCCTGTTTTCTCTCTGAAATGCAGCATTTCTGCTAAAAAATGATGATGCAGAACATCGCCTACTTTCTTTTGAAAACATCTTAAAAGGTGAAATGGGCCAGAAGAAATGGCCCTGGGCTCTCACCTATGGCTGTCTTTAGCCCGTGCTGCTCTTCCAGATTGAAGACTGCTTCCACACAAGTCAGAACAACACAGCTTCCTTCCTTTGCCAGAGCCATCCAGCAAGGAGTTGTTCCTCAACACTGAGGCTCTTGGCCCCTGCCTTCTCACCTGCAGGGGCTCCTGGGATGCTTATCTTTGCAGACAACTATAAACAAATAGAACTTGGTCTTTGGGCAAATCTACAATGATAACTCACAGGGCTATGTCAAATCATTCCTGTGGCACTCTGGCTTGGTTTCCTCCTCTCTCATCTAGCTCCACAGTCTCCTATTCTGTTCTCAAGGCAGAACTCCTTTAATCATAGCAATAAGTCCCCTGGAAAAAGTATCTAACAGAAAAAGCAGAAATCTCTTCTTGTGCCTGTCACTAATGAACCTAAGCAGATCCAAAACTAGGACTGGGCAACCAGAACTCTGTCCCAAGACACCTAATTTACAGGGTGCCAAGTTTAAAGGGCATTGAGAGCTTTTGCAGTTCTTTAGCAGCATAAAAACAATCAAGCACCTAGTTAATAAGAATAATTAATTAAAATAGAAAGCTACCAGACAGCAGGCTGAATTGAGTACTTCCCTCTTACCTCCTTACCCCAGCTTAGCTGAGAATACCTACTGTAATAGGTATTGCCCAGGACCCAAAAAATTCGTAGTTATGACTTGGAACCCAAGTCCTGGCTACCTCATTACCTTGCTATGAATATTGTTCTTAAAGCAACTGGACAAAAGTCTGTCCTAGATGTTTGACCTAGGGGAAGTTCTTCTGACTCTTTTATTTGTACAACAAAGGCCTTGCATTAGATACATTCTAAACCAATGATCTCGGACTATTTTTGATCACATACTTTTATCAGTAAAAAACATTTTGAATGCACCCTTGATGTACTAATATTTATTTATTTATCAGTTAGATAAATATAATGCCTTCTGTATCATAATACTATATGTACATCATAAAGCATGTACAAATTAATAAAGATTATATAAAGATGAATTTAAAAATATTTTCAAAGTACTTAATTAACAGTAAAAATCCATTTTATACTCACTAAAATATTAATTTTAAATAAGAACAATGTGATTGGATATGTTTCATTACTTAAGAAAAAGTTCTGTGTATCCTAAGGGATAAATAAGGTAGACTTGTAAATAATAATTGTTTGTTAGAAACTGATTATTCATTTAATTTGATCAATATAGCTAGCCAAATAGGATACTTTTTAAAAAGATATTTAGTTATTAAAATATGCAGAATACAACAATCAAATAAAACCATAAGAGATTTTCAGTAGGATTCATTTTTCTCCGAAAGTAGATGTTCACCACACATAATGCAAAAGCAAAAGTGAATTGTCTCAGATTTTAAATCAGAAGAAAGTTTCACACTTAAATTTCTCTTTCTTTACATGATTGTGATTATTGGATGGCATTACACCTCGGTGTCACACTCATGTCTGAATTTAGTTGTGTTTTATATGAGTGTGAGAAACTATAAGATGGTCAGTTTAGCGGAACTATAGATTAAAAGAAGGGGAGTGATGTACAATGGCTACAAAGGTACGTTAGGACTAGCTTGTGAAGGGCTTTAAATGCCCAACAAAGGAGTTCATATTTGTCCCAAAAGTCAATAGGTAGTTTAGTGAACTAGAGAGAAATGTGGTCACAATGGTGCTGTGGGAAACCACTTTGTCAGGAGGGAGAGGATGTATTGGAATGGGAAGAAACTTGAGGCAGAGAGATCAATAAGGCAATTGCAACAATCCAGATAAGAAGTAATGAGGGTCGGAATGGAATCAGGGTATGAGGCACACAGGGAGGAAAGGAGTGGCTATGTGGGTGGAGAGAAGGGGATGGATGGGATAGAAAGGGCCAGATTTGACAGCCCATAGGCTAGGTGGAGTGACTAGAAGTGAGGAGTAGGGAATAGCACAAAGGCTGTACAAGTAATTGACTATGAGGATGGGAGTTTCCTCAACAGAATTAAGAAGATTTAGAAGAGGATGAGACTGGGGGGAAAGATGATATAATGAGCTATGTAATAATGCATATTGCAACCTGCCCGTGCCTGTTCATACTATGTGACTCACTTGGTCCCAGCCAAAATTGAAAAGGGGTAGTGGGGCTCTTACAGACCAGCTGCTGCCTTCAGGTGCAGTCTATCTTCTGAGGGACCTGCCCCATCCACAAAGTGATCTGGGGGACAGGGAATGAAGATATTATGGGGCAGGAAAGTGTCAGATTTTCCCCATGGAACCGCTGCAATTGCTGATGTGAGTGTCTAGGTCATATTTAGGTTATAACTGTGCTGAAGGGCCTAAAAAGGTTGCAGAAGTGGGAATTATGCATTTTCACAGAAATGGCAGGGGGAAAGTAGAAGAGAATTAGGGGATGATAGGAGATTAAGTATAGTTGTGTGGAAAATAAGCCTCACACTTATTATGGGAAAGGTGGAATGTGATTATCTTTCCACCTTCTGACTGATCGATCATATGGCTAGTGAAGGGAGTGGCAGGTCTGAAGTAAGGGAGACTCCTCTTCCTGAGTTCAAATTCAGCTTTAGACACTAGCTCTGTGACCCTGGGCAAATCACTTAACCCTCTTTGCCTCAGTTTCTTCATCTGAAAGATGATCTAGACAAAGAAATGTCAAACCACTCCAGTGTCTTGACAACAACAACAACAACAAAACTAACCAAATGTCATCACCAAGAGTCAGACCTGACTGAAATGAGTGGACAACAAAAGGCCTCCTTCCCACCATCGCTCCAAATAATTTCTGGAGGACCTCTGTAGTCCATAGAAAATCTTGCCCATTTCCAGAGACCCACTAGGCAAAGTTTTCTAGCCCCTGTACTTATTCTATCACTACTTCCTGAAGTCATCGCAGCCTCCTTTGAAATTGGGTCCCTTTATTGGCATAGACAAGATTAATTCTGAAGTTTCTTGCTTGTTATGTTCTCATGTTTTATTCATGAACTCCATAACTGAGGCATGTAACCTGCTCTTGCTCTCAAACTGATGCTGTTTAGGCCATGGCATGTTGCCCATCAATTATCCAAATGCCAGGCTCCTCAGTTGGGTTTTCTTCTTCTCGCCCTAATTTAATCATCATATTAATCACTCGAATATTTTCCTTCCACAAGGATGATGATGAATGAGAGCTAAATTGGCTGTCAATTGCATATTTACCAAGGCATTTAAAATTATTCCAGATTTTAGAAAAAACACATGTATAAGCTAGAAATGCTAAGAGTCTATGATATCTTCTGAGTTATGACAGCAGATGTGTTGGACTTTTCCTGGAAAGAAAAGCTCAGGCAATCACATCACTGCTTGTGAGTTTGATTTTACGAGTTGCTGCCATTATTTACGGTTTGCTGTGTACCAGTGGTGCATACCAATTCACAGGTTTGCCTCTGAGATCACTTACTTACAAAGGAAACATCAGGTCCAGGAGCATTTTGTTCCCCTTATTAGTATCTATTTGAATTGAGTCCACATAAAGTAGGGGCTGAGGACTAAAGAAGCCCTTTCAATCTACTGGGCTTTCCCTCCCTGTTATACTTAGAAACCTTTTCTTGGTTTTGAAGTCGTGTTGGCATATATTAAAAATATGGGTGTTTTGTTTTAGACCAGACATGATTTCACTGGAATTGGGAATTTCTATTGAGAAACTCCCTCAACCAACTGAGACTGGCACCTGCTTGGCAATTTCCTCTTAGAGAATTGCCAAGGGCAGTCAGAGGTCATTTAACCTCTGGGTCACAAAGACAGTGTGTACCAGAGGCTGGGCTTGACCTCATGTCTGCTTGGCAGCTGCTGAAGGCTCCTCATCCACTAGGCCAGGAAGCCTCTCAGACTACGAAGAGATAATCTCTTTTTTTGGGGGGGGGGTGTTTAAATAAGTAGGAAGTAGAGTCACAATTAAGCTGTAACCCCATCTGAAAGGTGAACAGTCTCAGGAGGGCTGATTGATGAGCCCAATGTGTCAGTTCTGATATTCAGAGATCACAAACACGCCTACGAAAGAGAAAGAGACTAACAGGACAGCTATAATGGTCTGACTGATTTCTTTCTACTGCCTAGTCACCCTTGTCTTTGTTGTTGTTACTGTTTTTAATTTTAAATATTTTATTCTGAACTGAAGAAATAAAATAAGCATTTCCATAATACAGTAGAATAGAAAAAAAGATGACTATTTGAACCTGCAAATTTTAATATGTACAACTTGCTATTCCTTTTAAATATATAATAGATTATCATGTAACTTTCTCTTTTTCTCTTTTTTTTCTTCCTTCCTTCTTCCCCCACCCTAGAGATGGCTACCATTAGACACATATATGTGTATGTGCATGTGTGTGTGTGTGTGTGTGTGTGTGTGTGTGTGTGTATCTACATCTAAAACCATTCTTTTAATACTTCAATTTATCAGTTCTTTCTCTGGATGCAGATAGCATCTTCCTTCATATGTCCTTTGTAGTTATTTTGGGTATATATACATACATATATATATAAAATAGTAAAAATGACTTAGTCAAAGTTATTCTAAAAACAATATTGCTCTTACTATATAAAACATTCTCTTGGTTCTGCTCATTTTGTTCCTCATTATTTTATACACATCTTTCCATATTTTTCTAAGATCATTGACTCCATTGTTTCTTATAGCACAGTAGTATTCCCTCATAATCATATACCACAACTTGTTCAGTCATTCCCCAATTGATGGGCATCTCTTTAATTTCCAGTTCTTTGTCACCACAAATAGAGCTGCTATAAATATTTGAGAACATATGGACTCTTTTTCTTTTTCCCTAATCATCTTGGGAATCAGACCTAAAAGTGGTATTGCTGGGTCAAAGGGTATAGGCAATTTAATAACTCTTTGGGCATAATTCCAGTTTGCTGTCTAAAATGGATGGATCAGTTCACAGTTCCACCAACAGTGAACTAGCCCAATTTTTCCACATTCCCTCCAACATTTGTCTTTGGAGTTGACATAGAACTGTAGTATATCAGAGCTAAGAAGTTCCTTAGAGATGGTCTCTTCCAATGTCTTCATTTTGAAATGAGAACATTTAGTCTCAAAGAGGTAAATTATTCTCTCAGAGTCCCCTAGGTAGTAAATAATGAAGCTTTGACTTGAATCCTGGTCTCCTAACTCTAGTTCTACCATATTCCATTCATCTTAGAAAAGAACAGCGTGTTAGAACAGAAAGGAGATCCAGAGATTATCTAGTCCAACTCTATTACAAATATTATTATCTATCACTATTTTACAGATAAGGATGGAGGTCTAAGGAAGCCAAATCCCTTTTCCAGGATCTTACAGCTAGTAAATATCAGTAAAGACTCAAATACAAGCCTTCAATTTCCACTACCTGATCTTTCCACCATGTGATAATGCCTCTTTGGGTCCATATGTTAACAGAAAGGGAAAATAGCTTCAGGCTTTTAATAGAATCTAACATCTTCACTATATAATTGTTTGATAGAAACTATTTGGTTCAGCAGAGCCACAGAATTTTGAAATTGAAAGGGAGTCCAGCAGCCAACTAGTCCAAAGCAATCTCTGTAGTCCAGAAGTCCAAAAGAATCCAGATTCAGAATCTCTGAGATGATTTAATCTTCCCTGACCTGAAGAACTAAAAATGAAAGAACAAGTTTGGAACATTGGTCATAGCCCTTCTTACTTTTTTTTATTGCAATATCCCTTAGAATTTGAATTCAAGTAGGAATAAGCCTAAGTGTGCAAAAAACATGAGTTAGCTACCCCTGCCTATGCTCTAGGCACACCAGTGGTGGTAGGGATATTTGGAAAATGTGAGGTATATGGTGTTGGTTGCTGTCCATCATGCCTGAAGAAAACCCAAATTACATCACTAATGTTGGGGTCAAGGTACAAAGGTCTAAAGGATCTCCTCCCAGTCAGGCACAAATAATCCACATGAAAATTTGGTGTGGTGATGTCTCTAAATGTGTGCATCTCAGATTTGTTTTGAGGCACCGCAGTTCTGCTTTTTCATAAAGCACAGTGCCTTCTGTGATGTGGGCACACCATGCTGGGCCATCCTGTGCCAGTATCCCTAATGTCTCATTCCATAGTTCTTCAGAGAGACCTTGAGAGTGACCTTGTATCCCTTATGACCTCTGTGTGGATGCTTGCCTTGTATAAGTCCTCCACAAAAAAGTCTTTTAGGAAAATATAAGTTTGGCATTCTAACAACATTGCCAGCCTATCAGAGTTGTGCTCTCTGAAGTAGAGTTTGAATGCTTGGCAGTTTAGCTCAAAAAAGGACTTCAGTATCCAGTCCCTTATCCTGCCAGGTGATCTTCAGAATCTTCCTAAGAAAATTCAAATGGAAATGATTCAGTTTCTTGGCAGGCTTCACAGGCATACAACAATGAGGTCAACACAATGACTCCATAGACCTTTCGTTGGGTAGACAGCCTGATACCTCTTCTCTCCCACACTTTCCTTCCAAACCTCAGAAACACTGAACTAATTGTAGTAATGTGCATGTTAACCTCATCATCTACATGGTATCCCTGGAAAGTATACTGCCAAGGTAAGTGAACTTATCCACAGCCTTCAAAATTTCTCCATTTGCTGTAATTGATGGAGCTCCACACATGAATGGTGCAGTCCTGGCTGGTGGAGAGCCTCTGTTTTCTTGGTGTTGCTTGTCAGGCAAAAGTTAGCACAAGCACTACAGAATAGATCCATTCTCTGTTGCCTCTTAGCCTCAGATGCGGCATAATCATCTTGCAAACAAAAAGTCACATAGTAACTCTCCCTCTACTTTAATCTTGGCTTGTAATCTTTTCAAGTTAGATAATTTGCCATCAATGTGGTAGCTGACTTTGATGCCATTTTTGGCATCATTAAAGGAATCTGACAACATTGCTGCAAACATTATGCTAGAAAGCATGGAAGCAAGCACACAGTCCTGCTTCACACCACTGTTGGCTGGGAAAGGACAAGAGCATCGTCCATTATCCAGAACCCCTGCAATAATGCCATAATGGAACTGGCAAACAATACTGATGAACTTCTCTGGGCAACCAAATTTTGCCAACCAAATATGTATGTGTTATTTAGAAGACAATACAGGAAATATTTTTAAGGTTAGTTAGTCCATCAAATACATTTTATTCTTAAATTGGTTTTTACTATGAACTTAACAAATACAAAAAAAAAAAGAGGCAACGGGAAGATGGTTTTCCATATATATATATTTATATATATGTAAATTATATATATATATATAATAAAGAGAAAAAAGAGAATTGTACATGAAACTATACATCTCTATTATATACATATTTCTTTTCTTTTAAAATATATTATAAATTCAAAATGTGAGGGGTGGAGCCAAGATGGTGGAGTAAAAGCAGGGACTTCCTTGAACTCTCCCCCAAGGCCTTCCCAATGCCTATAAAATATGACCCTAAATGAAATCTAAAGCAGAAAAACCTGCAAAATGAAAGAGTGGAACAAATTTCCAACCCAAGACAAACTTGAAAGTCAAGAGTAAGGGTCTATGGCACCAGTCTGGGAGAAGAGCACAGTTCAGTGTGTGCCATGCCAGCACAGATGAGGCTGGAGCAGGCCTTAGGGGACTGCATCACTATGGGTTGCTATGTTGGTTTCTCAACTTCTCAACCCACAAAGACAACTTAAAAAGTCAGTAGGAAAGGTCTGTCAGACCTGGGTGAGAAGGGAGTGCTGTCCTGCCTCAGCCCCAGGGCAGCGGTGGTGGTGGCAGCAGCAGCTGCTTCAGGAATTCTCTGCCCAAAGACAGTGGGGGGATCCAGCAGCTGATCAGAGAGATTGCAGAGATCTCTTTGCTGGCACAGGATTTTCTTGCTTTGCCTATGCCTGGATCTGGTTTGTAGTCCTGGGTGGCAGTCCTAGGGTGAGGAGGGCAAGTGGGGTAAAGCTTGTAGCAGCAGTGGAAAGGGAATCCTCCTCACAGTTCCAAGGGAGAAGAGAGTGCTTGTGGTCACTCACAGACCAGAACACAGGCCAAGAGAGGGGTAAACACCTCTCCTTTGATCACACCACCTTGGAAGAGCTGAAAATTTACAGGCCCCTACAAATATCTCTGAAAACAGCTGCACAAAACCCCTGAAGCTTGGGAAAGCACATCCTCCACACTGGAAGCAGAGTCCTACTTTAACAAAGAGCTAAAATCAAAAATAAATGCAACATGTGACTTTCAAAATTGCTCTGTTTGTGATTCTTTTTGGTCTTCCTTTTCTTCTTTCTTTTGTACACTAAACATTTAATGAGAATATTTAAGGAAAATTACTTATACAAAACCAAATTTCCTTATATTTTCCATATATGGAGTGTTGTCCACCCTAGTTTCAATGTGTATATAAATGTCATAATTCCTCAGATTTCACTTCACAATTTATCATCAACTCGGCATACAGTGGACAAAAAAAAAGAACTTATCAAAAATTTAGAACACAGTTTAAGGAGTGCTGAGCTCAACACCCTTATTTCTTGTAGGAAAATTGGTATTCTTCTAAAGTAAACCTCCCAAATCCCTATATCCCATTAGTTGCCAAGTCTTTTTGATTCTTCCTTTAATCAAACTCTTGGATTCACTTAGCCTCCATTCCTGTTGGGTCAACACTATCTACATTATCTTTTCCCCATGCTTAGATTATCAACAAGCTAGAATTTTGTCCAAAGGACAGCAACCAGGTGGATAAAGTGACCTTGGACTCATGCTATGTGAGGATTGAAGTAAATTAGGGTGTTTAGCCTAGAAAAGAGAAGACTTGGAGGGACTTTCATAGCGATATTCAAGGATGAAACACAGTGTGTTAAACTTACTCTCCTTCTCCCTAGAAGGCAAAACCAGAAACAGCAAGTAAAAAAATTGCAGTAGCCAGAAGTGGAATAGTTTGGCTTGGGAGGTAGTAGGTTCTCCATGATGAAAGATATTCAAGGGAAGTCTAAAAGATCATTCCTAGGGTATGGGTAGAGAGGATATTTGGCTGGACTAGATGGCTTCTGAGGTTTCTGGCAATTTTGGGCTTCTGGAAATGGAGATGTTTACCTGGGCTATTATTCATAGGGTAGAGCTGATTACTAGGGAAATGTGGAGATAAAAAAGCCCAGTATCTTTCCTTAGTTACCAAAGCTTCCTACACATCTGTAAACAAGGACTTACAGATGTGCAGAGGGCTCACGTAAATGCTCATGAGATGGAAACTACTGTGTTCTGACTTGGTGGAAATAATACATGTGGAAGCCAAGTCCAGCTGCCAACAGATTGCCTTGGGATATGTTTTACAGCCAGGCAGTGAACTCATTTGTTATTGGTGGAAAGGGAGAGCCTGTGCAGACCAGGCTCTTCTGTCTACAGGCCAGCAAAGGGGGTTAACTCAGGCCTTTCCTCCTACTTAGGGGAGCTAACAAAAAGGAACTTTGGAGAAAAAAAGAACAACTCTAAAACTCAAATGAGCGGTAGGGTTCACTTATCTGAATGATGGCTCCTAACCAGAATTCTCTCTGTAAGTATTTGAAGAACTTTCACATGTAAGAGACATCAGACTTATTTGTGCCCTGATGGCAGAACAAGGCCTAATGAGTAAAAGTCACAAGGATTATGATTTCCAGTCAATAAAAGGGAAATTTTTCTAACAACTGGAGCTTCCCCAAAGTAGGATAGGCTGTCTAGAGGAACAGTGAGTTCCCTGGTCCAAGAGGTCCTGAAGTGAAGACTGAATGATGACTTGTTTAGTGCTTCCAGGCTGGGCCTGACCAGGGGAGTCCATGGGAGCTTATGTCCAGCATTACATTGAAATAAGACTGTCATAGACAGTGGCGTGCTGGAATTAGCTTGTACCAGCTCTTAACTGCAGGGTGGTTAAATTTTCAGTGTGAATACTTATACTGTGGGATTGGAAAATGCTACATATTGGGACTTGACTCATTGTTTTGTTGATTGTCTAGTCTTAAGAAAATGATAGAGAAATATTAATTAATTAATTAATTAAATTTAGCTTTTTTTAGAGGCACTTAGGGTTAAGTGACTTGCTCAGGGTTACATAGCTAATAAGCATTTGATGTCAGATTCGAACTCAGGACCTCCTGACTCTAGGGTCAGTGTTCTATCTACTGCACCACTTAGCAGCCCCTAGATTTAATTTTAAAGTATGTTGTACATACATTTCTAAAAGAGCCAGTTATTAAACATCTCTCAGCAACCTTTGCTTGTATGTCATTCAACAGTTAACAACAGGAGATTTACTTAGCCATATCTGCAGTCTATTCAATAAGGATGGGCATTGAGGCATTGAGGAAAGCTAAAGCTTATTTAGCTTAGAGAAACTCCCTTGATTGAGTTGCCCATTTTTTTGGACACCTTTTTTTTTGCCTTTTTTTTGGAGGGCAATTGGGGTTAAGTGACTTGCCCAAGGTCACACGGCTACTTTTTGTGTTAAGTGTCTGGGGTTGGATTTGAACTCAGGTCCTCCTGACGCCTGACTATTCACTGAGCCACCTAGCCTCCCCCATTATTTTTTCACCAGTTAAGCGTCACAGCAGGTCCCTAGAGTGCCTTGTGTCTGCTTTGTATTCAGTGAGAAAGTGATCCTGAGTGAGCTCCCTCCCGTGAGCCAACCATTTCTCAAGGATAGTCCCAGTACCACTTAAGGAAAAAGTAGCCTAACTTGTATGAGGAGCCAGATTAAGATATTGCTGCCACCACATTGGGGGTGTCATAGAGGGGATTCCTCTGATGATTCTCTGGGTTCCCATCATTCTCACATGGGCATGGATCCTCTGTATTTGCTCACGTTAGAGAGGAAAGCACAGGAACCTGTGGCCTTAGTGTCCCAGTTATGGAAGCCTTAAGTCATGTGTAGTTCAAAGCTTCTGTAAAGAATGTACTCTGAATGATTGGAGAAGAGAGCTTGAAAACCCAAGAAAGGAAAGACTGCTTGGGGGTTGAATTTCCTTGAGAAGATCTGCATCCCAGAGTTGGGCTACTTCTGGACTTGGGGTGCTCTATCCATCATGCTTTACTACCATAAGGATTCTGGGGTCATCTGACAGTCAAGGGTAGAAAATGTAGCAGGGAAAAGACCAAGGTCAAAGGGAAAAGTTTTGGGCATAGAAGTTTTATTGTTGTTCAGTCCTCTCCAACTCTGTGACCCCATCTGGGGTTTTCTTGGCAAAGATATTAGAGTAATTTGCCATTTCCTTCTCCAGTTCATTTTACAGATGAGGAAACTAAGGTAAACAGGGGCAAGTGGCTTGTCCAGGATCATACAGCTGATAAAATGTCTGAGGCCAGATTTGAACTCCAGAAGATGAGCCTTCCTGAGTCCAGGCCTGACATTTTCACCACAACCAGTGGTTCTTGCCACCAGTACTCAGTCTCCAAGAATAACTAAGACCATGGACACTTCAGAAATTATCTTCCATGGAATCAGATTCATAGAACACAAGAAGGCGGACGGGAGCTTGGAGGCTATCTATTCTCTTTGTCGGATGCATGTAGTAAGATATTCCACTTTGGGGACAGATTTAATTGTTAGAAAAGTCTTAGTAGCACCGAGCTGAAACAGGACACCTAACCTCTCCCCATTAGCCCTAATTCTCCCCTCAGGAGCTGTGCAGAATGAGTCTAATTAGTACGGTGACAGCTTTTCCTCTGGAGTTTGTTTCGGCATTCTGACAAAGAATGCCAGGCTAAAGGACTGTGCCCTAGTCTGTAAGAAGACTTTTCATTGCTCCTAGGGAGAAATCTCATTACAATGGTGGACTGTAACCACAAGCATGGAAAATCAAGGTATAATTCATATTCATCTGTTATTTATGTGAACAGGGTTCTCAAAAGTCAAACTGTTTTATCCAGAAAGGTTTTGGTTCAAGGCATCTTGGCAAGATACAGCCAGATTCTGTTCTCCATATAGGGCTAATCTATAGAAACGATGACCTCACGTCACTCAGAACTATTCGATGGAATGTTGGAGTTGGAAGAAATTGCTAAGATGAACTAGTCTGACATCTCCATTTGACAGGTGAGAGATTGCAGGGACTGGGAGGCCACATAGCTTACCAAAAAATAAACATTCAGTGAGTAGAAAAGATAGGATTAGAACTCAGTTTTCCTGATTCACAGGCCAATATCATTTCCAATGAACTAGTTCCTGACTGTCTCTTCTCTGTGGCCTGAAAAAAGTAGGTGTCTTTCAGAAGTCTGTAGGTTCTGACTTTGAGGTACACAGCTAAAAGTGAGGCAAGGGCTGATGTCCTACTTTAAATACCAAAGTGAACATTCAAATCGGGATTTAGGATCCAAGGTGATTCTGGGTAGCACACTTTGACTTCTGTCAGGATGGTGGCAGGGTGGTAGGATAGAAACATGGATATATTAAGAATATAATAGTTTTAAAATTATTAATGGGCTTGAATTTGTCTCTTGATTAAAAACAAAAAACAAATAGGGGTTTAAATTGCCCAAATTATGACATGTACCTAGAAAGTCAGTCCACTGAAAAAGTCCACTTTTCCATTCTTATTTCTATCTCTAGATCTCTGTCTCTTTCTCCATCTCTGTCTTGATCTCTATTTTTATTTCTTTCCACTTCTATTTCTGTTTAAAGCATATAGACCTATGAAGTATATAGACAATGACCTAGGTCTAGAATTGAATGGTAGGCAGAGCTCAAGCAAAATCACATTTGAAAAATTGTTCATCAAATGATCCACTATGGCTGAAATCATGCATTTCAAAAGAATTTTTAAAAATGTAAACAACCTAAGGGATGATAGAAAGACACATGGCAAGAGGACACAGGTTTAAGCATGTTCCTAATGATGACTCATAGACCAGAAGCAGTGCAAAAGAAATATTTTTAAAAGAGGTGAGCTGGTTATGTAGAAAGAAAGAAAGGTAGTAAAGGACATTCTGAGGCATGAATTTATACTTCCAAGGTCAAGAAAGAAGAAAGAGACCTCTGATGGATTGGGTCAACACTGTAGAGGAGTCATGAAAGTACAAGGTGCCCCAAAAGTGTTAGTGCTATTTTAAGCTATTAATAGACGAGTGGCTTAGAATTTTAATAACTTACAAAACTTTAATAACTTCAAAGAGCACTAAGACTTTTGGAACATCTTGTATTTTCCATGAACCATTGGGCATAGAGATACCCAGCGAGAATTCCATCTCTTGAGGGAGCCTGAGGATAGTGGATATCTTGACTTGGGAGCTCTAATAAGATTAGTTGTCTACACTGAGTTAGGCATTAACATGGTGAGCCTCAAAGATTGGTGGGGCTGCCAAGATGAACTCTTGTGCTGATGAAAGGTTAGCCCCTGGAGCTGCCCTGGAAAGTGCTCCATTTCTTATTCTTGGAGAATAAATCCTTCATCAGAAATAACCATTTTCTAGTTCTAAACATACATATCTCCCTGATGC
This sequence comes from Gymnobelideus leadbeateri, assembly GCA_011680675.1. Classification (NCBI taxonomy): domain Eukaryota; kingdom Metazoa; phylum Chordata; class Mammalia; order Diprotodontia; family Petauridae; genus Gymnobelideus; species Gymnobelideus leadbeateri. The sequence goes on along the minus strand of WOXC01005522.1, from coordinate 549,341 downwards.
CTGAGAGATTTTTGTAGCAAATCTCTGCCTTGCTTCAATATTACCAAGAAATCTGTGATTTCATTTGTGCAGCTACTTCCTCCACTAGCTTAGGTCATAAATAGGGTGTGATAGATAAATGTATGTATGTATATAAAATATGCCCATATATGTATGTATATGCATAGTGTGCACATATATGCACATACATGTGTATATTGTATATGCATGTGTGTATGTGTATATGTATGTATTCAGTAAGCTGGTTGTTAAATATATATCAGCATGCCACTGGCCAGAACCCATTCATGCCTTCCAATTCTGGGTGATTCTTGTCCATTTCTCTCCATAAATCCTCTGCTAGGTCCCTCATCCATGTTGAAGGCCTTCTGGTTCTTTTTTTTTTTTTTTTGCTTTTTTTTTGGAGGGCAGTTGGGGTTAAGTAACTTGCCCAAGGTCACACGCCTAGGATTTTTGTTTGTGTGTGCGTTAAGTGTCTGAGGCCGGATCCGAACTCAGGTCCTTCTGACTCCAGGGCCAGTGCTCTACTCATTGCGCCACCTAACCGCCCCTAGGCCTTCTGGTTCTTGCTTGCCTTTTCTGATATTTCATGGATACCAATACAATAACTAGGCTGTCCTTCTGTTATTCATCAGTCTTGCACCATGACTGGCCCACTTCATTTTCTGGTCCTATGTGCCTCTAATGTTGTCTTTTATATCACTTCTTAATGCTAGCTTTCATTTATATAGCATTTTAAAGGTTTGCAAGACACTTTACAAATTCTTCACAATAATCCTGTGAGGGGGGTGCTATCATTATCCCCATTTTACAACTGAGGAAGATGAGACAGAGAGAGATTAAGTGCTGTCCCCAAAGTCACAGAGTTAGTAACTGTTTGAGACTGAGCTTAAATTCAGGTCTTCTTAGCCCAAAGTCCATTGCTCTATCTACTACCTACATATCATTGCTGGTAATAGATTTCAATCGACCAACACCAACTATGAATCTTTCCAGTTCACACTGAATCACCTGAAACTAATTCTTTTGAGACTGAAGTGTTACAAGACCCATAACCATGTTACACCACCAGGTGATCATGAGAAAGAACTGTCATTTCATCATCTGGGAAACTCCTGGTGTGAGAACTCCCTTTACTGACTCATATCGAAACTTATTTTCTTGGGAATTGTCTAAAATTCGGAGAGAATGAAGCCCTTTGTCAGAGTTACACAACTGGTAATTGCTAGAGGTGAGATTTGAACACAGATCTAAACTGAGCATTTTATCAATTATGCCATTGATTTAGCTTGATCTTCTTTTTGATTCTGACCCAAGGCATATATACTAATAGACTAACTCAATAGGTTGCCCATTCAACCGCATGTTCTAGTTGCAACACCAATTCATCATGTATTTCATTTTTCCTTCCTGTGTAACTAACCAATCCATAAAACCTTCACCTTGTTGTCTTTTGAAGAGATTTCTTTGTCAGTCACCACTCAACTAAAGTCTTCTTCCAATGTCTCACCTTGGCATGGAGGTTGGGCCAGGGCTCTCAAAGGCTATTCTGGTAAAGTTCTAGAAGGTTCTAACAAGGTTTAGACTCTAAACTTCAGAGGAAAAGCTCACAAGTGGACGGTGTATGTGTCCTCTAAGAATCAACCTAGCCTGGTCAGAGAGGCCCATCACCAGAATTTTCATTTACAGTAGCTCTCAATGAGTATCTATGAAATTACAGAGGGGCTGTAACTTGAAATTGGTGGAGCAATTACCCTTGCTGATTAAATCGCAAATCCTTGAAGGATGAAAAAAAATTTAAATCATCAAAATAGGTTATTAACATTTTTAAACGTGTGTCTTTGCTTTGACTTCAGGCAAAACTTGGCATAAAATATATTTTTGCAGCCAACTTATCAGCACCTGGTTATTATGGGAATGAAAGATAAATGGCCTGAGAGTAACAGAGTGACATGGCTTCTAAACCCATGGAAACAAAATGACTTTCCATGGGTCACCCACTGACAGACCTGCAAGTACAGCCAGATCTGCCAGACCAGGAAGATTTCCAAACATGCCTGACTGAGTCCTCAGGAAACCATGATACATATATCCCAGAATGCAAAGCCCACTTGCTGAAATGCCAGACTCCTTTCTACCCACCTTTTTTTTTCTCTTTTAAGAGATTTATAAAGCATTTTAAAATCAATTTATCATTAAGAAGCATGAGGTTAGGTAGGGATTGCTGGTGCTTTTTTTTTTTGTTTTGCCCCAGTGTAAGTAGGTCAAGAGCTGGAAAGTCACCTAACAATGGTTTGCCAAACCATCCTAAGTGATAAATTCTCTTTGGAATGTTCTTATAGTCCAGTTCCCAAGTCCTGCTCTCTTCAGCAGTTCTGAACACTTTTGAAAGGAATGTCTACCTAAGCAAGAGAGTAAATTTTCAAGCACTCAAGGGTCTTACAAGCGCCACTTCTCTGCTTTTTCAGAAACTCACATTTGGCACAACTGGTCCTTCTTCCAAAGAAGTAAAAGCGGACTGGTCCTCTCAGGACCTTCTTTGGGGCTCCTCGAAGTTGAGCTGGACCTTATCACTGCCTGGAACTCCTGCCTAATGGAGTGCCTGGCAAAGCCAGATGTATGTTTTACTTACTGATTGACCCCCTCTGAGTCCTGGGGGTTGAACTGTAATTCCATAGCTGTATATTTTCCGTTAAGTGGGCATGCTGAGATGACACCAGGTACCGGGAGCTAAGTGACGGACTTGCTGGAGTTTTCAGATTCCCACTTGGCCTTGTCTAAGGTGTGCAGGCCCAAGACATGGCCCTGAAAGCAGGCCTGGTCAAAATCCCCTGCTTCAGAACCCAGAAAGCTGTTGATAAATTAGAAGGGGTGGGAAAGGAAGCAGCACCAATGATTAAGAGCCTGGGAATGATTTATGAGGCAAGATTAAAGTAGTTAGAGGGGTCGTTTGGCTAAGGAATGACTCAGGTAAGGGAGAAGCAGAGTAAGTCTATAAATATTTGTACCATGAAAAAGTTTCTCACTCTGAAAACCAAAGACTACTAGAGCATTGTCCCCAAGGAGTGGCGGGGGGAGAGGGAAAAGCTCTTTCTTTAAAATGTTTAAAAATAGACAAATAGAGGATTTATTACAGGAAACAATAAATTGATGGTAAGGAGAAAAGACTAGGTGACCTTTAAGATTTTTTTTCAACTCGTTTTCATAATCTGGTTCCTTCCTTATTACAAGTCATGGCAGGCCTTGGACAGAAATTCCCCCTGCACATGAGCTGGTAATTAGGCTTCCACATCCAGGAGTTCTTGGAACAAAGACTGGAGACCTGCTCCATGCCTCCACTCTCAATTTGCAGGAGAAGACAAACACTACTTTCTGTCTTTTTTCTTTCTCTTTAGCTAGAAATAGGATGTGTGGTGCTGCAAGCAACTTCATATATTCATAGAAGAAGTACTGAGGGGTGGCTAGGTGGCATAGTGAATAGAACACCAGCCCTGGAGTCAGGAGGACCTGAGTTCAAATCTGGTCTCAGACACTTAAAACAAAACTGGCTCTGTGACCTTGGGCAAGTCACTTAACCCCAATTGTCCTGCCTTCCCCTCTCCAAAAAGAAAAAAAAAAGTAGTGCTGAGATTTGTTCCTGTGAGGCTATAAAAGTCATGGGAGTGTCCCTAGAGCCAAACAACTTCTGACCCCATGTCAATGTTGCTTCCTCAGTCCAAAATGATGATCCCTATCCTGTGGTTGAACTTTATAAACTTAAAGCTAGCTCTCTACAAATAAATAAATCAATTCTTCTTATTGTTATTCAGAGGCAAATGATATAATGGGTAGAGAGACCAGTGTTGGAGTTGGAGCCAAGAGACTGAGCATTGAGATAACTATTCTGGGGTAAGGCTTTGGACCTGAAATCCAGTGGAGTTTCCCTTTATAGGCTCAAGTCCAGCTCACAGCATCTGCAGTTTAAGAGGCAGTATAGGAAGTGGTATAGTAGAGAGTTGGGCATGGAGTCAGGAAGACCTGAGTTCAAATCCTACCTCAGATATTTATTATTGTGTGAGCCCTAGTCATTCACTTTGTGACTCACGAGTCACTTTAATCTCTCTGTGTCTGAAGGAGCTTATCTTGATAATCTTTAAGATACCTTCTAACTCTATGATCCCATAAACTCCTGGGTCTATATTACAGTAAGGCAAAGAATTCAGATATCACAATTCAGTTTCTTGCCCCTACTGTCTCAATTTCAGGGGACCATGTTCGGGGCCACAGCCCAGGTTCTGTTGTTTCTGAGCTAGAAGGCAAGGACATGACCAATGGGGCCCAGTAATAGTAGGGGAAGTTACAGCAGGCTCAGTGTAGAGAAGACCCTGGTGTAGGAGGTGAAGAGCCTGGCAAAAGTGAGGGAGGGTGGAAGGCAATGGATTCAATGGATAGAGCATCTAGAGTCAGGAAGATTTGGGTTCGAATCTGGCCTCAGACACTAGTTGTGTTACCCTGGGAAAGTCACTTAACCCTATTTGCCTCAGTTTCCTCATCTGTCAAACGAGTTGGAGAAGAAAATGGCCCAAAAGGGCCCCGAAAGGGGGTCAAGCATCAGACATGACTGAACAATAATAAAATTTGCTTCAACATGGCCTAGAAGAGTGCTTGTAGCTATTTCCATATTGTAATCAAGTTGTAGAAACCATTATTATTAATAATACAGTATATGACCTAAGGCAAGTCAGTTTCCCTGTGTGAGCCATAGTTTCCTCAACTATAAAACAAAGGAGTTTGGGTTCATGATTTCTAGAGTCTTTTCCTTCTCTATGATTTGAAGTCACAAGGAGGCAGAGGTTAGGACGATAAAAGGAAGTGCTTTTTAACACTTGGAGCCATCAGATAAGGAGAGAGGATGCCTCACAAAGTGAGGACCTCCCCCTTGGCACTCTCAGTCAGGGGTGCTAGAGAAGGGCTTCCAGCATTGCACCAGATCTTTAAAATTCCCGTCCACACTATAATTCTGTGATCCTTGTATTTTATCTCTCCACTCTTGGAGATGGTTCTGCTCTAGAAAGTCCAATTGGAGAGTTTAAAACTTCTCCCTTGATAATAAAAAGGTTTCTCCAAAACTTGTGCCTAGAGCAGTAATTCCATTCAGAATCCACCATGCCTGCACCTGGGAGCTCAGTACACCTTTCCAAGCTTTGAGTGTTTCTTGCATCAAGACCAGAGGTAATAAGAGGGTTGGTGTCTTGCATTCTCAAATTTTACACTTCATATTTATTCTTTACTCCTCTTTTTTGCTAGATTACTTTACTTGGTGATTGCTGACATCCTTCCCCCACTCTGCAGTATTAGAAGGACTCTCAAAAATACCCATCAGTGCTGCTAGCACTTTTTGCTTCAGGCCTCTACAGCCAGGTTCATGTCCTTAGATATAATTGGTGTTAATCAATGAATCCATTAATAAGCATTTATTAAGTGCCTACTATATTTCAGGCACTGTGCTAAGCCTTGGGGATACAAAAAGAGGCAAAAGAAAGTCCTTTCCCTCAGGGAATTTATAATCTAATGAGGGAAGCAACATGTAAATATATATATACATATATATATATATATTTATATTAAGGTAAATATAGAATAAATAGGAATTAATTATGACACTAGAATTAACAGGGATTGGGAAAGTCTTCCTGGAGCAGATGGGATTTAGTTGGGACTTAAAGGAAGCCAGGGAAGTCAGAAGGCAGAGCAAGGTGGGGAGGTGTTATTGCAAGCAAGTGGGCACAGCCAGAGAAAATACCTGGAGTTAAGAGATGGAGAATCTTATTCATGGAACAGCCAGGGAGCCAGTGTCCCTGGATCAATGAGTATATGGTAGGGAGTAAGGCATAAGAAGACTCGAAAGGTAGAAGGAGGCTAGGTTATGAAAGACTTTGAATGCCAAACACAGCATTATCCTGGAGGTAATTGAAAAGGCTAGGTTATTAAAGGCTTTGAATGCCAAACAGAGTATTTTGTATTTGATCCTGGAAGTAATTTAAAATCATGAGTTTATTGAGTAGGGATGTGACATAACCGGCCTTAGAAGTGGCTCAGTCTTTTCTCCTCTTGGCTCTCAGTTGCTCAGTGGGGAAGAATGGCCCTCTCCTGTTCTTTACCAGATCTATGGAAAATGGGAGGCCATCAAGAGGCTGCTCATCTACCCTAAACAGACTGCTGGCTTTCTGGGCCTTGTACAAGTCCTCAATTAATTTGGGCAAATTTGGGATTGATTGACATGTTACATGGAAACTGGTGGCCCTATGAGATAAGATGATTCAAAGAGAATTTTTGATCTTTAAGTACCACTGTTGGGTCAAGGTCAGGCTAATGCTCTGGGTCTTCTTCCAATGTAACTGATGCCAGAACTGTGTGAGTCTTAGCAGAGAAGACATTTTCATTACAAAATGAATATTTATATTACTAAAGGTTTTACTCAGGCTCCCACTGAAGAAGATCATAGGATCACAAACCTGGAGTGAAAAATGCTCTCAGAATTAAGAATTGTGAGGAGCACTTCTCTCATGATTGCAGACTCCAAAGAGACTGATGGCTATTCCTGTCATTTATTTAATGTATCTACATCCTGAGCCAGGGCACTGATCACAAAAGGAATTTATGTTTGTAGATGCCAGGGAATGCTTTGATTTTGCTAGAATTCAAGGCGTCTAGGAATGTTCCTAAGGCATATGCTGTAAAGTGAATTTTTGCAGTCAGCCATTTTGCCTTATAACTTGGGATGTTTTATTTTCTTTCATGATGGAGTTGAGCTGAAAGTACTTCACCAAATATCATCTCCTTGCCCCCTTCATTATCAGAGTAGTTAGTACCCTCTAAAGGATAATGGCTAACATTAAGGGGCCAGCATTTAGCACAATGCCTGACCCAAAGTTGTTTAGTCCAGTATGACTCTCTGTTCCCCATGGACCATAACTCATCAATACTGTCCGTAGTGTTTTCTTTGTGAAGATAATGGAGTGGTTTGCCATTTACTTCTCCAGTAGAGTAAGACAAACAGAGGGTCAGTGACTTGCCCAGGGTCTGAGGCTGGATTTTAACTCAGGTCTTCCTGACTCCAGGCCCAGCACTCTCTCCACTGAGCCACCCAGTTGCCTCCTGGCACATAGTAGGTATTTAATAAATGTTTATTGACAGATTATAGTTTTATAGGCGTTATGCAACATGATAATTGTGGTGACTTCACAGTGATTGATTATATAAATTCCAAAGCAGATATTATTGTTGTTGCGTTAATGATGAGACTGTGGCATGGAGATAGTAAATGTCTTGTTCAAGGTCAGATAGCTGGTAGTTTGAACCCAGGTGTCTCCCAGCTTCAAAGTCAATATTCCTTCCACCACAGGCTCTGGCTTCTCTAAACAAGGACGGGCACACTTTGCCAAAGATTGGTTGATGAGATCATTATTCACTTCTGTAAGGAAAAAAAAAGGCCTTGGGGCAGCTAGGTGGCACAGTGAGTAGAGTACAGGCCCTGGAGTCAGGAGGAACTAAGTTCAAATCCAGCCTCAGACACTTAACACACACAAAAAAAAACTAGCCATGTGACTTTGGGCAAGTCATTTAACCCCAATTGACCTCCAAAAAGCAAAAAAAAACAACAAAAAAAGACCACACTGTTGGCAAAGAAATGCCATGAGGGGTCAGTTAGTGCCATAAGGGAATTGTCAAAAATGTTCTCAGTGAGTGATGGGTAAAACCATACTATACAGTATCACTATGGTAAAGATGGTATCACAAAGTGAAATTGCTCAAGGCGCTTTTATGTAGGATAGGGATGTACTTAAAGGTACTACAAGAAGAAAAGATATTTTGGGGGCAAATCCTTTAAGCCTCAGTTTTCTCATCTGTAAATGAGTGCGTTGGATCAAATGGCCTCAGGCCCCTTCCTCTAGCTCTGGGATTCTATCTGTTGTTGTTGTTCAGTCATGCCTGATTCTTCATGACCCCATTTGGGGTTTTCTTGGCAAAGATACTGAAGTGGTTGGCCATTTCCTTCTCCAGTTCATTTTACAGATGAGGAACTGAGGCAAACAGGATTAAGTGACTTGCCCAGGGTCACACAGCTAGTAAGTGTCTGAGGCCGGATTGGAAAACAGGTTTTCCTGACTCCAGACCTGGTGCTCTGTCCACTGTACCATTTAGCTACCTGGGCAATCCTCTTTAAAGCCAGGGTGGAACTTTTTCCATGGAGATTGATTTTGTAATGAAAATACATTTTTTTTTTCTCCATCAGGTTTTCTCAAAGCAAGCTAAACTTCAAGGACCTAGGCACAAATATACCTCTACCTCTAGAATCAATCATGTTGGAAAAGGATCCTTATTAGGCATTTTGACAATTGAAAGTTGTATAAACTAGATAATAACAACTTTAATTGTACACAAGGACTTTCTATAAGTGAGAAGAGTGAAGTCTCTGCCATGTTAAAATGCTCTAATTGGGAGAGAGGACTGCAGAGAGAACAAGCAGCTCCAGAAATCACTGCCCACCTCCTTTCCTAGTTATGTATTTCACAGGTACCCAAGAACATAACACAAGAAGTTTGGCATCAAATTCTCATAGACCCTTTAAGTTGGCTTACTAACACATTTCATTGTTTATATTCTCAGGGAAATCAAAAGACATCTACCTACCTAATTTCTGTTTTGGGGGGAACCAATATATCAGACCTATAATTTCACCATTATAGGGAATTCCAAGTGAGAAAATCCCTTTAACAATGGAGATTAACACCTTATCTACAACTGAAATTTTAGAGACATGCCTGGGAGTACCAAGAGGTTAAATGACTTACCCAGGGTCACACAGTCAGTATGGGTCAGAGTTAGGACTTGAAATTAGACAATGTTAACTCAGATGCTCATTCCCATCCACTATATAATACTACATCTCTCCAAACTGATCTGTGATTGTTGATCACGAGACCAAATCTATCAAAATAATAGGTAACAGATTCTTTGTAATGTCAACGCTAGAAGCAGATGATGCAGTCTAGAAGACCTTTGCCCCAGTGTATGTGACTAACATGTCTACAACAAACTTGAGATCCACCCATGGCAGGATTTATTGTTGTTGCCTTTTTGTAAAGCTGAGATTTTCAACCTTGACCTTGAAAAGTGTTTTGCAGGGTCATTAGTTTTGTTTCTTGCCTTGTTTTTTTTTTAATTAAATAGGGGGAAGAGAACCTCATCATAACTGATCAATCTTGCAACATTTTCATTGATGCCATTGATGTATTTCCTGATACAAAGTGCATCTTTTTCAGGATTTGCTCAGAGACACTGTGTAACTTGAAACACTACCCTGGGGCAGCTATGTGTCACAGTGAATAGAGCAAAGGCCCTGGAGTCAGCAGGACCTGAGTTCAAATCCAGCCTCAGACACTTAACACAAAACTAGCCATGTGACCTTGCACAAGTCACTTAACCCCAATTGCCCTGCCCTACCCCCTCCAAAAAGCAAAAAGAAAAATCTAAAAAAAATAAATAAACACTACACTTTAGCAGATATACAGACGCAAGGGAAAGGAACCTGGAAGGGCATGGGTGGACTGTGAGATGTTGTCAACAATGCCTTTCGGGACATTCCTGGTTGGAATGGCAGGCAGGTTGGTCACATAATAAGAGTGTGGGCCAATAGGCAAGCACCAGAGAAGGGGGAGAGGCAGCTCTCTCTGAGGAAATGGGATGGACACTGAAATGGAATTCAAGAGACTGAATCAAAAAATCAGGACAGGTCAGTACCAGAATTCCTAGGAAACCAGATGCAAGAGTGGAAATTCGGGGCTAATAAGCCACACCAAATCAAGAGGCAAGGCGATAATAACAGCAACCACAATAATAGCATTTATATAGGGCTTTAAGGTTTGTAAAGTACTTTATAAATATTATTTTATTCAATCCTTACAACAACTGGGAAGTCGATGCTTTCCCATTTTACAGATGGAGAAACTGAGGCAGAGTTGAATGACTTGCCCAGAGTCACATAACCAGCAAGTATCTGAGGTCAGATTTGAACTTAGGTCTTGACTTTATACTTTATCCACTATACCACTAAGGAAATATGGAATACTGCAGAACTACCTGCAACCTGTGTCTGCAAAATTCAGTATCTTGGTGGGGGGGTTGGGGTGTTATTAAACTCCCTGGTCCCACCCTGCACTCAGATTTCCTTTTTGGTCCCCTTCCCAATACTGTCCTGTATGAGTTACTTTGGCCATGTCCTCTCCTGACTTAGCTCTACTAAGGAGGATATGGAATTGGACCTAGCACTCATGACCATGAAATATTGAAAGAATCAACTAACCAATCAATCAATCGTTTAATCAACAAGTATTTTCTTAAGGGGATAGAAGTACAAAGAAGTAAGCAATCCCAGTCCTCAAGGAGCATTAATCTAAGGGAGGAGACAAAAAGTGCATATACAAGTATACATAGAATAAATATAAATGTATATTTAATTTATAATTAGATTATTAAATTTAATATATTTATAAATTATAAAAATATAAATCAATTAATTAAAATAATAATAAATTTAATCCAATGTAAATACATCTGAAGTATTAAGTAGAAGGTAGTTTGGGAGGGCTGGCACTAACAGGAAGGGTTCCTGTATCAGGTGATGTTGGAGCTTACTCTCGAAGCAGCCTAAGGGTTCTCTGAGGCAGAGGTGAGGAGGGAGTGTGTTCCAGGTATCCGAGGTGGCCACTGTAACTCTGAGGTATGAGATGGAGTGCTGTTCAGAAGGCACGGAGAGAAGGCCAGCTTGGCTAGATCATAGGAAGGAGAGATAGTTAAACTAGAAAGCAATCTTTGGGGTCAAGTTGTGGAGGGTTTTCTGGGACTTTTTTTCTTTTTAGAGGAGGGAAGGCAGGGCAATTGGGGTTAAGTGACTTGCCCAAGGTCACATGGCTAGTTTTTTTGTGTTGTGTCTGAGGTCGGATTTGAACTCAGGTCCTCCTGACTCCAGGGCTGGTGCTCTATTTACTGCACCACCTAGCTGCCCAGTGAAGGGTTTTGAAAGCCAAACCCAGAAGTTTCTTTTTTCATCCTGAAGGCAATAGAGAACTATTAGAGTTTGGTGAGTAGAATAGGGATGTGGTTGGATTTGCACTTAGCCAAAATTACTTTGGCCACAGATTATAAAATTATAAGAAATGGGGGCAGCTAGGTGGTGCAGTGAGTAGAGGTTTGGCCCTGGAGTCAGAAAGACCTGAGTTCGGATGCGGCCTCAGACACTTACCACACACAAACAAAAACCCAGCCCTGTGACCTTGGGCAAGTTACCTAACCCCAATTGCCCTCCAAAAAGCAAAAAAAAAAAAAAGAAAAAGAAAAAAAAAGAAATGGCAAGAGTCTTTCTTTAATCAAGAAGACCAATTAGAAGCTGTTGCAATTAATGTTAAGTGGGAAGTGATAAGGGTCAGAATAGGTGGTGACTATAAATAAAGAGAGAGGAGAGGGGATGCCAGAGATTTGTGGAAGTCAAAATGGCAAGATTCAGCAACTGATTGGAAATGTGGGGCAAGAAATAAGGAGTAAGGAACAACACCCATTGAGGTTATGAATCTGGTAGTGCCTTTGACAGAACTAAAGAAGTTAATGTGGAAAGATACTGAGTTCTCTTTTGGATATGTTGAATTTGGGATGTCTCCAGGACCTCCAGTTTAAAATGTCCAATTAACCACAGATGAGAATTGTATGGGATGAGAAAACACGTGGGATTTAGACTTTAGAGTAAACACACTGATGAGATCACTAATTCATTGAAGTTCCTTGAAAAGGAAAATATAGTTGGCTGAACCCCAGATCTAAATGATTCAATTAAAATGTAATCTTCTGGGTCTAGTTTCCTTCAAAGCTCAGCTTAAACACTCCCTCCCAGAGGTAGTGATCTCCTTTTGTTGTTTGAACTATCTCTCCTCCACCCTCCCCCATACATATACTCTCTCTCTGGCTCTCTGGCTCTCTCTCTGTCTCTGTCTCTCTCTGTCTCTCACTCTCTCCCTCTTTTTCCCTCCCTCCCTCCCTCTCCCTCCTTCCTTTCCTGTCTCTCTGTCTCCCTGTCTGTCTCCCTCCCTCCCTGTCTGTCTTTCTGTCTGTCTGTCTCTCCTACTCCCACTTATATTACCTTGTATTCATTTTCTTTTCTGTGTATACACTTATATGTATGTGTATCTTATATGTATGTGTGCACATTGTCTCTCCTAATAAAAGCTTCTTGAGGGGAAGGGCTATTTCATTTTTTTGTCTTTATATCCAAAGTATCCAGCCCCAGCACCTGGCATGGAGACAGTGCTTAATAAATGCTCATTGAACAGTTGTTTGAACCCAGGCTTAAATACTTAAATCATAGCCCTATCCCAAGAAAGCAATGCACCCTAGAGTAGCTCCTTCTGCAGATAAGTCAATGAAATCAGTGAATTATTCAACAGTTAGTCAACAAGTATTTATCAAGTGCCTACTATGGGCTACATACTATGCTAAGCCCTGGGGATAGAAAGAAAGGCAAAAAAACAGTTCCTGCCCTCAAGGAGTTTACAATCTAATGGGCAGATAAACAACAATGGATGAGCAAGATAAAGACAGGATAAATCTGGGGGCTCTAAGAGAGAAGACAGTAAGATTAAGAGGGACAGAGAAAAAACGTCTTGAAGAAGGTAGATCTTTATTTATTTAACAAATGCTTTATTAACTTCTGATTTACATCATTCATTTCCACCAGATTTTGAGTTACAATTTTTCCCCATTTTTCCCCTACCCACCACCCCAGAATAGCAGTCCCACAAGATATCCCCTCATCCAATCTGCTCTCTCCCATATCTTCTCCTATACCCCCTTCTACTTTGCCATTAGGGCAAGGTAAATCTCTGTGCCCCAATGCCTGCACATCTTATCTCCCAATTACATGCAAAAAAGTATTAATAATAGTATTTTTATAAATTTGAATCGTTTAATTTTAAAACTTTGAATTTCAGATCGGTTCCCTTCCTCCCCTGTCACCCACTCCCTCTGGGAAGATAAGTCATTCAGTATGTGTTGTACATGTATGCCTATGCAAAACATTATCATAGTAGATATATTGTAAAAGACTGCTTATATTTCCCTCCCACCCATCCCACCCCCAACCTGGTCCATTCCCTACTTTGATCCTGTCCCTCTTCGAAAGTGGGTACTTCCAACCTTCCCTCCCCCCAGGATGCCCTGCCCCCCCTCTCATCCCCTTTCCCCCTACTCTCCTGCAGGGTGAGATATCCCACTTAGTATGTATGTCATTCTCTCCCTGAGCCAAATTCAATGAGAATATGGTTTTGCCTTTTTGCCTTTCTGTTCTTCCCCTCCCTTGCAACCACTTCCCCTTGCCTCTTCTACATGAGATAGTTTACCCTACCCTGTCTCTCCCCCTCTCCTCTTGCCACTTTCCTCTCCCACCTCTTAGCTTCACCCCTTAAGTATCATCCCTTCCCACCAAATTCAACCTGTGCCCTCTATCCATGTATAACTGTAAACATATATACACATTCACATATATATTCATATGCCCATATACCCTTCTTCAATTATTTTCATAATGAGGAAGGTTTCATCAGTCACAATTATTTTTTTCCATGTAGGAATGTAAATAGTTCAACTTTGAGAAGTTCCTTTTGATTTCTTTTCCCTGATTACCTTCTCAGGCGTCTCTTGCTTCTTGTGTCTGAATGTCAAATTTTCTATTCAGCTCTGGTTTTTTCCTTGAGAATGCTTGAAAGTCTTCTATTCCACTGAATGACCATATTTTCCCCTGAAACAAGATACTCAGTTTTGCTGGGTAGGTGATTCTTGGTTTTAATCCCGGCTCTTTTGACCTCTGGAATATCATATTCCATGCCCTTCAGTCCCTCAGTATAGAAGCTGCCAGGTCCTGTGCTATTCTGATTGTGTTTCCACAATATTCAAATTGTTTCTTCCTGGCTGCTTGTAGTATTTTCTCCTTGAGCTGGGGATTCTGGAACCTGGCTATAATATTCCTAGGAGTTTTCTTTTGGGGATCTTTTTCAGGAGGTGATCGGTGGCTTCTTTCAACCTCTATTTTGCCCTCTGGGTCTAAAACATCAGGGCAATTTTCCTTGAGAATTTCTCTAAGGGTGATTTCTAGGTTCTTTCTTTGATCATGGCTTTCAGGTAGTCCAATAACTTTTAAATTGTCTCTCCTGGATCTATTTTCCAGGTCAGTGGTTTTTCCCATGAGATATTTCACATTGCCTTCTATTTTTTCATTTGTTTGTATCTGTTTAACAGCATCTTGATTTCTCATAAAGTCACTAGCTTCCATTTGCTCCAGTCTAACTCTGAAGGAATGAATCTCCTCAGTGAGCTTTTGAGACTCTTTTTCCACCTGGCAAATTCAGGTTTTTAAGGCATTCTTCTCCTCATTGCCCTTTTGAGCCTCCTTTGCCATTTGAGTTAGTCTATTTTCTAAGGTGTCATTTTCCTCAGTCAGGCTGTTGGCTCTCATTTCATACTTTTCCTGCATCCTTCTCATTTCTCTTCCCAATTTTTCTTCCAATTCTCTTATTTGGTTTTTAAAATCCTTCTTAAGGTCCTCTATAGCCTGTAACCCACTTGTATTTTTATTTGGGGCTTTTGGTGCAGGAGTTCTGACCTCACAGACCTCCTCCTGTTCCATGCTTCGATCCTCTTTGCCCCCCAAATAGGAGTCTAATGTTGCATTTTTCTCTTTATTTTGTTTCCTTTGCCTAGGTATGTTACCACTTACTTGATTTGGGGGCTTGTTGCCACAGTAGGACTCTGCCACCAGACAGGGGTGCTTCCGTCCAAAATGTTGGGGTCTTCACAACTTCCCGAGGTATTAGTTGGGTGGCCTCTGTAAAGCCTCCATATGCTCTGGCAAGCTGGATACCCACCCCAGACCTCCCCCCCAGACCACAATCCAGATCCAGGGAGGTTAAAGCAAGAGTGATTACCCCCCAAGACTGATCACTGGATCTCCCTACAGTTTGCAGACCAGGAGCTGAAGCTGCCACTGAAGCTGCAAAATGGTGTCTGTGCTGGAGCTCCTCAGCTGCTTCTAGCCCCCAGGGGAAGAAGCCAATGTGTTCCCCAAATACTGGTCCCAAAGTCCATAGGGCACTAACCTCTCACTTTGTCCTAAGCATATCTGTGTGGATAAATCTGGAATCACCACGCTGGTGTTCTGGGGTCCCTCCAGCCAGCTGCTGGCCATGCCGCCCTGGGGCTAAAACCGCTGTTCACAGGGGCTTGGGCTTGGCTCCCAGAGCCTTGCGCTGGCCACTTCCAGAGCACTGTGCTGGCCGCTCCCTGCCAGGCTGCCAGGCTGTCCTCAGCAGGAGGTTAGCTTCTCTGTATCGTTCTGTGGCTGCTGGAGCTCCAGAAGTTGTTCAGAGTCCACCTTTTACATTGTTTGGAAGTGGTGTGGGGGAGAGCACCTTGGAAGTGCTGTTTCTACTCTGCCATCTTGGCTCTTCCCCACCTCCCCCCCCCAAGGTAGATCTTCAGCTGAGTCTTGAAGAAAGCCCAGAGGCCATGATGAGGACAGAGAGAGTTCCAGATATAAGTGACAACCAGTGAAAATGCCCAGAGTGGGGAGAGAGAATTTCATGTTTAAGAAACACCAAGGAGGTCACTGTCACTGGATCACAAAGGACATGGAAAGGATTAAGAAGTAGTAAGATTGGAAATGGAGGAAGGAGCCAGGTTATGAAAGGCTTAGAGTTTCTTCCCAAACCCTCTTGACCTTCCCATCTCCCTTTTTGCTGAAAGAAAGTCTATACAGAATCTGAGATCCATTGCTTGTGAAGATCTACTATCCTTCTTGCCTCTGGGGCTCCCCAGGTATTTCCCACCCCTCCTCGCCCCAATGAAAAGGGCATTGTGTAAGTGGTTAATTTTTATCATGAGCCTGTTGGACAAGGTCTGAGTCTGCTTGCATTCTCATCCCTTAGTATAGTGACAGGCTCAGCACATGTTCATCTATCTATAGCCTGAAATAAATTTCAGCTGAACATTCATTTACTGTGTGAACCTGGGCAAGTCACTTAACCCTGTTTCCCCCAGTTTCCTCATCTGGAAAATGGGGTCACGGAAATTCTGACAGAAATAAAATGGGGTCATGGAAAGTCTGACAGAAATAAACAAGAAGAAGAAGAGTTAAAGACAGAGGGGAGCTGGGTAAGTTACCCACCTGGCATGGCATCCTTCACCAGAAGTGCTGCCAATGGCCAAAACCACCCA
This sequence comes from Gymnobelideus leadbeateri, assembly GCA_011680675.1. Classification (NCBI taxonomy): domain Eukaryota; kingdom Metazoa; phylum Chordata; class Mammalia; order Diprotodontia; family Petauridae; genus Gymnobelideus; species Gymnobelideus leadbeateri. The sequence goes on along the minus strand of WOXC01005522.1, from coordinate 533,045 downwards.
CCTCCTTGAGGACCCTGGAGTCTGAGTTGCATTGGGAAGATAACAGGACTAGAGTTAGGACACGTGACTTTTAGTCCTTGCTCTGACACTCTCCATCTTGCTGTGTGACCTTGCTTAGCCCCCTTCTCTGGGCCTCACTATATGATAAAAATTAAGATTGAACGAAGTCACATTTAAAGTTCCTCCCAACTCTACAATTAGCAACAAAGGACTGAAATCATTTGGATAAAACCCACAGCATGGTCCCTAACTCTGGATTTCTTGAAACTACTTGTGTCCCCGTGTACATATAAACCCTTAGGAAAGGGCTGGAACATATGATGGAATTTCCTTAACTGGAAAGATTTTACCAGTCCAACAGGTAAAACATTCACAAAGTTGGCAGTAGATAACAATAATTTAGAGCCATCATTCAAGAAAATGCTAGTTTTTATTTTCTATACCTTGTAAAGGAGGACAACATTTTTCCAGGGAAGCAGCACGTGTGAGAGATATGTTTAGAGAGGCTGTAGTGTGGTGTTTTGTGGATAAGGAGGGCAGGACTTTAGCTGGGACCCGAAGGAAACCTGAGTCAGAAACCTGGTTCAGGTCCCACCTATGCCACTTACTAACTGTGTGACCTTGGGTCTGTCACTCAGGCATCTCTCTGTGCCCCAATTTCCTTATCTGCAAAACAGACAGGAACTCATTATATAAATGTAAAGTATTACTTTTTAAAAAGTACTTATTCTGGTGAGTGTGAAACTGGGAAGAAGACTAACCTGGAAGTCAGGAAAATCTGTACTCAAGTCCTGAGTTGGACAAATATCAGCTATGTGGCCACATAACTGGTCACTTCACTTCTCTAAGACTCAAAGTTGCAGAAGAATTGATGATCTCCATTGACAAAGGATGTGAGGAGCTAGATAGTACAGTGGATAGGCTGCTGGGTCTGGAGAGTGTAAGACTCGTTTTCCCAAGCTCAAATCTAACACTAAATCAGACACTTACTAGCTGTGTGACACTGGGCAAATCACACAATTCTGTTTGCCTCAGTTTCCTCAACTGTAAAATGAGCTGGAAAAGGAAATGGCAAACCACTCCAGTATCTTTACCAAGAAAACCCCAAATGGGGTCACGAAGAGTTGGATACAACTGAAAAAATGACTCAAAAACTGGCGAAGGGAGTTTCCACTCTGGGAGCTTGACACTGGGATGACAAACAATAAGTCCAGAACAACAACCAAGAAAAGTACTTGTGCTAACCTTTAGTATATATGGCAACAACATGTTATCAAGGTGTATAGCTTATGTTAACAAGTGTCTGCACCTCACTCTACCTAAGGTTTGGCATTTCCGGTTGTAGTAAAAGAAAATTATTCCTTTGGCTTTTACTGATTTGAATTTTATAGAATGCAATGGCTCTGCCCCAAGACTGCTAATCTATCCATATGATGACAAAGTTGATTTCTACAGTCTGGTGTGTTTCCATAATGGACACACACGCTTGCCTCTCTGAGCACTAGATGGTATCTGTGTTTATAGGGTCTATAAAACTACTGGTTCCTTCTGTACTTGGATGGCTGATGGGCTAGGAGCTTCAAGATAAGAGATGGTCTCCTAAGATTCATGTCCATAGAATTAGAGCTCTCTCTGACTTTTGTGGTGCTGAAATGTGTGGTAATATAAAAGGCATTAATGGCCTTTACTTGTGGTTGGGGAGATGGGAGAGGGGGAGTAGGGAGGGAGCAAAGATGGCATCTTTCACCAGAAGTGCTGCCAATGACCAAAACCACTCACCTCCTTGAGGACCCTGGAATCTATTTACCCCAGCAGGGAGCAGCCGTTGGTCTGCAAGGCTTACTCTCCAGACCTGGCATTTGGCCTTTTCTCTCTAAGGAGTATTCACTCCCCTATTTGTATTTCCCACAAGTCCTTGCCTTTCAACATTTTCTCTAAATGTCAAATTTCTTGAAGGGTTATTATTGCTTTAAACAACAGCAAAAAAGACAAGAACACATCAATAGGATCTGAAATATCCAGTGATGCCACTTTTTTGTGAGCTTTATTCAGCTTTATTCAAGGGGCCGTGGCCCACCCTCTGATGGGAGCACGACAAAGTATACATTCAGTGGGCTTGTCTTTCATATAGAGGCCCCTGCCTATTGAAGGCTGAATTCAAGCAAGCCCCTATCACTTTTACCCTCTTAGCTGGATTATGGTTCCCCCAGGAGACCTGGATTCAGGAATGGGAGGGAGGCCCCAACTGTTGGGGCTCACAGGCATTGCAGCAACCCTGGAGAACTGGCGCAGAGAGGAAAGATCGCGTTGCACTAGACTCCTGGCCAGGCCAGGCGGGGCTTGGGCTGCACACTTACTAGACAGAGGAGTGCCTGGCTGAATACTGCAAGGGAAGGGTCTAATGCCACAAGAGAAAGACATCAATTTGCCAGCTTCGTTCTTTGCACTCAGTTCAAAGCTATGAATAATCGTTTCAATTTTCTTGGAGGACTGATAAGATTCTAGTGGAAACCACAAGCTTTGTGCTGGGGGCCCCAGGCCAGAGCTCCCCCAGACTTATCTCCAGCCATCAGCAAGCGCTGTCTTTCTCCTTTCCCTCTGACCCCAGCCTTTCCAGAAGGGTCAAGCATTCAATTTCAGGCCCCTTTGTGCTGAAATGCTTTTTCTACACAGATGAGATCAGCTGATTGCCTTTCCTTTCAGGGTCTGCTTAACGGTTCCTTCTGAAATCAGCTTTGAACTTCTGTATGAAGAACTTTACAGGGCTCAGGCCTCCTCCACACCATTTAGAGACCATTTATTTGGCTATTATAACTTGACCAGGAAGCAGGAACCCAAGAATTTCTTTATCTTTTGGAAAGTTGCTTTTATCAATTTACCCATTCAATTGGACCAGCATTTGTTAAGGGTTCACTGTGTGCCAGTTACTCTCCTGGGTGCTGGGAATACAAAGACAAAATAAAGTTCTAGCTCTCATGGTGCTTACATTCTAATGGGGTGTGTGTGTGTGTGTGTGTGTGTGTGTGTGTGTGTGTGTGTGTGTGTGTGTGTGTAACATGCACACTATATACACGGACAAGTACATTTTAAAAACAAACCAAACCACAGAAGGGATGAAGAGAATTAGAAACTGAAGGGATGAAGAAAAGCCTTGTAGAAAAGATATCACTTGGGCTAAGTGAGTTCAAATCTGGGCTAAGCCTTGAAAGATGGTAGGGAATCCACAAGGCAGAGTATGAAGGAGAATGTAAGTACAGGAGCCATGGAGACAAGAAGGAGAAGGCTGTACAGGGGAGCAAGAAACAGGCCTGTCTAGCCGGAACACGCAGTGGAAAGGAAAGGAACATGGTACCTGTTTAGGAAGAGGTGCTACCCTGGTATAGGCAGGCCGTGAAGTGCCCTGGAAGGCCTGTGGGATTTGGAGACTGAAAGCCTGGGCTCATAGTCTGGGGAAACCATCTATTACTTATGTGGCTTGTGTAGGTGAGATGGATCAATTCTCTGGGCCTCAGTTTCATCATCTATGAAATGGAGGAGCAGGGCAAGTCCTCTCATATTCCTTCCAGCTCTAAATCTGTGAGCATAAGATGTAGTGTTGAGAGAATCTGGTTAATATGAGTTTGTTTTTGTTTTTGTTTTTCTGGAGTGTTGTTCCCTTTTAGGACTATAGTATAGTATAGTATAGACTTACTACAGTATAGTAAGACTATATAGTAGTCTTTTGATATCAATTGATTTTCTTCCTCCCTCCCTCCCTCCCTCCCTTCCTTCCTCCCTCCCTCCCTTCCTTCCTCCCTCCCTCCCTTCCTTCCTTCCTTCCTTCCTTCCTTCCTTCCTTCCTTCCTTGCCTTTCCTTTCCTTTCCTCTTCCCTTCCCTCCTTTTCTTTCTTCTTTCATTCCTTCCTCCCTTCTTTTTTTTAGCTCCTGGGACTCTGATTTCCTCCCACATACATCACACCAGCCTTTTAATACCTAAGTAACCGGCATGTCCCCTGGTTTGTTCTTGGTCTATTAGACAACTAGGTGGCACAGTAGGTAGCGTTCTGGATCTGGAGGCAGGAAGACCTGAGTTTGTTTCTGGCCTTAGGTACCTTACTGTGTGACCCTGGGCAAGTTACTTAACCACTAAACCTGCCTCAGTTTCTTCAGCTATAAAATGGGGATAACAATTGCACCCAGGCTGTTGTTTTTTTGAGGTTGAAATGAGATGCTATTTATGAAGCCCTCTGTAGACCTTAAAGTGCTATATAAATGCTAGCTATTATCTTTCACAATTACCACTTTACTAACATTGAAGAATGTGTCTTGAAGGAAGAAACACAACAGCTGAGTGGTTTGTTTGGCTTTTTTCCCCACTTGTATTGGCATCTCCCTTTCTAGGTCAAACTGCTATTCCCAGTCCAATACTAACCCTTCCCCATTCAGTTTGCAAAGTATATCTGTTTACCAAGGAACACTTCATATTTACTTTCCTTGCTATCTAAATGCTGAAAGACAACAGAACAAGTGAGACAAGTCAAAGCAGAATTCTGATGGGAGATCTCTGGACAGATTCCTGGCTTCAGGCTTGAATTGTTTTTTTAAGCCAGGAAATCACCAGAGAATAAAATCTCGCAATGCCTTGAAGCTGGGATTCTTAAAGTCCAGTCCAATGGGTTGGGTGTCTCTGTTTTGCTTTCTCTACCTCTCTGCCCCTTTCACACACACACACACACACACACACACACACACACACACACACACACTCACACTTCACGACAGCCCTTTTTCAATGCATTGCTGGGTTCTTAAAGGCTCTACCAGTAGAACCCAAACTCCAGCAGGTTCTACTGAGCTAGAAAGCCTCAAAAAACAGACTCAGAGCTGTATTCTGTGTGTCTGTCTTGATAACCTGAAAGGCACTTCTCACTGAAAGACTAGCCACTAGATAATGGATTTTTCTGGTCACAGCAACAGTACATAAAACCATTTCCAAAGTCTGGCAGCACTTTGATTCTCATTGGTAGAGAGAGTACCCATACAGATGAAGTCACGGAACCTTGAAGTACTGGAGTGGACAGACACTCTCCAAATTATGAATATCCAACTAGTTCCATATGTACAAAAGGCCAATTACACCCAGACTCAACTTTTCTGTGTTCCCTCCATGCTCCAGAAGAAACAAACAAATTGTCCAAGTGGGTTTCCTCGTGGTGATAGAAGGACAGAAAGGGCCCAGGTCGCCTCTGCATAGGGTTCCTTCTCTCTCCGTTGGGGTGACAATGCATAGGCCATGCTGCTCTCCCCTTTTCACTCCCTTGTTCACCTTTCACAGCACAGTTAACTTCACTTTCTCTCTTCACATGTCCACACATATTTTCTTAACTCCTTTCTGCTCTCTGAGTTACTGCCTAATTCTTCAGATGTGAGGGGTGTTCTAGGACCTCTTGTGTGAGAGCTCACTGAGCCCATATCAGGGCTGCTCATCCACCTTGGCTCTCCACCTTCACCCAACTTTCACCTGGGGCTCCAAGAAGCTGCAGCATGCCCAGCAGCCACACCCCAGTAAACTGAGTCAGCAGACAGGCTAAACCAGGTAGAGGGGAATGAACAGGCCTCAAAACCATCATTGAGTTACAGGAATTTCTACCCCAAAGTATGTGAACACTTTCCCCAATGGAATGGGAGAATGAGAATGGTTTGTTCCAACAGTCATGGAGGTGGCTGAAGCAGACACAGTGGAGTCCTTAGTGTATGGTCAGGCATCAAAGATATATCCCAGGCCATCACCAGTCATCTTGACTTTTGTCTTGCCACTGGCCTTTGATGACTCTGGAAGAGAGAGTGAGGGTGACATTGTGTAGCTCTGTCTCTCTTAAATGCAATGCACTAGTAAGTCAAGACATCACCCTGTGATGCCATTGCTCCTCTTTAAAAGACAAGGACCACCAACAGCAATTCTTTAGGAATAATAACAATGATAATAAGTTTAGCAATAGGAATGACTATGACAACAGCAACAGTTATATTTAAATAATGCTTTAAGCTTTACCTCTATTCACCACTTCTGTACTCCAAAATAGTCCTAATTGTGGGTTATGTACAATAGGAAATTAAGCAAGAGAAACCACCACTCAAATTAAGAGGGGTTTTCACAGAAGATGGCATTTTAAGGGGTGGCTAGGTGGCGCAGTAAATAGAGCACCGGCCCTGGAGTCAGGAGGACCTGAGTTCAAATCCGGCCTCAGACACAACACAAAAACTAGCTGTGTGACCTTGGGCAAGTCACTTAACCCCAATTGCCCTACGTTCCCCCCTCCAAAAAAAAAAAAAAAGAAAAAAGAAAATTCTAAAAAAAGAAGATGGCATTTAAGTTGGGAATTAAAGGAAATCAGGGGAACCATAGGTAAAGATGAGGAAAGAAAGCATTGTAGGCATGGGAGACAGCTGGAAAAAAATGCCTGGAGCCAAGAAATGGAGTGCCTTGTTTGTGGAACAGCCAGGAGGCCAGTGTCACTGGATCAAAGAGTACATGGCAAGGAATAAGGTGTAAACAGACGAAAAGTAGGAGGGGGCTAGGTTATGAAAGGCTTTGAATGCCAAACAGAGCATTTTGTAATTGACCCTGGAGGCTTTAGGGAACCATTGGAGTTTATTGAGTAGGGAGGGTGACCCTGTTGGATCTGTGCTTTAGGAAGAATCACTTTAGTGGCTGAATGGAGTATTGCAAATGTGATCTACCAGCTATATTGTGGTTAAATAGTAACTGGACATGGCCAATGAAAGAATTTCTTTTGCATACTATGCATATTTATTGCAAGGAATTTTTTTCTTTTTCTAATAAGAGAGGGAACCTGGAAGGGAGAAAAAAGAAAAAAAAATTAATGAAATAAGTGAAATAAAAAAACTCACATTCTTATGAGGAATCCTTGCAGCAACTTTTTGGTTTTCTAAAGAACAAAGGTTCCTCATTTCTGCTCTATCTCACATACAAATAAATAACATCACAAAAAAGCTTCTCAAAAATCAATGTATTTTAAAATGAACATTCACCTTCCTTTACAGTTAAAATTATAGACTCATAGGCCTGGAAGAAATCTCAAAAGGTCGTCTAAGTTATTTCTTCATCCTCAGGAAAGACCACATCTAAATAAACTTAAGTAACATGTGTCTGCTCTTTATTTAAACTTCTCCCTCGACATCTCAGTGCCTAAGAACCTTCAACATCAGAAAACTCTTCTTTACATCTGCTCCAAGTCCTTCATGAAGTAACATAAGCCCATTTTCTTCTGGTCCTTTTCCCTGGGAATGGAAAACAGTTTATCAGCCTTCTATATAATAACAATGCATATATTCAAGGCCAGGTAAATCTCTCTTAATACACCTCTTCTTTGGGCTAATATTTTGGCCTCCCTGGATGCCTCTTCCAAAGTCTTTTAGCTATTAGACTGTATATACATTCAACCATGAGAACTAACATATTTTTCTGGGAACAGAAAGCAAAGTGATCCCATGTTTCCCAAAGTGGAGCTAAGAGCTCCCTGGGAAACTGTGGGATAGGGTTGTGATTCTCAAATTTATTTTGGGACTAAAGATACACTGTCTGGTCATTTGCCAGATCTTGTCTTTTCTCCTTCCACATCCCTTAAATGTGTCCCCTCTCCTCTATTCACAAGGTCATCACATGCTACCTCAGGTCCTCATTATTTCACCTGGACCATTCCAGCAGTCACCTACTTGGTCTCCCTGCCTCAAGTCTTTCACCACTCCATCCTCCATACAAATACCTAAGAAAGTTTCCTAAAGCATAGGTCTGACAAGGTCATTCACCCACTCCTTCATCTACTCAAGGGGCTCCCTATTACCTGTAAAAGTAAAGATATAAACCCTTCTGGTTGGCATTTAAAAGAAAGGGAAAAAAAGAAGGGAGGAAGGAAGGAGGGAAGGAAAGAAGGAAGCAACAAAGGAAGGAATGAAGGAAGGAAGGAAGGAAGGAAGGAAGGAAGGAAGGAAGGAAGGAAGGAAGGAAAGAAGAAACATGTATTAAGTATCTCTCTTTCCTCCAACTACCCCAAATACCTTATATTCATTATGCATGTGCCTATATGGGTGTTTATTGTCTCTCATTAGAATGGTAAGCTTCTTGAAGGCAGGGGCGGTTTCATTTTTTTTTTGCTTTGTGTCCTCAATGTCTACAATAGTGCCTACTTAATATAAACAGTATTAGGTTTTCAGTACATGCTTGTTGATTTACTGAACACCTAAAGGATGACTCCAGGTTGCAGAAATTTCAGAGCAAAATATCAGAACTTATCTATTTTTATAGAATCCCAGCAAATGCACATATTTATTTTTATATCTACACAATTTCATATTTAATATTTTAGAAGGAAATATCATAATTCTCAAAAGATCTGCACAGAATTATTCCTATCATTTAGAACTACAGGGTTCTGTAGAACCCACGCTGGAAAACGTTATTGTAGGGAGATCAGATACAAGAAGACAAGGAGTAAATAAGTGAGTAGGAGTTCAAGGTGATTCTTCTCAAGGGAACCTGGAGCAGGGGCCAGTCTTTACAAGGAGGAATGGGCCATTACTGTGACTTAAGTCCTGCTCAAAGCTATTGCAGCTCCCTGGACTTGAGGGATAAAGTTTAAGAAGAAGGTCTAATGAAAGGATATGACAACAATTGTTAGATGCCCCCAGTGACCCTTGATAGAACATTTAGAAATTCCTGTGGAGATTGTTGCTACCGGACTACATGACTTATGACTCCACTCTTAACCCCTGTGACCATTCAGACCATTACCCTGTGAGATCCTCTTGGCCTATTTGTGTCATACAACCACCTCCTATTATAATATAAGCTTCTGAAGGAAAAAAAAACATCTCACATTTTTATTTGTATTCCTAATATCCAATATAGTGCCCAGCACATAGTAGGTGCTTGCTTGCTTCTTTCTTTCCTCCCTTCTTTCCTTTCTTCCTCCCTCCCTCCCTCCCTTCCTTCCTTCCTCCCTCCCTTCCTTCCTTCATACTGAACTGTACCAGACTGAAAAAAAAAAGGATCTTAGCTCTTGACTTACAAGATTTTGTTTAAGGTGGAATAAACCAATGGATCCCCAGGCCAAACAATCTCCAAACATTGTTCCTAGGTTTTCTTCCCTATATAATATCAATTCCTATGCTAGGAATGTTCACTAAAAACCCAGAGTCCAAATCTACTTAATACAAAAGAGGTCCCAGTGACTAAATAAAAGTGGACAAAAGGAAGTTTGACCATTTGTTTGTAAAGGGACCTCAGACTTTCCCAGAAAGGACTGAGTGCTTTGCCAGGAACAATATAAATGACCCTGAAGGAGGGTAACCTCTTATATTTAGACAAAACACAGGAAACTGCCTTCAAAGGCACAGGGAAGGTACAAAGCGGGTCCAAGGGTCTCAAAGTGGACGCAGTCGAAGAACCAAGACAGCCAAGGAAGAAAACATATGAACTTTTAACCCCGCACGGGTGACAACCTTTGAAGAGGGGCTGGCCCCAGAGGAAACATTCCCAGTTTCCCTTCCACTATACAAACACACCTGCCTAGGACACTTGAGGAAGCTCCTGAATTTTGGTCCCATCCACAGAACTTAGAGCTCACTTGCTTGCACGTCTGGAAATCTTTGTTGGGGCCTCCGAAAACTTCAGACTTGCTGAGTTTTCATTGCTGTATGTGGCCTGGAGTCTGGGAGTACCCCTGGGGGGCTGAACAAATGAAGGGACATGAAAAGAAAGTAAGATAACATTCAGAAATGTCTCTAGCACAGCATGTAATGGAAAATAATCACGCGGAAAATAAATGGCAACATGTCCTACGGGGACCATGCGCTGCTACCCAGTGACTGGCTTTCTATTCTTCTGGAAGGAATTATGCAGTGCTGACTGTCCCTGTGCAGGCACTTGGCTCAAGTTTCCTCTACAATATCCTGACTTTGGACACATGTGTCTCTGCAAAATATATATCCATTGCACTGGGGGAACACAAGAGCTACTTGGTGGCTTGTTGGGAGATTGAACGCATAAAGCAAGGCAGCGGTTTTTGTTTTTAAAACTCAGTCTCTTTCAGACTGGAAAATGAGAGAAATACTACAGCTGGCTAACCAGGGGCTTACACACAGCCCCTTTCCTCTCAAAAGCTGGAAGACCTCTTGAGGAATGGGATAATTTCCATAGTCCAATCACACTAAGATTTTGCACCTATACTCCATTGTACTTTTCATCATGAGAACCCAAATAACAATCTGATTGCCTCCCTGGGGGGGTGGGGGGGAGAAGGCATTTTCTACTAGCTTCATGTTTTTTAGTGTGTGGGGAAGGGAGCAACGGACTTGATGAATGCAGGGAATACTTTTCCTTCCCCTCCCCCCAAGATAATGATAACTAACACTTTTATGGTACTTTACAATTTACAAAGTGATGCTTAGGCATGATCTCATTTCAGCTTCATATTAATACTGTGAAGTGTCTTGTATTGTTCCTATTTTTCAGGAAAGGAAACTGAGACAGAGAGAGGAGATGTGACTTAGGTGTGGTCAAAGAGCATGTCAGAAACAGAATTTGAACTTGTAGACGTCTTCCTGACTCCTAAGTCAGCACTATATCCACTATACCATTCTACTTTTCACAATGTGCTTGATGCAAGACATGAAGTCCAAAGCTAAGCTCCTGCCCCCACATTCACACACATATACAATGAGTGGGGCAGGATAGGGTGTGAGGCTGAGACTTAGACTCAGTTTACATCATTGTCACTGCTCTGCTGGAAACAGACTTTGAAGCAACATGGCAGTGATCTCAGATGGTCTAAGAAGTGGGTTCCTGATACCTGGGGAAGCTCTCACCTGTCTCCACCCACTACCCTTCAGTTCCCCAAGTGCATGAGTAGAAATGTGGGGGAGTCTGGAAATATAGAAGTCATCATCCTCCAACTTGGGAATTTCCTGGAAAGCAAAGTGTGAAACTGTCTAGGTAGTGCATTTGAATTTTAAGTGGCCCTATTCCTTGCTACTAAGCTGCCATCCCCAGTCATTAGGGATGTTAAATGGGAGAGTGTAGGTCTGAAGACTGTGACTTCTATGCAGTTCATCACTGAGATTCATCACTCATTCTTACCTAAGGGATGCATGTGGCAAGGGCAATATATCTCCAGAGTGAGAGTTTCACCAGTAATGAACTTACTTTTCAATTGTTTTCAGTCATGTCCAACTCTTAGTAACCCCATTTGGCATTTTCTTGGTGGAGATACTGGAAGGGTTTGCCATTTGCATTTCCAGTTCATTTTACAGACAAGGAAACTGAGGCAAACAGGGTTAAGTGACTTGCCCAGGGTCACACAGCTAGTGAGTGTCTAAGGTCAGATTTAAACTCAGGAAGATAAGTCTTCCTGAATCCAGGCCTTCTTCTATATTCAATGTGCCGCCTAGTGATGAATTTAATCATCTCCAAAGTGAGAACCCCTGGAGTCTGTAGAGGAGGCTCTGATACAGTGAGTAAAACCTTAGGCTGAATGAACAGTACAAAGAACGATGGGGAGGTAACAGTCCCTCTGTCCTCTGCCCTAGTCACTCCACATCTAGAGTGTTGCAGTCATTTCCAGGAGTCACGGTTCACAAAGCACACTGACACCTTGTAGAGTATCCAAAGGAAGAGGACCATGTGAGGGTGAGGGACTGGAAATGGGAGCCATACCCACAGGAGAAGAGAAAAAAGGCCTGGGGACATTTAGCCTGGAGAAGAGAAGACTCAGCAGGGACATGTCAGCTGTCTTCCAGTAATTAGAGCTGTCACATGGAAGGATTTGCTTTACTTTCCTTGGCCCCAGAGTGTGGCCCTAGCAGCCATTTGTGCAGGTGGCTGAGAGGTAGGTTTTGGCTCAATGTAAAGAAAAACTTCCTAATATTTATAGCTGTCCAGAAATGCAATGACCTGCCTCAGGATGCAGTGGAGGCCTTCTTCAGGCAACGGTTTGATGACTGCTTTTGGGAATGGTTGGTTAAACTAAATGGCCTCTGAGGTCCTTTCCAAACTCGAAGTTTCCTTGAAATGTTTACTCAAAAGTAAATGAGCTCCTCCCAGGAAAGGCTCTCATCGCTGTGCCTTTCGGATAAGACCAGCAGCATGTTCAAATGGGAAGCACCCTGGACTTTGGAGTCAGGAAGGTATGAGTTCTAATTCTGCCTCTGACTGTGACCATGGGCAACCAGGTGGCACACTGTATAGAGTGCTGGGCCTGGAGTCAGGAAGACTCATCTTCCTGAGTTCGAATCTGGCCTCAGACAGTTACTAGCGATGTGACCTGGACAAGTCACTTAACCCTATTTGCCTCAGTTTCCTCACCTGTAAAATGAGTGGGAGAAGCAAATGACAAATACTCCTGTATCTCTGCCAAGAAAACCCCAAAGGGGGTCACACAGAGTCAGACATAACTGGAAATGACTCAGCAACAACAACAACAACAAGTCCCAGCTGATCTTGTGGCAAGGTAGCCATGGAAACAGTTGACTTAAAAAACAAACAAAATTAAAGAAGTTTCAGACCTCCAGCCACCAACTGTGGCAGTCGAATACCTTCTGTCCACTGGAATAGCAATAAGTCTACATCTGGGATTTAGGCCCACACCCAGGGTAGAAGAGGTAAATGTGTGAGTGCTTATTGGGTTTGTTTCAGTATCTTTGCATTGTGGTATAATTAACCAGCATTATGAAAACAAAATATCAAGGATCCCAGAACTTTGTGGGAGCATTCTGGGAAACCAATAGTTTAATTCCAGGATTCAACCTATTCTATCACATACACTCATTTTTTTTCTTTTCTTTTGGAAGGGGAAAGACAAGGTAATTGGGGTTAAGTGACTTGCCCAAAGTCACACAGCTAGTAAGTGTTAAGTGTCTGAGGCAAGATTTGTACTCAGGTCCTCCTGACTCCAAGGCCAGCACTCTAGTCACTCTGGCACCTAGTTGCTCCTCCCCTCCCCCTGCTTTTTCATTTTCTTTATTTTTATTTTATGTAATATAATTAATATGAAAATATGTTTTCCATGACTTCACATTTATAATTGATATATCACTGACCTTCTCAATGGATAGGGAAAAGGTTGGAAAGAAAGAATTTGGAACTCAATTTTTTAAAATTAATGTTAAAAATAAATTGAAAAATTAAAGGAAAAACAAAGAAATCCTTCCCTATTATAGTTTTAGTATCTGTTTTCCCTTGTAACTCATCAGTTTTCTTTATATATTTAGCCATTTGGTGCATATATTAAACACTGATATTATTTCATTGTCAGTCATAATAACTTTCAGTATAAAGATATTTTTCCCTGTATTTCTCTTTTCACGTCTATTTTTCTTTTAAAAAATAGTTTTAACAAAAATTTAACCCAGCCCACATTGCTTACAGTAGAATTTCACAACTTCAACAACACATAAACATCACATATAATCTTAAAGAAAATGAATTTTCCCCATGTAAGCCAATAATCATTTATATTAAGCATGACCATGTGCCAGGCCTTGAGCCTTAACTCAAGGAACAAGGAACAGGCTTTTAGTGAACGATCTGAAGATCACAGATCTAGAGCTCAAAAGAAACTATCTAGTCAAAGGCTATCATTTCACAAATGAGGGAGCTGTGCCCTGGAGAGAATGACCTGACTTACCTGGGATCACCAGAGCAGAGCTGTCAGTAGAGGCATTGGAACTCAGGCCCTCTGACTCCAGAACCAGCACTTTTCCCATTATAGCAAGCGTTCTCAGATTCAATTGCATAAATATTTATTCTGTGCCCGTTATGTACAAAGCCTCGTTCTAGACATGTATGATATTCTCCCAAGTAGGACTCTACCAGCAAGTAAAATGGCCCAGGAATCACTGCTGCCAAGACTATTCTTGGCATCACATCTTTTCTTTTGTTCTGTTTCTTATGTGCTCAATTATTTCCTGTGACTCCTAAAGCTCCTAGAGACTTCTTTATGGCTTTTCCACCCCCACCAGCCTCCTTTTTTTGGAATTTCCTGTCACAGTGCAGCAGAATACATTTTATATTTGGGACATAGCTGCTTAAATGTTTTCCTTGACTCTCTGTCTCAGTCGCTCTTTGTGTCTCTCCCTCTCTCTGTCTCTTTTAGTCTCTGTCTCAATGTCTTTGTCTCTGTTTCTGTCTCTCTCTCTTTCTCTGACTGTTTCGGTCTCTCCCTCTCTGTCTGTCTGTCTCTGAATATCTCCCTGCCTGTCTCTCTGTGTCTGTGTCTCTGTATGTCTGTCTGTCTTTCCCCACGGCTTCAAGAAACATGTGGGTCATGGGGCAGCTAGGTGGCGCAGTGAATAGAGCGCCGGCCCTGGAGTCAGAAGGACCTGAGTTCGGAGCAGGCCTCCGACACTTAATCCACACAAACAAAAACCTAGCCATGTAACCTTGGGCAAGTTACTTAACCCCAATTGCCCTAAAGGGGCGGCTAGGTGGCGCAGTGAGTAAGAGTGCCGGCCTCGGAGTTGGGATGACCCGAGATCAGATCCGGCCTCAGAAAATGAGCACCCACGCATAAATAATGACTAGCCGTGTAACCTTGAGCAAGTTACTTAACCCCAATTGATTTAAAAAAAAAGAAAGAAAGAAAGAAAGAAAAAAAAACACGTGGGTCTGAGAACATTTTTCTTTGTTGCTCTAGTTTGGGTGATGGAGAGAGAATTGAAGCTGTTGTCACAGAACACGGTCTAGCAATGAAAGCACATATCCAAAGAGATTGAACACAAAAGCAGGGAGGAAAGGAAGAGGGGAAGGCACTTTCATCAGTCTCCATCACTCCCTGGGGTAAGTTAGAGAGATAAGGCGCCAGTCGATTCCATGAATGGTAAGCCTCACCCTCACTCCCTTCCTTTCCACAGGGCTCTGGTGTGAGGACCTGTTTGTGTGCCGGGGGGAGGTGGGCCATTGGTAAAGTAACTGCTTTTATCCTTCTAGAAAATTTATGGCTAAACATTAGAAATTACCCCGGGACAGGGCTCTATAAATTTACTGGTTACACACACTTCCCCTTGTCTTGAAACTCAAGACAAATCCAACTTGGTATAGGGTTAAAAAAAAATTCAAGGATGTAATTTGATACCAAATTCTTATCTTATTGGCAACTCCCTGGGTCTTATATGAGCCACTTTAATTATTCAACATGGTTGACTGGTTGTTGACTGGGAAAACACAGTTCCCTTTCAGCAGAGCTCAAAACCTGCTGGGAGAACCCACAGAGGTCCTCTTGTGACATAAGCCAGCAGTCTGGCAGGGAAGAAGAGTCACTCTTATTAGGAACTCTCTGAGGAAATGTGAGGGAGTCTGGAAATATAGAAGTCACTTCCTGGAAAGCAAAGTCTGAGGCTGCCTGGATTGTGCATTTGGATTTTAAGTGACCCTATGCCATGCTATTAAGCTGCCATCCTAAGTCTTTAAGGATCTTGAAAGGGAGATTGTGGGTCTGAAGACTGTGACCTAATCCAGTCCATCACTGACACAGGCCTTGAAACAGGAAAGATTTTTTAAGAGTAATACTTGAGGTCCCTAAGTAGTCCCCCTATCCTCACCCCTTGATTGCATGGGGCCTCCCAAGAAACTAGCCAGGATTCAAGGCACTTCCTAGATTGGTACCCATCAAAATCTATAGTTTATGAGCCCACTAATGTGCTGTTTCACTAAGTCAACCAGAAGGGACACAACATTTCAAAGAAAAAGACATTTAATCAAACAGCTTAGCAAATTAAGTGAAAAGAAAAGACACCCCATATCCACAGGGATATATTCTCTGATTTCCATACCATTGGTTCTGGGAATGAACACACATAGAAATTCCATGTACCTCAGGAACATGAATGAAGAATGCAACCACAGGGATGCATGTGGCCAGGGCAATACACCTTTAAAGCAACTGACCCTGTAGACTACCAATGTTCCCTGGTGATCTTGTCATGCTGATCCCTGCTGAACAATCTTTGCTGGTCTTTAGCTCTCATGTTTCTAGCTGAACTACTCTTTGGAATCATCTGTAGTCTTCACCTTTTGGGGCCATCTTCTGCTTTCTGCTTCTACTGCTGCGATGTGACTATTACTAAGACACTTCCTTGCAAGAAAGGGTTAAGTTCTTCTAGTCAAGTAGCTCCAAACCATCACCTTCATAATAATAGCTAATATTTACACATCTCTTTCAGATCTGTAAAGCACTGTACATATGTTATCTCATTTTATTCTCATAACAATCTTGTGATGTAGATGCTATTGTTATTCCCATTTTATAGATGACAAAGCTGACTAAGGTATCAGCACTTTGACAGCCACCCTCAGGTAGATGGAAGCAAGCTAGGATTAAATCTATTCTTTTAACTAACTCTTCTTTTTCTATAGGCTTAAAGTCCTTGCCCCCAGGCAACCATCTGATTTAGAGTTAGGAAATTCCTTTTGATTCCTATCAAATCCAGGATTGTTAGTCTGTATCCCTTCCAGGCATTTCAAGGACTCAATTAAAAAAAAACCCTCAAAGATATGAATAGTTTTGGGATGATGAAGCTTTCCTTATCCTTCTTAATGTTCCCGGTTAGTATATGAAGGTAGCCCCTGGGCAAGAATTTTATATCCTTTGTTTTAAATTCCTACTTTTATCATGGATAGTTGCCAACAACAAAATCACTTGTCTTTGCTTAGCATTCCTGACAATAGCAACCCTCTTTGGTCTCCTGACATAAACCTGTACTGAGCTTGGGGCTTAGTCAAACTATTCAGAAGGTAATGGTAATATAGCAATGCCCTAAAGTCTATGTTGCTGCTGTTATTGTTATCATTATTTAATGGTGGAGAAATTTTGAATGCTGTGTATAAATTCATTTGCCTTGGCAGTATACTTTCAAAGGATGTACACATATATGATAAGGTTGACACATGCACTCCCCGGGCTAGCTCAGCATTTGGGAGACTCTGAAAGAAAGTGTGGGAGAGAAGAGGTATTAGGTTGCCTACCAAACCTGTGATGCCTGGACAGTCTGCTAGAACCATGCCAGAAAATTGAACTGCTTCAGTTTGAATTGTGTTAGAAAGATTCTGCAGCTGACCTGGCAAGATAAGGTACTGGACACTGAGGTCCTTGCTTGACTGAACTGCCAAGCATTGAGACTCTGCTGCAGAAAGCAAACTCTGATAAGCTGGCCACATTGCTCAAATGCCAAACATATGTTTGCCTAAAAGACTATTTTACAGAAAACTCACTCAAGGCAAGACTTACATGGAGGCGAGAAGAAACAATACAAGGACACTTTCAAGGCCCCTGAAGAACTTCGGCATCACTTTGTGAGACATAGGAGACACTGGCACAAGACCATCCAACATGGCATGCCTGCATCTGAGGAAGCCCTATGCTGTATGAGCAAAACAACTCAAAAGAAGTTCAAGACACACAAATTTAAAGACATCTCTACCCCAAATAGTTGCACAGATTATTTGTGCCTGACCCACATGGGATAGAGACTTCCAAACTCCTCTTGGTCTGATCACCCACTTTCAGACACACTGTACATTTCCAAAATCATGATGTCATTTTGGTGTTCTTCAAAGAAAGAAGGACAAGCAACAACATCATTATTTAATGGTGGAAGATGAAGCCCCAGTGACTTACTTGGCATTACTCTAAAATTTCTACCTTTTATCCAGCATTATGGCACAGAATCCACCTTACTATGTAGAAGTATCAAGGTATCTCAACAAATGTTCATTCATCTCCACAAATGTTTATTAAATTGTGGGCAAATGATCGGGTGGCATGCTGGTTTATAGACAGCATACATTTATAGAGCTTACTATTTAAAAAAATAAAGCTTATATCGAAGTCAATCCTATACATTAAAATATACATCTATATATAAGGATATGTATATATAATTGTATATGTAATACATATATATAAAACATTAAAATTTATAGTTCATGAGCCCACTAAAGTATTGTTTCATTATATATATATATGCATACATATACATATGTTTCATTACATATACATATTTAAAATCATTACTGTCTTGCATAGTCCTTAGGCACAACAGATAATCAGTTCATATATATGAGTATTATTAACATTACTTTTATATAGTTGTTGCTGTTC
This sequence comes from Gymnobelideus leadbeateri, assembly GCA_011680675.1. Lineage (NCBI taxonomy): Eukaryota > Metazoa > Chordata > Mammalia > Diprotodontia > Petauridae > Gymnobelideus > Gymnobelideus leadbeateri. The sequence continues at coordinate 514,893 of WOXC01005522.1, read as the reverse complement.
ATTTGTGTCCAATTAGTTGTGAACCCATTTGAGGTTTTCTTAGCAAAGAGACTGGAGAATTTGCCATTTCCTTGTCATTTTGCAGATGAGAAAACTAAGGCAAAGAGGGTTAAGTGATGTGCTCATATAGCTAGGAAGTGTCTAAGACCAAATTTGAACTCAGGAAAATGAATCTTCCTGACTCCCAACTCTGTGCTCCATGCACTGTGCCATCTAACTGTCACAACTTTTATATAGACTTTTATACAGACAAACCACATTTTAGCTGTTTTCTTCTCACTTTGCTAGCTTTCTAGAATTCATAATTAGTGTCAATGCTAAATGTTCCACCAGATAGCTTACTAATCATCTTACTAATCATCATAAAAACACAACCTGACAGTCACACACATAAAAAGTCACACAATTACCTTGAAGCCTATGACCCAGCAACTAGGGAGTATGTTGGATAGAGCATTGAACCTGTAGTAAGGAAGACCTGAGTTCAAAACCAGTTTCAGACACTTACTAGCTCTGTAGCCCTTGGCAAGTCACTTAATCTCTGCCTACCTCAGTTTCCCCAACTGTAAAATGGTCCCTACCTGCTAGGGTTGTTGTAAGGAACAAATGTGATAATATTTGTAAAGTACTTATTACTATAGTGACACATAGTGTTTTAATAAATGCTTGTTCTGTCAGTCTTCAGAAGAAGAAATCAGAGCTATCAATAGTCATATGAAAAATACTCTAAATCACTAATAATTAGAGAAATAGAAATTAAAACAACTCTGAGGTACCATTTCACTTGCATCAGATTGGCTAACATGATAGAAAAGGAAAATAGCAAATGATGAAGGGAATATGGAAAAATAGGTACATTAATGCACTGTTGGCAGAGCTGTATGAACTAATCCAATCATTCTGGAGAATTTGGAACTATGTCCAAAGGGCTATAAAAGGTGCATACCCTTTGATCCAGCAATAACACTGCTTGGTCTATACTCAAAAGAAATCAAAAGAAAAGGAAAAGGATCTGTATATACAAAAATACTTATAGCAGCTCTTCTTGTGGTGTCAAAGAATTAGAAATTAAGAGGATGCCCATCAATTGGGAAATAGCTGAACAAGTTGTGGCATATGATTTAGATGGAACACTATTGTGCTATAAGAAATGGGGAAGAGATCTACACAGACATGGGCCGTTTTACCATCGCAGCCAAACACCACATCTCCATTGCTGAGATCTATGAGACAGAGCTGGTGGATATCGAGAAGGTCATAGCTCATTACGAGCAGGCTGCAGACTATTACAAAGGGGAAGAGTCCAACAGCTCTGCCAACAAGTGCCGGCTGAAGGTGGCTGGATACGCCGCACAGCTGGAGCAGTACCAGAAGGCCATCGAGATCTATGAGCAGGTGAGGACGAATGCCATGGACAGTCCCCTGCTCAACTACAGTGCAAAGGACTATTTCTTCAAGGCCGCTCTGTGTCACTTCTGCATTGACGTGCTGAACGCCAAGTTGGCTGTAGAGAAATACGAGATGTTTCCAGCTTTTTCTGATTCCCGAGAATGCAACCTCGTCAAAAAACTCCTGGATGCCCATGAAGAACAGAATGTGGATGGCTACACTGAGTTGGTAAAGGAATACGATTCCATCTCCAGGCTGGACCAGTGGCTCACCACCATGCTGCTGCGGATCAAGAAGACCATCCAGCGGGACGAGGAGGACCTGCGCTAGCCCCTGGCCCGGCCCCAGCCCGCCTGGGTGTCTGCCCTCCAGCCTGGGGCTCCCCCACCTCCCCCCACAGGGCTGAACAGATTGTTGGATGGGTGGGGAGGAGGGAGGTGTGCGGGAGACCCCGCCTGGAGGCCTGAAGCCCGCAGTCCCGCACAGCTGCACAGAACCAGGACTCCCTCTCATCACGGGGGTTGGGGTGGCAGGGGATTCTCTGCTCCCCTTTGGCCCCGCCCCGGGGCCCCTCTGCTCAGGCTCCACCCCCAGGCCCCCCACCTCTCAGGTTGGCCCTTTGGCCCAGGATGCTTCTCCCCACCCCTCCCCTCCCGCTGCTGGGGGGCGGGGGCTCAGGGTCCCTGTGCATGCTTCCTGGGGCGGAAGGAGGGTGAGAGCAAAAATAAAACACTTTTGCATGAAAAAAAAAAAAAAGAAATGGGGAAGAATGGTTTCAGAAAAACCTGGGAAGTCTTACATGAACTGATGTAAAGTGAAATAAGCAGAACCAGAGGAACATTGTACACAGAAATGGCAATATTGTAGCAATAATCATCTATGAAATATTTAGCTACTCTAATCAAGACAATGATCCAAGATAACTCCAAAGGAATCATGATGAAAATGTTATGTACTTCCAAAGAATGAACTGATGAACTCTGAGAGTAAATTGGTGCATATATTTTTTCACTTTTTAAATTTTTCTACTTTTGGGTTTGTTTGGTTTTTTTGCAACTTGGAGAAATGTGGAAATATGTTTTGTATGACTTCTTATTGTAATGTATATATCATTTCTTGACTTCTCAATGGATGGGGCAGGAGGGTCAAGGGAAAGAATTTGGAATTGAAAATAAAAATTAAATAAATACTTGTTGCCTTCCCCTCCCAACAGCTGAATTCTCTTGCTCTTTGCTTCATCGGCATGCTGTCTCTTCCACATACACCCTTCCTCAAGGCCCTAGGGAAGAGGTTGGCTATGCTCCAGTCATGAAATCCCTAATCCCACAACTTTTCTCCTCTTACTCCCTGCCCCACCCATCATAACTACTCATTTGCTCCATGTTTCTCTGTTCCCCGGCACACATAGCGCAGGAGAAATGTTGTATTATTAAGTTGTGGACTTCCTATATAAAGATGACAGCATAATTACCAGCTGGGGTAGGGGTGGCTGGACAGGAAGGTAAGAAGCAACATTCCAGAACAGGGTTCAGTGTGAATAGGCTCTGGATCTTCCTTATCATCTAAGTATTTGGGACACGGGGATGGAAGGGGGAAATAAGAGTTAAAAAAGAGGAAAAGGGGCCAGTCCAAATACTCTACTGCTCCTTTTAACTGAGTTCTCTCAGGTACTCTTTAAAAAAAAAGATTAAAATAATTTCTCTCTAGGATTAGAGAGAATAGACCATGGATCCATAGACTACTCCTATCCCACCCCCAGGGATACATGGATAGTTTCCAAAGGGTCTGTGAATTTTTAAACATACACATACACACGTATATAATTTTTAACTATTTCAATATAATTGATTTCTTTTGTAATACTATGCATTTTCTTTTGTGCATTTAAAAACATTATTCAAGAGTCCCCATAGGCTTCTCCAGACTGGAAGAGGAGTCCATGTCACCAAAAAAGGTAACTCCTAGCCTGGTGTATAATACATGATTTCAGTAGTAAGTCAGAAGCCTCCTCACATAAGAAAAATCATCTCCCTCATCTCCTTAATATTGACAATTCCTTTAATTAGAGACAACTTTTAGACCATAATTAGAGAGGAAAGGTTTAAAAATGCAAATACAGTCAGTATTCAGGATGTCACATCTGACAGCTCCATAGCAAAGACTCCCTTGGGGTTCAAAACACAGGCTCAGGGCAGAATGTAAAGAATCTTTCCCAACAGGTTGCCCACCCATTAGAAATGTTCAAAACTTAAATTAGAGGGGTTTTTTTAAACTGCTTTGTGTATGTAATGGTCTCCTTTGGCAATCTGGTGAAGCCTATGGGACCCTTCTCAGATGATATTATTAAATGTATAAAATAAAATGCAAAGAATTACAGAGGAAACTAATTATTTTTTAAATATAGTTATGAGGAAAAAATATTTTAAGACATCAGGTTAAGAGCCCTTGGCTTGGAGTATCATGCCTTAGGAGAGGCAGTGGGATACAGGAACTTGACAACCTTGCAACTTTGACAGCCTAATAAGATATAGTTAGCTCATCTTCTGTTGCCCATGAACCACTATTCCTGATTCGCACCTCTCCACCTCCAAATAGGCTAGGTCTATTTCTACCAACACCAGGAAACAGTATATGCTGGTGATCTGATTACCAATGCTATACTACCCTGTTTCCCCCTTTTCATAGATTTCATTGAATCTAAGCTTGAAATAACATCAAAGATCATCTAGTCTTCTTTCTAACCTTTCAGGCTGCTGGAAGGGGTTATTGCAAACTAGGAATAATGCTATTCTCTAGTTAGAATATCCAGATGTGACCTCCCTGCTATGTTAGTCCTTATCTCAGACACCTGCTAGAAGTCAGAAAACATAAGATCTTTTCAGGGAATGTTAAGTCATCAATTTGCAGCATACACCATGTGAAAGGGAGGAGTGAGAAAGTCAAGAGAGGTAGGTAAGGATCAGGTTGTGAGATGCCCTGAATATCAGGTGAAAAAGTTTGGATTTTATTTGGAAGGCAATGGAGAATAATTGAAAGATTTTACAAAGTGGAATGTTATGATGAGAAGAAGATTAAAGAGATTAATCTGACAGCAAGTGTATAAATAGATTGAAATGAGATACTGAAGGCAGAGAGACTGACTAGTTGAGGGCTATTCCAATACCCCAGGTGAGGGAATGGAACACAGGTGATAGCAATGAGGATGGAAAGGAGGACATGGTTAGAAGCAGCATGGCAGAACACCTAGAGAATTGGCCTTAGAATCAGGAGCACTGATTTTCAAGTCCCACTGCTGACACAGAATGATGGTGTAACCCTGGGCTATTCATTTAACCTCTCAATACTGTGCACAACTCTTTTATATTATAGAAGTTTCCTATCTGCCTAGGTAGAGGGAGTTTCTTCATCAATAATTCCCCATTGATACAATTACATATCCTGTCCAAATAATAATAATTATTATAACTACAGTAATAATTACATTGTACTTAAAGATTTCCAGGGGCAGCTAGGTGGCACAGTGGAGAGAGTGTGGGGCCTGGAGTCAGGAAGATTCATATTCCTGAGTTCAAATTTGGCCTCAGATACTTACTAGCTGTGTGACCTGGGCAAGTCACTTAACCCTTTTTGCCTCATATGTAAGATGATCTGGAGAAGGAAATGGTGAACTGCTCCAGTATCTTTGCACTGCCCCTCCTCCAAAAGGGGTCACAAAGATTTGAACATGACTGAAGCGCAACAACAAAAGGTTTGCAAAGCACTTTACATATATTATCTTATGTGACCCTCACAGCAACCTTGTGAGACATGTCCTATTATCCCCATTTTCTTTTTTCATAATTACACTTTATTTTAATATTAATTATTTCTAAAATTTTGAGTTCCAAATTCCCTTCCTCCAGTTCCTCCCCAATCCATTGAGAAGGCAAGCAATATATCACCTTCCTTTTCAAAGAAGTGACGTGACTTACACAGGGTGACATAGCTAGTAAACATAAGAGACAGGATTCCCACCCAAGTCTTCATATTCCAAGTCCAGGATTCAATCCATTTGTGGAACAATCATGCAATATGTCCTTAGGAAGTGAGGGTGGTGAACAGCATCTGAGGATCTCTCTGTCTCAGGATAAACTAAGTGTTCTTAGTTGCCATATTTCTTGCTTTGGGACATTGACCAGTTGGAACTGTGTCCAGATCATGTAATTCCAAAAATAGGATTCATATTTTCTAACCCCCACCCAATCAGTAAGAGACAGATGAAGGATTAGGGGGTAGGGGGAGAGAGAAGTTGTACTAAATGTTTCTAAGTAAGCTACCTCACCTTACTGGGAAGCATCTCCCTGAGCCTGTTTTGATCAAACAACAAATTTTATATTGCTTCCGGACACCTCTAGTGGAACAAAGTTGAAAGTATGTCCTGAGTGTTGTCAAGTGTAGCCTGTAATTAAACCTAAACCAGTTATCACCGGAGAGCATTAGACATGCTACTTAAGGGACCAGTGTGACTGACTATCCATAGAGAACAATTGTCAAGTACAGTCAGATTGACAACAAAAGAGCCAAAAGGTGTAATGAGGGCAAATTTCCCTCACAGAGGCCTCCCCTTTAGCCCAGGCTGAGGCTACCAGCTGTGTTTACAGGTTGGCCCAGCAGGAGGGCACAGTGCCAAAGGGTTAACACCAGTCTGAGTGTGGCTGTTTACTTGGTTTACACCATAAAGAAATATCTACTTCCCCAGTCTTTTGTTCTTCTAGCAATAAGATATGACCATATAATAAAGAGCTGGAGAGAGTTAGAGCTGTATAGCATCTAATTAAGACCTTGAACTGTGTAAGCAACTTTAAGTGGTCTCCTCTCAATTTCATCTGCATTTTTGTGATCAGGAATTTTTCTTATTATTACAAAAATGAGCAAGACATTTCTTTATTTGGGGCACAGATTTCTTTCCTGGGTTCAGTTGTATTTGTATTTTTTTAATTTTAGATTTAAATAAATGTGCTCATCACCATCCAGTCTCTGGAAGTTTGTTCCATATGGGACCTCAGCAGCAAGGCTAGTCCAATCTCCTGGACCTAGGCAGAGGAAAGTGACTTGTCTAAGAACCATCAAATCCTACCGTTGCATATCAACCTCTTCCCAAGACTCCACATATTTGGATCTAGTTGGCCAAGGAAAAATGAGAGACATGAATCCCTTCCAATAAAAAACAAAACAAAACCAAAAAAACAACCAAACCACTTTCTCTTCAAAAATCACTGGATCACAAGTGAGAAGACCTAGGTGCTGCTCTTGACTGACTATCTATATAACGTTGTTAACTCTTCTTTAAAAGAAGAAGCTGGAGGGGATGACCTTCCAGCTCTGAAATTCTATAATAGATGCAATGGGAAAGGTCTGTGACACAAAAACAAGATACCGATAAAATCCATCCTATAATGCCACTAGGAGCAGTACAGCACTTTCTGGGGTCCCTTCCAGTTCTGGTACTTTTACTACCATTATACTAATTTAAAGCCCATTAAAATACCCTGGGAGATAGATAAGCAGTCAAAAGATATGAAGAAAAAAAGTTCTAAAAAAAAGAATTTCAAGCTATTAACCTGAATTCAGGAAGACCTGAGTTCAAATTTGACCTCAGACACTTACTAGCTGTGTGACCCTGGGCAAGTCAGTTGGATCTACTGTGTATATACTGTTTACCTCAGTTTCATCAGTTGTAAAATGAGCTGGAGAAGGAAATGGAAAATCATTCCAGTATCTTTGCCAAGACAATCCCAAATGGGATCACCTAGCTTAGGTTAGAAAGAAGTAGTTAGAGTCTGAATTTAGAATGATGGGTTTATGAATATGGAAAAGCAAATGAATGCACAAAAAAGGATTTTGCAAAGTCAAGTAGGAGGATGTTTTCTATTTATATATTCACCTCTTTTTTTTGCGGGGTAGAAGGGAGGGCAATTGGGGTTAAGTGACTTACCCAAGGTCATACAGCTAGTAAGTGTTAAGTGTCTAATTTGAACTCAGGTCCTCCTGATTCCAGGGCTGGTGCTCTATTCACCACACCACCCAGCTGCCTCATATTCACCCTTCTGTAGGCAGCTAAGTAGTGCAGCCCTGAATTCAGAAAGAACTGGGATATTAGCATGATATAACATGACCTGGACACAGTTCCAACTGCTCCATGTCCCAAAGCAAGAAATATGGCAAATAAGAGCACTTAGTTCATCCTGAGACAGAGAGATCCTCAGATGCTGCTCACCACCCTCACTTCCTAAGGACACATTGCATGATTGTTCCACAAGTGGATTGAATCCTGGACTTGGAACATGAAGACTTGGGTGGGAATCTTGTCTCTTATGTTTACTAGATATTAGCTGTGTGACCCTGGACAAGTCGCTTAACCTCTGTCAGTCTGTAAAATGGGGATGATGGTAGCACCTCCCTCCCACGGTTGTTGTGAGGATCGGGTGAGATTATATTTGCAAAGTACCTGGCACATAGTGGGTGGTTAATAAATGCTTGTTTCCTTTCTTCCTTTCCTGAGGAATTCAGTGTACTTTTGGCCATGAACCAATGAACTCATCCTTTCCCTGTGAAATAAAATAGCGTATTTTATAGATGAAGAAATATAGAGCTGCAAGGGCTTTCCTCAGGTCATGTTCTTAGTTTGTGTTCAAAGATAGAACTCTTGCCTCCCAATCTCCACCTCCCAGTTTTCTTCCAGTATATACACAGTAGGTCCAACAGCACAATGCCATAGAGCAGAGGTGTCCCCATACTGCCCAAGTGTGGTATTCTGCATGATACTCCCAAATGCAGCTTGGAACCACACTAAATATAATTGGGAAATATTTAACAAGGTAAATAAAAATATAATAAAGCATAGATAACATTACATTTGAAAATGAAGTCAAGGACCTGCAGAGGTCCTTATGGACAGATTAACAACTCCTGTTTCTATTTCAGTTTGACAGCACATAGAACATAGATTAAGAACTGGAAGGAATCTTGCTGTGGTTAAGTTACATCTAGTTCTTTGTGACCCTGTGGATTGTAGCATGCCAATTACTGTGCATGGGGTTTTCTTGGCAAAGATACTGGAGTGGTTTGCCATTTCCTTTGCCAGTTGAGTAGAGCAAACAGAGGTTAAGTGACTTGCCCAGGGACACACAGCTAGTGAATGTCTGAGGCCAGATTTGAACTCTGGTCTTCTTGACTCTAGGACCAGTGCCCTATCTCCTGAGCCACCTAGCTGCATTAGAAATTGACTTGACAGGTCATCTAATCCAATCTTCTCATTTTTTAGATGAGGAGAGAGAGGCCCAGTGAGCTTTAGGCTTTCCCAAAGACATACAGGTAATCAATAGGAGAGATGCCATTTGAACCATGGGCCTCTGAAGCTAGATTCAGCACTTTTCCAAAGGACAACCTTCCCTCCCTCAATATTGTTACATATGTAGCCAGGGCCTGGCACAGGCACAGCTCTGGCTTGGCAGTTATAACCTCTCCATGTGCAGAAGCTGAGGAACTTGCTTCCAGATTGCAATGATGGGTAAAGGAAGCATCTTGGAGAGACTGTTGAACATGTGTGGACTTTCTGTAATAGCCATCCACATGTGGAAGGCAGGACTGCCCTGGAATGGCTTTCCTTTGAGAGAGGGTACCTTGCCTTAGACATTGTTGTGGCTAGACCATGCCAAATGGGAGGGCCTCCATGTTGCCCCTGGAATCCCTGAGTACAGGCCTGGACAGAGGCACCAAGGACGAAGATCTCAGTGAGAGCAGCAAACATGCAAATGAGAACTTAAAAGTTCTCCAAAGGGGAGAAGGTTCCATGTGAACAGCTATGGAACATGAGTCAGCCACTAGGTGGCTCAGTGGATAGAGAACCTGTCCTCATCTTCCTGAGTTCAAGAATCTGGCCTCAGATACCTCCTGGCTGCTTGACCCTGGGAAAGTCACTTAACCTTGTTTGCCTCAGTTTCCTCATGTGTAAAATGAGCTAGAGAAGAAAATGGCAAGCCATTTATCCAATATCTTTACCAGGAAAATCCCAAATGGGGTTAGGAAGAGTCGGACATGACTGAAACAACTGAACAACAGTTGGTCCTGAAAGGGTAGGTAAAGGACAAAACCAAAGGGATGGGTGATGATTTCCATTGCCCTCGGCTGATCAAAAAAGAGCCGAGTAGGAATCCCTCCATTCGGAATGCCACATACAGGCTCCATGAGGCATGATAATACAGCCAGTCTTAGACAAAGTTCCCACACATGGCATTTTTGCTCTGATTTACTCCCCCAGAGTCAGGCAGGATACATCTCCCCTGCATAGTTTTAGGGCATCATGAAGAGTTGGAGAATCTCTTTTTTCTACTGTTAGTCTGAGCCCCCACTGGTTGCATTGCCATGGGGAGGAACCAGTGACTAGGTCCCACTTCTACTTAACTACTCAGCATCAATTAGCTTTTCAAAGTGATATTTATTTCAAAAATAAAACAAGAAAAAAAACATGCAAACAATCCTAGGCACACCTCCAGGGCATGCTCTCCCTTACACTCTTTGAATCTCTAGGGGAAATTGGCTTATAACTTAGCTCTGCTCCTACATAGTATTGTTCCCACCAAGTTCCCTTTCTCGAGCATGCCTGCCAGGTGAGTTCTCATCTTGACTCTGCTGCCCTGAGGTACCAAGGGACACTCTTCACTGTTTCTGGCATCAAGGCCTCACTGGCTCTGGGACAAGAGCATGCTGACAACCTTCAAAATCACAAGTCCATGGAGGCTCTGCTCCCTTCACTAGAATGGAAAAGAATAAAGGCTAAGGCCAAGGACCAGAGCCCTTTGGTCGGGCCATATGGCTGCAGAAGGGGAGAAGGCCCCATGGCCTTTCCTTTAACCACATGGAATCTCTTTGGGTACCTCGTGTTAAAGAGTCGCTGGGATTTTCCCAGGAGTAAAAGAGACAAAATGGATGATTGGTGCTGGCAGGCCTTCCTCTTCTTCAGCAAATGGTGAGTCAATCAGAACCAGTATCAAATGTCTACCTACATGTGCTCCACAGTGTCCCCAGTAAGGTGCTACTCTCCCAGAAGCAGGCTTCCTAACTTCTCAACGAGCTGATGGGGTCTGCAAGTGGGCCAAACCCCAGTTACCCACACTGCCAAGCACCAATACCTGAGCTATCTTTGATGCAGCAATAGATCCTTCATCTTTCATTTAGGCTTCTTAGAACTGGTGGGATGGTATTCAATGGCTCATCAGGTAAGAGGAAAAGTAAGTTGTTTAATTAAGGTTTTTTTTCTCAGCTTCCTATGGCCCATTAACTACAGAGTTGGGAAGAGGGAAGGATCCAGGATAAGTGGTGTATTATCATTTGGGCTTTCCCATAAAAGCAGAATCTGGAGACTGCACTCCCTGGTTGGCCCCATCAGTTTTTCATTGGCGCCCAAGGCATAATAAGAGAATTGGGAATTCTGCCCATCTCTCCTGGGGCACCTCTCTAGCCTGAGTTTGCCATCATCTTTGCTGTGGGGTGAGGGCGGGGAGGGGGTGAGCTGCTTTTGAGGCCCTAGGAGCAGCTCCCCTCTGGGAATCTCAAACTTCTATGGATTTTTTAAGTCATCATCTGATTACATTTTATTACACTGAGAAAAAGTTATTTTCATTTATATGCTTGCCCCCAGAGACCCTACGATTGGTACATTCACCAAAGTCAATTAGCGTCAGTAAATTACACAGACATAAAAGTAATGAAATTTTCCGACATAATTGTTTTCTAGAAAGCTCAAGGTGTCTAGAGAGCTGCAAAATCCAATCAGCTGACTTGCTGTATTCCTGTTTTCAGCCACAAATGAAAGTGGGGTTATTTTTCTTCTCTACATTCCTGCTCTCTAAAATATCATCATCATCACTGCTACTACCATGGGAGTAAGGCACTGTGGATAGAGGACTGGTTTTAGAGTCAGGAAGACTTAGCACCAAGCCTGTCTTCTGACATCTAGTACCTCTGAAATCTTGGGCTACCAGCCCTGAAGTCAGGAGGACCTGAGTTCAAATTTGATCTCAGATACTTGACACTTAACTAGCTGTGTGACCTTGGGCCAGTCACTTAACCCCAATTGCCCTGATTTCTTCCCTCAAAAAAAAAATTCATCTCACCCTGAAATGTAGGTACTTAATCTCATAGTGTCCCAGGAAACTCTCTAAGGCTCTAAGTTATAGGTAAGTCATTCTTTCACATTGGTGGAGGGAACTTCTGCTCGAGAAGTACCCCCACGACATTGGAATCGCAAGTCTGGAACTCACCTCCCTTACTCAAAACACATGATTTCATATCAGAGGCTCTCAGAACTGGAAGGAGACATCCTGTTCCATCATCTCTTCACCTCTAGGCAGGAACATTTTAAAACTCTCCCAAGTATTTGGTGCAGGATGATAGCAGCAAAATATCCCCATGCTAGGAGAGTTTGCCTAAAAAGGAGCTCAGAGCCCTAGGCCTCTTGACTTGTTATAAACCCTTTTCCTCACCTATAAAATGGGGAAAATAATAGTGCTTTCCTCACAGGGACACTGTGAGGATCAATCAAGTTCATATGTAAAGTGTTCCATAAATGTTAGCTCTCATCATCATCATCATTACAGGAGGCCCCTCCCTTTACTGAAACATGGGCTTTGTGGAGTTTGTTTTCTGTTGTTATATTTTTCCAGGAGGTCTTTACTCCCTTAATAAAAATGTCTATTAGGAGGTAAAGGAGATAAATAGCAATCTTGTTACTACCTGGAGATCTATCTATCTATATCTATATCTGTATCTATATCTATATCTATATCTCTTTCTCTATCTCTATCTCTATCTCTATCTATAGAGATATATGTGTCTATATCTATATCTTTTTCTCTTTCTCTTTATCTCTATATCTCTCTATATCTTTGTCTATATCTATATCTATATCTGTATAGCTATATACCTACATCTATCTATCTATATCATCATCTATATCTTCATCTATATCTATATCTATCTCCAGGCATATGTAGCAGAGATATAGAGATATAGATATACATACATACATATACACAAATATATAAATCCAGGTAGCAACAAAAAATATATACATATATTTTATATGTGTGTATATATTATGTATGTGTATGTGTGTATGAAACCAGGAAATAACAAAATATATGTGTGTGGTTATATATGTATGTGTAGTTATAAATACAGATACAGATATAGGTATATCTAGGTAGTGACTATATATGTGTATGTATGTAGTTTTATATAAATATATGGGTGTGGGTGTGTAGTAACATCATATCTGTATATGGTTTTATATTTAGATACTTCTATACACACATACACATAATTATTTTTAGAACCAGGGAATAACTATATATTTTATATCTATGTGTGTCGATAAAGTCACACATACATCTAAAATATATTTTAGTATGAGTGCATAGATATAGATATATGAAATACCCATGTCACTACAAAATGTATGTACATATATGTACATACATAATGTATATATGTATGTATGCATGAGTGTATATACATGTATATTTGTAAATTATTCATAAAATTTGGTTCCTTATACTCTCTCGTTCTTTATATTTTAAAATGTTTATGTTTGTTGTTGATAATTAAGTTCACAATTAGTGAAGGGTTGTTTTTTTTTTAAGGAGCAAAAGATTTAATATGCTCCAATACTGGCAACATAAGACTACTTTTGGGGTTAAATTTCCTGATTCACTTCCTTGCTTAAAAACCTTCAATGACTTCCTATTGCTTCTCTGATAAAGCCCCACCTTCTTACCCTCCAATTCATGATCCTGATTCTGGCTCCAACCTGTTTCCCACCTTATTTCCCAAGCACTCCCTTTCACCTGCTTTGCACTCTAGCCAAACAGTCCCACCAACACTGCTTTTTCAATGCAGCCTTTACCCCTGCTGTTGTTTGTTATGCTTAAATTGCTGCTCAATGCTGGCTTCCATGTGTTGAAATCCTACTGATTTTTCAAGACCAGCTCAGATGCCACCTTCCCCTCAGAGCCCTTCTTAGTTCCACTAGCCAGGAACAATCTCTGCTTCCTTGACATCATCCTAGCCCTCTGTATTTCTCTCATTCTACCTGGTGTTATGGCTATTTGTGTACAGGTTTTTCATGCTTAGTAGATTGTAGATTGCAGATCCTTGAAGGTAGAGTCCGTCTCTTATTTATCCTTATTTCCCTCATCCCCCAGTCTATTGCCTTACACAAAGTAGATGCTAGATAAATCTTTGTTGAGTTGAATTGACATAGACCTGACTATGTCATGACCTCAGTCAAAAAGCTTTAGTGCCTCCAGGATAGGATATAAATTCTTTCACTTGGCATTTCAGCCCTTAAATCAATGACTCCAATCTACATTTCCAGATTTATTGCATACTATTCCCCATTCCAGCCCAACTGAACTACTAACTCTTTCTCAACTTCATATTGCCTTTCCTCCCTTAATGTATTTGCACAAGCTCTTCCTCTCATTTCCCATGTCAGGAATGTCCTTCCTCCACATCTCTGCCTGTTTATCTCTTTTTCTTTCTTCAAGACCCAACTCAAATGCCATCTCTTCTGTGAAGCCTTCTCTGATCCCTCAGCTTGGACTGGACTTCTCCTTGGCCTGAATCATATTCTACAAATTTATTTGAGCATGTACCTTATTAATCTCGATTAGATTCTAAATGTATTGAGGACAGGAACTATGCTGTTTTTCATTTTCTATCCCTAGCACACTGACTTGTATATGGTGTATGCTTAGGACATTATTGTTATATTGAAGTTAATTGAACTGAACTGAATATATGTTTGTTTGGATCCTAATATCATTATGTAGAAATTGTATCTAATACTCTACTTTATAATATACAATGCTTAGCAGTCATTATAATAGCAAATGGGACTGTTTACAGGTCTATACTATAGAGTAAGCTCATTGAGGCAGAGTTCATGTCTTGATCTTCTTTCCTTTACTCGTGGTACCTGGCCCAGGACTGATCACATCATAAATACCCAATAAATCCTTGTTCATTTAACTACTTATAGCCTTATGCTATTCTCCATGTAGAGAAAATCAGATATAGTCACCTCTTCCTCTTACAATTTATAGCTTCCTTAATCAAATGAGATATCTATTAAGTGTTTAGCATAGGACCTGGAACATAGTAGGTACTTAATAAATATGTTTCCCTTATTTTAAGACTCAGTTCATGTACCACTTCTCAGGATAAGCCCTACCATGTTGTCCCTAAATATTAATTCTCCTTCTCTCTCTCTCTCTCTCTCTCTCTCTCTCTCTCTCTCTCTCTCTCTCTCTCTCTCTCTTTCTCTCTTTCTGTCTCTGTCTCTCTCCCTCTCTCTGTCTTTCTGTCTCTATCTCTTTCTCTCCCTCTCTCTGTCTTTCTGTCTCTGTCTCTTTCTCTCCCTCTCTCTGTCTTTCTGTCTCTGTGTATTTCTTTCCCTCCCTTCAAGTTGCCTTATAGTTACTTGCCAGTGTATGTATCCTAAACGCCTCCCCCATGCCCCTATAGAATGTAAGCCCCTTGAGCTGGGAAGCTTTTGTTTTTGTCTTTATATCCTTGGTGAATTGTACAACATAGGCAGTTGATAAATACTTGCAGTATTGGAGGAGATCATATTGAAATGATTCTCACCTTCCCCATGCTGCCCAGTTCCTGATCCATTGCCAAATTCTAGTGCATGCTGTTATTTTTAATATATCATCCATGACTACTGTGTACCCAAACAAAACCATATGCTATTATTTTTGGAGGCTATCACCAGTATGAAATGAATTCAGAAAACTTGGCTTTCAGCCTGCTGAAACTTGAGTAATCAAGCAAGCGTATACAGTTGGTCCAGTTGGGAAATTTTTCTAAAGATGTGCGGTTCCCTTGGTTTTAGTTCCACATTCCTTGGACATTTTTCTAGGCTACCTTGAACTTCCAGTCTGGGAGCTCCTGAGTGTATTGAGATACTTGGAAATTCATCTCACCCTGAAATGTTCACACCTCAGTAAGTCAGACTCATTATCATGGAAATGGCTGTAGTGTTTGACAGACGTGCCTGTACATTTTCAACAATCACATTTTCCATTTTCACCTAACCTGTCATGAGGCAAGTTATGTATGTACAAACAAACAGTTTAGTGCGTGAATGACTGTTCAGGAAAGGATTCACCTGTGCATAAATAAAAGGCATTAATGTCTAGAAATCTGATCCTAATTTGAAATAAGTCAATTGTCTGAATATTTCCCCCCTGCCTGCTTAGAGAACATTCCAATGGCCCAGACCCATCTTTTCCTTATAGCTCTCTTTTCATACCCATCTCTTGTGAGAAGGCTTCACTGAGTAACTACAGTCTAAAATTATACCAATACAGTGGTATCATTATATGGTATATATCTATTATATTGCAGCAACTTATGAAAAGTCACTGATTCCAAAGAACTTAAAGTAACTATCACACACAGGGCAATGAGGATGCATAGTGGCAACCACACTGGCATACTCAGGATGGTTGCTAGCACAGGTTCTTTGATTTGCTTTACTAAGAAGGAAAACTGTTTAAGGGGTCAACAGTCTTTTTTAATCACATTGATTTGTTCAGGGGAAAAGTCAGCACCCTGAACTTTAGAGAAAATACAGAGAAAATGCAAGCAGAGAAATAAAGACCAACAGACAGGGCTCTGACTGCCTGAATCAACTATTCATTTTACATACATCCCTGGTTTGAGAGAGCCTTTACATCTGAGCAGTTGGGGAGCTCTGAATATACTCAGAATCTTGACCAGGGAATCACAAGATCCTCCTCATAAGTGAGCCCCCAAAGCAAAATACCAATTCAGAGTATACATATACTTCTCAGAGCCAGAAGGCATCACAACCCTTATGACTCAGTGCCTAATTAGAAACTAGTAAAACGTGTGAAAGCCTTCTTACTGGCTAGCTTCCTTCTAAGTTCCTCTTTAGGCAAATCCCTCTCCCAATGGGCTCCTCATGAGGGCTTTTAATGAGGATGGAAGATCTTATTCCATTAACATTACAGGATGTGAGGGAACTGTAACATGTAATTAATGACGGTCTTGGAGAGATAACAGGAGTAAAGATTGTCATCAAGGAATTATGTGATGGGAAGAGAAAATGGTTTGATTATATTTCAAGAGCAAGGGATGATGGGTAAACAATCAGAGTGTTCAAATCAAAGTGTCTGGCTATGTAAGAACAAAGTGAAGGTCCCTGGGATATTAGGTAGTGACCTTTAGGGAGAACATGGAGAATAGCAACACAGAATGGGTGAGCATGAATGACTTATGATCTTCACACTGGAGGGAATTCCTGAATCAATGAGATCACAGATTCGTTTGAGAGATTATATATATATATATATATATATATATATATATATATATATATATACATACACACATATATGTGTATATATGTATATATGTATAATATATAATGCTTATATATAATGTATATATGTATATGTATACAGGTATGTGTATATGTGTGTATGTATATATGTGTATATCCATATGTATGTGAATACACATACATATACTTATGTGTATATAAATTATATGTGTTTACTTGTTTTATGTATGTACCATGTTTATATAAGGCTGGAGCTTTCTGTGAAAGTCTTTCTGCATTTATCACTTAATAAGGTTTCTCTCCACTGCTGATGGTCTGAGGTACAGCAAGACTGCAGCTGCAACTCCAAGGCTTCTCACACTAACATTCATAAGGTTTCTTGACACTGTGAATACTGTGATCAATAATGAAAGATGAGCTTTCACTACATTCATGACACTCATGTGGTTTCTCTCCAGTATGAATTTTTTTATGGGAAATCAGAGATGACAGTTGACTCAAAATAATGACAAGCATAAAGTTTCTGTCCTGTGTGCATTCTGTGAAATACAGTACAGATTGGTTGCCTAGTGAAGTCACAAAGACCATCACTCAGGAAACTTTCCTGGTGAGTTTGTTTCACAGAAATATTTAGCTTTTCAGAAGTCTCTTTCCTTTGAGGTTTAATCTCTCCTGCTGCAAGAAACAAACAATAAAAAATATACAGAGACACATGTAAACACATATAGAATTATCATAACTTCCCTTCATTGTGAGAAAGTAAACTAACTGATGCATATCCTACTTCCCAAGTCTAAGAGAAAAGTCTTCGAAGTTAAATGTACAGCAGCAATTATTTGAAAATGCCGTAAGTCCACTTCTGCAAGACAGGTTGGCTTACAAAGAGCTTCACAGACAATAACATCAGATCATCACAAACACCTGTGACACTGGCATGTCTAGTCATTCTCTAGTCAGGCCATGACCTCAGAATGGCTGAGTGAGCTAAGTACCAGCAGCTGAGACTAGAACGCCAACCCTGCAAGTGGAAATATTCTGTCCATGGAACTAGATGACCTTCCTCTACTCTCTATTGTATTTACCTTTGTCTTCTTTTGTTTTTTAGAAAAAATATTTTATTATGGGATGTTGACCTGTTCTCTCTCTCTCTTTGGGTCTTCCTATTCTCTGGGAAACAATTTAACATTAGGCCAATCAATAAGCCTACAATGGGACTTTAAGTTCCAGGGAAAAGAAGAGCCAATCAATGTGGAAAACTTCCCTGTTGCCTTATTTTAAGAAATTGCCACACTAATCTCCAACGTTAAACAACCATCACCATGATCAGTCAGCAACAATCACCATTGGGTCATAGCCTCCACCAGCTGGTAGATTAAGACCCACTAAAGGCCAGGATGATAGTTTACTTTTATTAGCAATAAAACAATTTTAAATTAAAGTATGTACATTTTGAAGACATAACAGTGTTCTACATGTAATAGCTAAGAGTATATCATAAAAATATTTTATATTCACTGAGGTACCAAAAATTCAAAGGAGTCCCTTGATATTCATGCCACTACTGAGCTCTGGAACTGAATCTACAGTGTCTGGGAGGGGTGGGGGAGAGGAGGTGCTGGATTTCTCATTCTTGTTTTGATTTTGACTCTGTCCTCCCTAATTCTACTTTCTTAAACTGTTACCAGCCTCACACCTTGAGTTCCCTTATATCCCACTGGACTAGATTAAACACTCTGCTTTGCCTTTGCTCCTACTTAGATACTGCTGAGTAGAGAGGGAAAGGAAATCATAAGAGCAGGCTGCCTGGCTCCACTAAAAAATTGAGGGTATATAACTGCAGTGTGGAACCCACTGTGGCAAGGCTATACTTTGACATCTCCCTGACTCCATTGGGGGAGCTAGGTGATGCAATGGATAAGAGTACTGGTTAGGAAGAATCAGGATCAACCCCAGCCTAAGACACTTACTGTGTCACCCTGGGCAATTCACTTAGACCTCCTGCTCTTGGTTTCCTCATCTGTAAAATGAGCCTGAAAAGGAAATGGCAAATCACTCCAGGATCTTTGCCAAGAAAACCTCAAATGGGATCATGAAGATTCAAAAGTGACTGAAAACCACATAACTGACTCCCTTTCTCATTCACCAGAGCAGTTTTTCCAATTCTTTTCATTCTTTCCCAACTGTCCCTTATGGCTTGATCCCATAGTCCAGCCCCACACACCTTCTCAGCACAGAAATGTGCCTTCTATTTGTTCACTGAAAAAAGTTATCTCCTCATCTCCCACACATTAAGAGCTTTTATCACCTTTTTCACCCACCACCAGATGAAATGGTCCTGCTCCTGGACAATGCCAACTCCTTTCCATGTGTAAGTCATCCCACTCAAGGACAGTGTCTTCCTCGGTATGCTGCCTCTCCAACATCCCCTTTTTCACTACATTCTAGTCTTTCCCACACTGATGCTCCTTTCCTACTGCCAGAAATAAAACCATTTCCCTCTAATCCTCAAAACAGTCATTTGATTAATTCAGTTGGAGACATTTTCCATTATCATTCTTCCATTTGATGGCTAAACAGCTGGAAAAACCCATTTACAACTGGTGCCTCGAATTCCTTTCCTCTCCTTTTTCTGAAATTCTCTGTAGTCCAGCTCCCGATTTCATTGATCAACTGAAATTCCTCTCTCCAACATTACCAGAAACCTCAGAGTTGCCAAATCCACAGGTCATTTCTTCCTCCTCATCCTTCTTACCTTATCTGCAGCCCTTGACAGTCAGTCACCTGTCTGCCCCCTCCCCTCTCTTCCTCTGCTTTAGTGACAGGCCTCTCATTGTTCCCCAAAGCAAAATCATTCCTTATTCCCCAACCCAACCACATTCCTACTTTCCTAATGCTTTCCAAGGCATCCTCCCAATAGCACAGACTCAAAATAAGATGTAATGCACTCCCCACTGACTTTCACACTCCTGACTGGAACATTCAACCTCCTAGAAAGTCCTTTGAAACCATCTAGGTAACATCTCTCCCATACACCCCCTTCTCTCCTAACACAGACACTACCTCAGTTCATGCCCCAAACACTTCACACCTGAGGTACTGCTAGAACCTGCCATTGGCTCCAGTTGCCTCAAGTCTCCCTCCACTCTAGTCATTCCTCCACCCACTTATCAAGGCCCATCTCCCTAAAGTTCTTGACTGACCATGTCACCACGGCCTCAACAACCTCCTGAAGATCCCTAGGAAAAGGATCAAATAGAAAATCCTCTCTGGGGCTATTAAGTACCTGCTCTTTCTTTACCTACCCCCTCCTCTACTCTTCTAATTGCCTTTCACCTCATATCCCCACCAAACATGCTACACTCCAGTGGCATGGGCCTCCCTTCTGTTCTGTGAACAGGGCACACCACCTCCTGGCTCTCTGGGCTCTCTCTGCCATCTCCATGCCTACAATGCTCACCCTGGCTTCCCTGAAGCCACAGCTACAGCACAGCTTCCTCAATAAACCTTTCCAGTCCTGCTTCACTTTAGTGCTTTCACTTTCTCAATGAGCTCCCATCTGTCTTGTCCATTACAAATTCAAAGTTTTAAAATCAAATGTTTAAATATGTAGATACTATTACTAATACTATTTTACATGTAATTGGGAAATAAGATACAAGCACTGGGGCATAGAGATCCACCATGCCTTACTGGAAAAGTCAAAAGGATATGTGAGAAGATATGAGAGAGAGCAGACTGGAGGAGGTGATATCCTATGGGACTGCTATTTTGGAGTGCTGGGTAGGGGAAAAACAGGGAGAAAATTTACAACTCAAAATGTGGCTGAAATGACTGTTGTAAACCAAAAGTCAATAAAGCATGTGGAAAAAAAAAAAAAGAAATGAAGCCTTGGTCAGAGATATTTGTTGGGAAAAATGTTTTTCTCCATTTTTCTACTTTCCTTATAATTTTGGTTGCATTAGTTTTATTTCTGCTAAAACATTTTGATTTTTAATGATCATATATGATATAATGATAATAAATTATACAGGTTGTATTATTCTCTATCATTTGATTGGTCACAATACCTTCCCTTATCCATAGATAGGATAGATAAATGATTCCATGCATACCTAATTTGCTTATGGTATTCTGAAAATCTGAAAATGCTTTGATACTTGAGAGCAGTCATCTCTATTTCCATTCTGCTACATGTCTCTTTGGCCCATGTTCTTGGAATTTGATGGTCTTCCATTTATAACATTAGTATTTGATTCACTTGATCATAAATTCTGATATTTGGGAACAATTCTTCATCATATGTACAAACTTGTCCTTTACTTTTAATCTGTGTAGTTTTGTTTTTAAAACACTTGACTCATGCTCTATTTTTTAACATCTCAGCTTTCACTTCCATTATCCTATTGTTTTAGTTTGGAACAATTAAAGTATTTCTTGATTTTTGAGATTCTCAAGAATTTATACTTTTGAGAGATGTTCCAGGGGCAGAGTAGAAACAGCACTTCCACAGTGCTCTAGCCCACACCACTTCAAAATCATGTAAAAGGGGACTCTGAACAACCTCTGGAGCTCCAGCACCCACAGAAAGACACAGATAAGCTAACCTCCCAATGAGGAAAGCCCAGCAGCCCTGCAGGGAGCAGCCAGCACAGCACTCTGGGATCAGATAGCCCAGTGCTCTGGGAGCCAAGCCAAGAAACGCATGAGTCAGTGGTTTTAGCCCCAGGGCAGCAGGTCCAGCCACCAGCTGAAGGGACCCCAGAACATCAGCAGCTGTGGCTTTTCCAGAATTTCCAACAAAAAGTGAGAGGTTAGTGCCCTATGGACGTTAGAACCAATATTTGGGAGTGTGTCAGCTCCCCTGTCTGGTGGCAGAATTCTATTGTGGCAACAAGCCCAAAAGTCAAGTAATTGAGTGGCAACATGCCTAGGCAAAGCAAACAAAATAAACAGAAAAATTCAACATTAGACTCCTATTTTGGGGACAAGGAGGATCAATACATGGCACAGGAGGAGGCTTTTGATACCCTTTAGGCCCCCTTGGCCTCAGCAGCAGCCTTAGCCCTACTTGATGTTACCAACTCTTTTTGTTGCTAAATCTAATGGGGTAGCCAAAGGAGTCCTCACCCAAACCCTGGGTTCCTGGTGCCACCCTGTTGCCTATCTTTCCAAATGTCTAGATTCAGTGGCTGCTGGCTGGCTCCATTGGCTCCAGGCATTTGCTGCAATGGCTGATAAGCTTTCCTTGGATCAGCCCCTTTCCATCTTGGCCCCTCATTCTGTGGAGGCTCTCCTCCATAGAAATCCCCCCCTTTGGCTTTTTAACTCCCACTATCCCAATACCAGGCTCTCCTCCTGGATCAGCCTCCTCTGACTTTTTCAAGAACCTCTGTTCCTAACTTGCCACTCTGCTTCCTGACCCTGAACCTACTCCACTCTCCCCCTCTGTCTACCTTTGCCTTCAGGTGGTCGATCAGGTCCAGGCTGTGAGATCTGACCTCACTGACACACCTCATAAGAATGGAATCTCTACATCTGTGGGGTTTTTGTCAGCTTAGTGGAAAATCTACTATTATTTCTCATCTAGAATTAGAACATGTGCAGAAAGTTATGCAACTGCTTAAGATCATTTTAACAGTTTTCGACTAACTTTCTTCATCAAGGTTTAATGAGTCAATGGATAGACAAAGGATGATTCCTTTGCCAGTAAATCAAAAGGAAAAAAGGGAGGAGTCAGGTTGGTGGCTCCTTCCAGGAGACCACCTCCCTAATAGTAGCAAAAACACACCACAACAAAATTGCAGCCAGGGGAACACTGGGAGGTCTATTTCACTGAGATAAAACCACATGTGCAGGGCTACAGGTACCTCCTGGTATTGGTGGATACATTCTCTAGGTGGATAGAAGCATTCCCTGTGAAAAATGAAACTGCCCTCAAATAAAAGTAAGGAAATTGTCCTTCGGGTTGGCTTCCCCATGAGAATTGGGTCAGATCCTTAGCATCAGGGGATGGAGGCCTCTCAGCTTTGACTTCCTTGAGCAACCAGCATCTGAAATTTTATCAGATCTCAGAATTCAAGGCTGAGATAGTCCAGACCATCCCCTGACACATGTTTGGAAGACCACCATTCATTCTTCCTAAGGTAAACTTCTAGAGCGAGGGAAATTCAAATGTACACTGACCAACAACTGCTTGTAGTTGTGGCTTAAGTAACCCGAATATAGAATCTCTTTAAAAACCAGCACACTGTCTGTGCCAGCTCACTGTCTGATTGGGTATGTGACCCTGGCAGTCCCGCAGCAATCAAATCCACTTCCAATTTTAATCTCAGGGATCTTCTGTCTTTCCTTTATGCTCTACAAGACAAAGACACTTTCTACCTGGATGATGCTGGGCAAGGCACAATACCTCTCCTTGCCTCAGTTTCCTTATCTGTAAAAAAGGATAATAACCTTTCCCTGAAGAACAAGGAAGATGATATTTGTAAACTGCATGGAACATAGTAGGCACCCTATTAATATTAGATGTTTTTATTGTAAATGTTACTATTTCTTCACCAACTGTGCTCTCCTTACACTATTATCTTCTCATCTTGTATTCAGCTATTTCCTTCTTGAGTTTAATGTTGTCTTGTTCTAGCTGTTTGTCCTTCATTCTCCAGGAGGATTGTGACCTCAGGAAGCTGATGCCAAGACTTGCAAGTGAATTGGATTTAAGCGAGGCAGGGCAGTGCAAAGTTACCAGCCTCACACTTTCCCTGACAGCCATCTGGGTCCAGTGGCCAGATGTAGATCAGGATGACTGGACTTGGACCATCATGCAGTAGGGGGCCTTGGTTTTTAATAGCTCTCAGCTTGACTGAGACAATGTCCATTCAGTGATTAAGGCTAAAAAAAAAAGAGGCAGAGAATGGCCTTTATACCTAGTCAAAATAATGAGTCTGGGATGGGGCTTAGGGTTTCTGGCCAAGAGAGAAGCAATTACTATTTGCATTCATTGTGAGCCAATCAAGACCCAAACAGTAAGGGCTTGGCCTGGAACCTATTCTTGGCCAAGGAAAGGGAGCCAGAGTGATTTGGGGTAGAGGCTGGTTCTTAAGAAAAAAGGTTTCACAGATCAAGAACCTGGAGATACAAAGAGAGGCAAGAAAACAAAACAAAATAAGACCCCCAAACCAAACCAATCCCTGCCCTCCAGGAGTTTACCTTTTAATGAAATAGACCAATTGCTAACCACCTGGGCTTTTCCTACTGGTATGTAAATTTAAAATTTCCTTCTATTCCTCTAGAAACTATCCTAAGAAAATTTACTCAGAGCCTGAAGCCATCCTTAGATGGGAAGCCAGGGGTGAATCTCAACTGTCCCTGAGTCCTTGTGTTATAAAAAACCCAGACTTAAGCCCATTCAGAACTCAGCCTGAGAAGGCTTGCTGAATTCCCCAAAATAGCTAACTGGGTAATAAGGAAATCACAGTTTGTGGAGTGAAAGAAGAGATACTTTTATTGATGTTTTCCAGTTTTTCCAGTGGCCTCTTTATAAGGTGGGGGAATGACTCCCCTCTATTGAGAGTGAGGCCCAAGGGAGCCTGAAGCTGAGCAGGTAGAAAATGCCTAAGGGGAGAAACAAAGGTTACTTGCAAGTAAGTCTGTGAGACGACCGAAGACTCGCCATGGGGATAGGTGAGTAGAGAGGACGGGGATATAATAGTTACAGATCAACCCGCCGCCGGTGCCGTAGATAAGGCCCCCGGCAAGTGGCGCCTGAACAGGGATTGAGAACTGTAGGGACCGTCTGAGTCCGCTGGACGGACTCCCCCCAGACAGCCTCATCTCATAAGAAGGACGAGATGGGAGGATTGAATAGCATACCTGAATTTCGACCCGAGGAGAAGGGGGTTGTAGCCGCCCAGCTGTATAAGCTGTGCACTAAGAGGGGGTATAAAATCCCCCTAAAAACCTGCCAAGCATTCATAGAAGGGTCGGGTGAAGAGGAGGAAAGTCACGGTGTGGGGCCACAAGAGGAGGATGAAGGGGAGGATGGGGGGGAGGATGAGGGCCCCCCTCCCGTGTACCCCTGGGAAGAGTTAAGGAGGGCTAGAGGGGAAAGCCGCGAAAAAGATGGCGGAGACACGACACTTCCGCATTCTTCATGGGACACAGACCTGAAGGATAGTGGGTGTGACGCAGCTCAGATGCTGAGCGGGCCTAGACAGGAAAAGACAGGAGGATGGGGCGGGGCCTCTTCTAGACACCCAGAGGCCTGGGGCGGAGTTTCCCCGAGTTGCCCAGAAGCTTGGCTAGCTGCCCCAATGGCCATGGCTGAGCCTCCCCCATGCAGACTGGCAGCATTCAGGGACGGGGGGAGAGGACCCAGACCAGGGGCAACAGGTCTGGTCGAAGCCAGTGCCATCCGAGCCTTTGAGCAGGGGGAGACAGTAGACTGGGATGACTGGGGGATATATCCGCTGCTTGCTGATCCCCTCACGGGACAGCGGCAGTACGCCCCAGTGCCATTTAAGATGTTGAAGGAGCTGAAGGAGGCCGTGTCCAAGTACGGCGCCAGCTCCCCTTACGTAAAAAGATTGCTGAAAAACATAATAGCCACCAATCCTTGGACTCCGTCAGACTTTGACGAAGTCTGTTCTGCTTGTTTTGACCCCGCCGGCTATATGGCTTTCAAAGCCCAGGCTCGCCGAGAGGCCTTACAGTTCGCAAGAACTAAAGGATACGGCCCAGTTGAGCAGGTGGTGGATCTCCTGTGTGGCACGGGGATAAATGCTGACCCAAGAGTGCAGGCACAGTACAGCCAGGTAGAACTGGAAGCAGTAGAGGAAGTGCACCTGAGAGCATGGGATAAGGTGGGAACTATGAAAGGAGGGAAGGCTCCGGCTAAGCTAATTGGGCTCAAACAGC
Organism: Gymnobelideus leadbeateri; assembly: GCA_011680675.1. Lineage (NCBI taxonomy): Eukaryota > Metazoa > Chordata > Mammalia > Diprotodontia > Petauridae > Gymnobelideus > Gymnobelideus leadbeateri. Next base: position 489,176 of record WOXC01005522.1, on the reverse strand, counting down.
GAGCCAATCACAAACTAATGGATATGCCAGGAGAGGACTCCATGCAAGCCCTTGTGGCGGCCATGGAAAGCAGAGAGAATTCACTGGTGGCCGCCCTAGAGAAAATGAGCATGGGGCCCGGCAAGAGATCAGCTTGCTTCAAGTGTGGCAAACTTGGCCACTTCAAAGCACAATGCAAGGCATCTACTCAGACCCCTCGGTGCTACTGCTGCGGCAAGCAGGGACACATAGCTAAATTTTGCAGAAACAAGGGGAAGCAGGGAAACAGCCGGAGGGGGGGCCCAGCCACGAGGCACCCCCACGGTCCATCAGCGGCAAACATACACCAGTGAGGGCCTGGGCAGTAGAAGGACAGGGACAGGTCGCCTACCAGATGGCCCCGTGGGAGACCATGGCTGTTCCATCTCTAACACAGACTTGTCCGGCCTTAATCACAGGCCCTGAGGGCTACACTGAATTTATAACCCATACTCAAATTGTGGAAGACCCTGAATCACCCATTGTTTTGACTAACCCTCACCCCTACTCCATAATGAGAAATAAGAACCAAGTAATTGGGAAAGCCATCCCATTGCAAGGCTCCCCATTTATTCATTCAGGGAGAGCCCAGACCATAAACTGGGTACAACCAGTGACCCCCGACCGGCCTACTCTGAGTGTGTTGGTCGAAGGGAGCTCAGTAGAGGGAATCATGGATACTGGGGCGGATTGCTCCGTGATAAATGGAGGCCAGTGGAAGCCTGAATAGCCACTGTCGGCGGGAGGGCAGCCAGTAATGGGGGTAGGAGGGAGACAGACTGCCCCTAAGGCAGCAAGAGCCCTGAAGTGGGCCGTGAAAGGCAAGACAGGACTGTTTAAACCTCTCTTCCTACCAGGGCTCCCATACGCCCTCTGGGGGCGTGATCTCCTCTCCCAATTGAATCTTTCTTTGGCCACTCCAGACAGTCTGCTGGGAAATTAGCGGGGGCCACTGCCGAAGGGAGCTTCTCCCAGCAGATCACTTGGATTGATAAGAAACCAATATGGGTAGAACAGTGGCCCCTGTCCCAAGAGAAGCTCACAGCACTTAGGATGATTGTAGATACTTTATTATTAGAGGGGAAAATAGAGAGATCTCTTAGCCCTTATAATTCCCCAGTGTTTGTTATAAAAAAGAAGAGTGGAAAGTGGAGAATGTTGATTGATCTTAGAGCAGTTAACGCTGCCATGTTACCAATGGGAGCCCTCCAACCTGGACTACCCATGCCGGCAGCCATCCCAAGGAATTGGGAGATAATAGTGATTGATATTAAGGATTGTTTTTACAGTATCCCTCTTCACCCAAATGATAAAGAGAAGTTTGCCTTTTCTGTTCCCAGAGTTAACTTCCAGGCACCTTCCGAGAGATATCAGTTTAGGGTTTTGCCCCAGGGAATGGCAAATAGCCCAACCTTGTGTCAGTTATATGTGGCAGAGTTGTTAAGGCCAGCTAGGGAAAAATATAACAGTCTTATGATTATACATTATATGGATGATATATTGATCACTGCACCACAGCTGCAGCTGGCAGAGAGTTGTTTGGCCCTAATAACTGAGTTGTTGCAAGGTAAAGGATTGCTGCTAGCCCCTGAGAAGGTGCAAAAGTCATATCCTTATGAATATTTAGGTCAAAAGGTTCTTCCCGAACAGGTTGTTAAAGATATTCCTGGCATTGATAAGTCCCAATATAGGACGTTGAATGATTTTCAAAGGTTGGTGGGAGCAATTCAGTGGATTCGCTCAGCAATCCCTATACCACAGTCACTTATGCAGCCATTATATGAGATTCTAAAAGGGGCGTCACAGTTGACCTCCCCTAGGACATGGACCCCCAAGGCAGAACACAGATTTTGCAAAAAGCCTCTGTTTTGAGTTGCCAAGCCCCAGATGAACCTAAGAGATACAGGGCGATTTTGGGGATGCCTCTTTCAAAGACATGGATGTTTAGAATGGTTATATCCAAAAATTCCAAAAAAGATTATACAAGATAAATGGGAGACCCTAGCTTGGTTTTGTTTGCAAGCCTCTGAGTGCTGTCAATGCGCATTTGGGCGCAAACCTTTTCTTAACTTAGATCTATCAGGAGAGCTCAGTCATACACTTGCAGAAAATTCCCTGCTGTGGGCCACGGTGTTGACTAGTATGAATATTGCGAAAGTCACACCTCCCCCAGTGGTCCGGATGTATAGTGAATTCATTCTCAAACGCCACACGCCTGTAGTGGTATCCGATCCAGTGGCCAGACCAAATATATTTACAGATGCCACTAAGAATGGCCGTGCTGTAGTTCACAACCCGTCACAACCAGCCACGTGGGTATTGGATACCCCATATACCTCCCCCCAGAAGAATGAGTTATTTGCCATTATTAAAGCTGTAGAGTTGTTTGATACTATACCCATAAATTTAATTACAGATAGTATGTATTGTGCACTATTGCTTCCCCGCTTGGAACATGCCTATGTGTCTCCAGGATCCACCATAGCCGATCTTTTATTACAACTTCAACATAGAATAAAGGGTAGGAGACATTCCATTTATGTCCTACATGTGCGGTCCCATATATCTATCTCGGGACCTATTTTTCAAGGCAATGATGAAGCCGATAGTGCCCTATATATAGCCCACCAAGATCCTGATCCGGCCCGGCAGGCACATGGTAAGTATCATATTTCAGCTAGATCCCTCAGACGCCTCTATGGCATTCCTAAGATAGAAGCACGCTCCATTGTACGCTCATGCACCGCTTGCGCACCCTTCCGGCCGTGCCCCCAGCCAGAGGGCATCAATCCCAGGGGCGACTTGCCTAATGCCCTCTGGCAAATGGATGTCACACATTTAGGACAGAAACATATACATGTATCAGTAGATACCTTTTCTTTACCTTTGCTACGTTGCAACCCGGTGAGACTGTAAGACATGTAATATCACATTTGTACACTCAAATGGCCACCTTAGGTGTGCCAGAAGCCCTAAAGACTGATAATGGGCTGGCATATACCTCTAGGGCCTTTACAGAATTCTGCCTAGAATTTTCTATCAATCATACTACGGGTATCCCCTATAACCCCACAGTCCAAGCCATGGTGGAGCGAGCAAATCGCAACCTGAAAACAACCCTCTATAAACAAAAAGGGGGAGTATGCAGGGGAATAACCCAAAAGGAATTGGCACAAGCCATTTTTACCATGAACTTTCTCCAATTTAGAGATGATGGCACTTCGGCCGCACAGAGATTTTTTGGAAAAACTGCGACCAAACACATAGAGTTGCCACCCCCCACAAGGGCCCTACCAGGAACTAAGATAATGTGGAGGGATGAAGAAGGAAAGTGGCATGGGCCGGTCACAGTGGTTGCAAGGAGACCAGGCCATTTATCCTTTTATCCAAATGAGAATTCTAGTCTCCCCGAAAAATGGATACCTGTACATAGAGCTAGAGATCTTGAATGAACCCAACCCGATTATCGGGCTGAGGAGTTCCCTCTCTTTTCCTTTGCAGGGACATGGCCCACCATCCTGGGAATCCTGATGTGTGGAACGGCGATAGAACACCCCACCCCCGGACTCGCGACGCCTCGATGGGGGCCTCTTGGGGCGGGTTGGGTGCCTCTCTGGGTCTCCTCTTATTACTTATTGGGCTTTGATTTTGGTGCATATGCCGTGCATCCACCCGGCATAAGGGCTATATGTTACTTACCCAACAAGCCATCTTTGCTATAAGAGAAGGACAAGATCCTTCAGTTTGGCTCGCCGCCATGGAAGACATGTAACACCTTGGGGTAAGATGGGGCAAGCCCCACGACGGGCAACTTCTCCCACCCAGCCACCTAAGACAGGGCCCGAAGGTGTTGGGTCCCTAGGACGGGTAAGGTTTCAGGGATTGAGGAGACGACCCAAGCCAGGGCACCCCGCTCCCGGCGAAGCTATACGCTTAGATGATGCGTAATGTTTAGCAAGGCTGCACCGGGCACCACAGCCCTGATAAAACAAAAAGGGGGAGATGTTGGGGGCGGGGATAGGCTTTGCTTTTACTGTGCTAATTTCCATATGAGGGCGTGGTTTAATGTATATAAGATGCTGTACGGGGAAGCATCTCTCTCTCTCTGGATGTGACCAGCCGTGAATAAACAACCCCTGAAACCTCGGGTGCTCTGTCTGGGTTAATTCCTCTTCGGAGGCCGGTGACGACCGAAGACTCGCCATGGGGATAGGTGAGTAGAGAGGACGGGGATATAATAGTTACAGATCAACCCGCCGCCGGTGCCGTAGATAAGGCCCCCGGCAGTGTAACCTTGGGCAAGTTACTTAACCCCAATTGCCCTAAAGGGGCGGCTAGGTGGCGCAGTGAGTAAGAGCGTCGGCCTCGGAGTTGGGATGACCCGAGATCAGATCCGGCCTCAGAAAATGAGCACCCACGCATAAATAATGACTAGCCGTGTAACCTTGAGCAAGTTACTTAACCCCAATTGCTTAAAAAAAAAAAAAGAATAGAGGCCTGTGGGGGGGGCTAGGTGGTGCAGTGAGTAGAGCTCTGGCCCTGGAGTCAGAAGGACCAGAGTTCTGATCAGGCTTCAGACACTTAACCCACACAAACAAAAACCTAGCTGTGTGACCTTGGGCAAGTTACTTAACCCCAACTGCCCTCCAAAAAGCAAAAAAAAAAAAAAAAAAAAAGAATAGAGGCCTGGGTGACTTGGTGGTGGGTTAGGTCAAATGAGACTGGCCAGGAGCAGGGCTGAAATTCCTGGACCAAAAGGTCAACCAAGTCAATTGAGTCTGGCTAGCAACTGGGGAGACCAGGAGGCTGTTCCTGGGGGGGCAAGACACTGATGGGTGGCTCCCTGAGGTGGGCCCCTCAGAATTCAGCATCCATATTCCTGGAACAGGAGGTAGACACAGTTTGACCAGACCCTGAATCCAAGAGGAGGGGGTCTGCTTATGAGCCTTCTCACCAGTCCTTCAACCAAGGGAAATTCTGCTTTAACCCATAATCAGCAAGTTAATTTGAAGTAGTAAGCCTTGACATTTCACTGGCTTACGAGGGGCCCATCTTTGTATCCTGAATTCCTGGAACCCAGTGTGCCCCCAGTACCTGCATGATATCTTGCCTGACTGAAGTAGTAAGCCTTGACATTTCACCCCTTACAAGGGGCCCATCTTTGTACCTTGAATTCCTGGAACTCAAGAATCCTCCCCTCGGCTTGATCAGTGAACAGCCTGCCCCAGCCCACATCCTGCACTTGAATGATATCTGCCTGACCAGTCTGCCCCATTACTGTTACTCCTGATACGCTGGTGGTCTTTGACTATTTAAACTGTGTGTCTACTGGGGTTCAGTGCAGCTCTTGGGACTCTATTCCTAGGACTGTCGCTGGCCAGCTAATAAACGCTTCCTGAATTCGATTACTGATGGTCTTGGCCTGTTGATTCTGTCCGAGTGTCCATTTCAAATTGGGAACAGAGTCCCTTCAATTCTCCCTGATACTTCCTTGGGAAATAAATTTAGCAAAAGCTGGTTGAAACTCTGTGTTAGGTGTTTTTGTGTGAAAGAGTCTGGATTAACAGTCTGAAAAAGAATCTTCTTCCTCTGCCTTTTACATTCTTAACCAAATTTGGAATGGGGAGAGGATCCAGGTCATTTAGTATGTAAATTGTTCTTAACTTCCAGCTTCTAAAGTAAGAGAAAACTTTTTTTCTATTTATCTGAAATGTCTGAGGTAGCTTAGTTAAAGATTACAGATAGTGTTAGGTGGGGTGGAGCCACTATGGCCCTCCCTACCCCCCAATCTTTAGAAGATCTGGAGATGTTGGAAAAGACTGCTTGTGAGTTTGTAGCCTGACTTCATAACCAACAAACCAAGTTAGGGGAAGTTAGAAGGGATTATATCTATCCAACTTTCAGAAAGGAACTATGAAAGGGTTCTAGTTCTAAAAGATTATTTATTCTAACAAATAAATGTTAACCCCCAAGGTCCATGCTTAGAAGGGAAGTAAAAAGTTAACTAGACCCCATCATCTGGGTCAAACCCTTTGTATCTGAAAGGAAATAGGATTTCAGCTTTTTTTTTAAGGAAGAGAGTAAAATGTAGAAATAATGTCAAAGAAATTTCTAAATTGAATTAAATCAAATTGAACTGATTATGGAAGGGATGCGATAAAAAAATGTGAAACCATTATATTTGGGTATAAATGTAATAATATTCAATTTGTTCATTTGAACTCTTGGCTATTATGAAAATGTATACAGTGGTTTAAAGTTATAATTTAATTCCTGTGTAAGGTGGTTTGGAAAGGAATTCACCTAAATTGTTAATAGAATGCCAATTTTAAATACATAACGTTTGAGACATTGTACATTTCTAAATTATGTAATTTGGTAAAAATTATGAACTCTGATGTTAAAAACAATTTTCTTATTACTATTCAGAAGCTGTTAGGTCACCAAAGGATATAGTTATGTATGTTAATGTGTATGTATGTGAAATATATAATGTATATATATAGTATAATATATAAAATATAAAGTAGTTCCAAGATAAGAATCTATTTTTTTTAAAGCTTTATTAACTTCTGGTTTACATCATTCATTTCTGCCAGATTCTGAGTTACAATTTTTCCCCTACCCACCACCCCAGAATAGCAGTCCCACAGGATATCCCCTCCTCCAATGTGGTCTCTCCCTTATCTTCTCCGATACCCCATTTGACTTTTCCAGTAGGGCATGGTGAATCTCTATGCCCCAATGCCTGTATATCTTATTTCCCAATTATATGTAAAATAGTATTAATAATAGTATATATACATAGATTTTTAAACATTTGATTTTAAAACTTTAAATTCCAGATTCAATCCCTTCCTCCCTTGTCACCCACCCTTACTGGGAAGAAAAGTAATTCAATATATGTAGTACATGTGTAGATATGGAAAACATTACCATAGTAGATATATTGTAAAAGACTGATGATAATTTCCCTCCCTCCTATCCCACCTCCCACCTGGTCCACTCCCCACTTTGATCCTGTCCCTTTTCAAAAGTGGGTGCTTCCAACTTCCCTCCCCCCCAGCCTGCTCTTCCTTCCATAATCCCCCCTCTCACCCCCTTCCCCCCTACTCTCCTATAGGGTGAGATACCCTATTTAGTATGTATGTCATTCTCCTCTCCCTGAGCCAAAATCAATGAGAATAAGGTTTTGCCTTTTTGCCATCCTGTTCTTCCCCTCCATTGTAACAGCTTTCCCTTGCCTCTTCTATATGAGATAGTTTACCCCATTCTGTCTCTCCCCATCTCCTCTCATTATATTCCTCTTTCACCTCTTAATTTCACCTTTTAGGTATCATTGATAAGGAGAATTTATATGTCTTTTCTATTGTCCCAAAACATGTTACTATTTTTATTGTTTTAAAGCAAATATATCCAATGAAATTCTTAGCAGTCTTCAAATATGGTAAATACACTCTCTATCAGTTTAGTTCATCATTTCACAGGACCTAGATCAAAAGACATGTTGATATCCTAAGAATACAACTGCATCACCCTCTAGATACCATTTTTAAAGTCAACAACATTTCTTATCAAATAATTTTCCAATATCACAATAAAATTTTGAAGCAATGATAAAAGCAATGTTACAGATTTAAAACAAATCTCATTGTTTTGATAAGACATATCTAGAACAAAAATTTGTTACCACTCAAATGATATCAACTCGAATATATTTTCCTAATTATCTTACATAGAAAAACACTGTGTTGAGCTATAATTTTAATAACTCTAGACTGACTGCAGTCAGTTATAAAAATATTTATACCAGAACTTTTTATTCCAGTAAAACACAAGAAACAAAATAAGTAGCAATCAATTGTGGAATAGCTAAAGAAATTACAATAGATGATTTCAAGGGAATATTAATGAAGAGTAATGAGAAACGTCAGGATTTCAGGGGGGAAGCCAGGACATTTATAAAATGTTAATCACAGTAAGTAATTTTGGATGTCTAATTAGGTCTCTTATACTGGGAAATCTAATGAGTTCTTGAGCAAGACTCCTGACATTATTAATTATATCAATAAGTTATATCTCCAGCAAGATATATCCAATGTAGTTCAAATCCAAGAAAAATCATTCAATATCACAGTAACAAGTCTATTTTCTAACCACTAACTCCAAAGAGGTCAAAGGTGCTCAGTTCTATAAAAATCTGAAACATTTTCTAGGGAAAAAGAGGCAGAGGTGGTGAAGTTCTACACAGTCAAAACATGACCTGGAGCTGACTGATGCCCATATCATGAGGTTCTTATTGTAAAATTCAGAATCAAATGGAAGAAAATAGAGGAAAACATCAGAACCTACAGATATGTCCTAAATAACATCGCTTATGGATATGGTCTGGAAGTGATGCATAGATTTAGGGGATCAGATCTGGTAGGCAGAATGCCAGAAGAACTAGGGGCAAAGGTTCTTAATATTATACAGGAGGCAACTACATATATTCCAAAGAAAAAGAGCAAGGAAGCAAAATGGCTATCTGATGAGGCCTTACAAATAGCCGAGGAAAGAAAAGGGACATATATCCAAGTGAATTTTCAGAATTCCATAGAATAGCAAGGAGAGATAAGGTTTTCTTAAATGACCAAGGAAAAAAACTAGAAGAAAACAATTGAATGGGAAAGACGAGGTCTTTTCAAGAAAATCTGAGCTATCAAAGGAGTATTTCCTGCAAAAATGGGTATGAGGACTTCTGGAGCCAAGATGGTAAGGTGAGGCAGTAACTTGTCTGGGCTTTACCAAATTCCTTTCCAAATAATCTTGCAATAATGCCTCAGAACTAACTTCAGGACAGCATGCAGGGTGAGCAGGAAACATATCTCACTAACAGTGGGAGAAGGGTACAGTTAGAGCTACTGGCAGGCGTCATCCTAGGGGGCCATGGAATGTTTTAGGGAATCATGAGAAACCTTGTAATAATGGAATCCATTTTTAGGGGCTTCATGTACTGTATGAAATATGCAATGTCTAGTGAGGTCTGTGCTGCAGGGAGAGGCCAACTCTTATTAAATAGATCCATAAGTTTAATCTCCAGAAAAATTTCTCCAATGTACACATATGTATGAGTTCTAGGTGAAGGCCTTCCTACAATTAATGCTTCTATAAGGCTTCTGTCCAGGGTGAACTTTGTGGTGTCTAGTAATATGCCTATTCCAAGAGTCAAGTCCTTATTGAGCATTTTCATAAGTCTTCTCTCCAATATGAATTCTTGATGTAAAGGAAGAGATGATCTCTAGTAGCAGACCTTCCCACCTGAGTCCTGAGAGGGCTTGCTCAGAAGGTGAAATTTCTAATGTCTACCTAGCCCTATAGTCCATGTGAATGTCTTTCCACATTCATTACAGGATTATGGTTTCTCTATCATGTGAATTCTGATGGGAAATAAGGGATGAGTTTAGTCTGAACACATTCCATATTGATTATATTAATACGGTGTGTCTCCTCTAGAATGGATGCCCTGATGAGAGAAAAGTGATTATTTATCTTATATTAATAAAAATCATTGAATAAGGACTAAATTGTTTCCTCATTCCTATTTCCTTGATTCAGAAATCAACCCCTAAGAAAATTAGAGCCAATTTTCTTAATGAATAGAGATGCAAAACTTTTTTTTTTTTTTGCCTTTTGGAGGGCAATTGCGGTTAAGTAACTTGCCCAAAGTCATATGGCTAGGTTTTTTTTGTTTGTGTGTGCGTTAAGTATCTGAGGTTGGATCCGAACTCAGGTCCTTCTGACTCCAGGGGCGACGCTCTACTCACTGCGCCACCTAGCCGCCCCAAGAAGCAAAACTTTTAAATACAGGGCTAGTTCAATATAGTAAAAATATCAACGTAATTGATTATATCAACAACAAACTTAACAGAAAACTTGTGATTATCTCAATTGATGCAAAAAAAAGCTTTTGACAAAAGACAACAGCTATTCCTATTAAAAAATATTACAAGGGGCAGCTAGGTAGCAAAGTGAATAGAGCAGTAGCCCTAAAGTCAGAAAAGAGGATCTGCATTCAAATCCCAACTCAGACAATTGATACTTACTAGCTGTATGAACTTGACCAAGTCACTGACCCTCAACTGACTTGCTTCCAAAAAAAAAAAAAAAAAAAGCAAAATATTAAGAGAGCATAGGAATAAATGGAGCCTTCCTTAAAATGACAAGTAGCATCTACCTAAAACCATCAGCAAATATATGTAATAGGGAGAAGCTAGGTACATTTCCAATAAGATCAGAGGTGAAACAAGGGTGTCCATTACTCTTATTCAATATGGTACTAGAAATGTTCACTTTAAAAACAAGAAAAAGAAATCAAAAGAATTAGAATAGGCAAAGAAGAGACCAAGCTATCACTCTTTGCAGATGATATGATGATACACTTTGAGAATCCTAGAGAATCAAGTAAAAAGACGACTTGAAATAATAAAGCTTTAGGAAAGTTGCAGGATACAAAATAAAGCCACACAAATCCTCAGCATTTCTATATATTTCTAAAAAAGCCCAACAACAAGAGATAGAAAGAGAAATTCCACTTAAAGGTAGTATAGGCATTAAAAAATATTTGGGAGTCCACTTACTAAAACAAACCCAGGAACTATGAACATAATTAGAAATAACTTTTCACAAAAATAAAGTCAGATCTAAATAACTGGAAAAACAGGGGGTGGCTAGGTGGTGCAGTGAGAGAGCATCAGCCCTGGAGTCAGAAGGACCTGAGTTCAGATCCGGCCTCAGACACTTAACACACACAAACAAAAACCTAGGCCTGTGACCTTGGGCAAGTTACTTAACCCCACTTGCCCTCCAAAAAAAAAATAATAATAATTGGACAAACACCAGCTTCTTGTGGGTAGGCTGAGTTATAATAATAAAAATTACAATACTACCTAAATTATTTTACTTATTTCACTACATACCAACAAAACTACCAAAAAAATTAATGTATAGATCTACAAAAAAGTCATCAAAATTCATCTGGAAGAACAAAAGGTCCAGAATATCAAGGGAATTAATGAGAAGAAATGCTAGGGTAGGTGGCCTAGCCATACAAGATCTTAAATTGTTTTATGAAGCAGTAATTATTAAAACTACTTGGCACTCACTAAGAAATAGAGGGGGCAAAACAGTAGAACATGTTACATATAAAAAACATAGTACTTAAAGATAATAGCTATCTACTGTTTGATAAACCCAAAGACCCCAACTTCTGAGATAAGAATTCACTGTCAAAAAACTGCTGGGAAAAATGGAAAATAGTATGGCAGAAACTGGGTATAAAGCAAGGTCTAACACCATATACCAGAATAAAGTCTACACGGGTACATGATCTAGGTATAAAGGCTGACACTCTAAATAAATTAGGGGACATAGTTTATCTGGTAGATTTATGGAGAATGGAGAAATTTATGACCAGAGATATAGAACATTATGAAATGCAAAATAGTTAATTTTCATTATATTAAATCTTAAAGCTTTTGGATAAAGCCAATGCAACCAAGATTAGGAGGGAAGCAGAAAACTGGAAAAGAATTTTTACAAATAGTGTCTCTGGTAAATGCCTCATTTGTAAACTATGTAGAAAATGGAGTAAAATTTGCAAGAATACAAATCATTTCCCAATTGATAAATGGCCAAAGGAAATGAAGAAGCAGTTCAGAAGTAGAAATTAAATCTACAGTCATGTGAAAAAATGCTCTAAATCACTCTTGATTAGAATAAAACAAATCAAAAAAACTCTGAAGTGCCATATCACATGTATCAGATTGGTTAACATGGCAAAACAGAAAATGATCAATGTTGGAGAGGATGTGGGAATGTCAGACCACTAATTCAATGTGAGTGGATTTCTGAGCTGATCCAGCTGATCCAGCCATTCTGGGGAACAATTTGGAATTATGCCAAAAGGGCTATAGAAGTTTGCATATCCTTAAACTCAGCAATACCACTTCTAGGTCAGTATCCCAAAGAGATCACAAAAATTTAGAAAAGAACCCATGCATAAAAATATTACAGCTTTTTGTGGGGGCCAAGAACTGGAAATCAAGGGGATGCCCATCAATTTGGGAACAGCTAAACAAGTTGTGGCATATGAATATGATGGAATATTATTAGGTTATAAGAAATGATGAACAGAAAAATTTCGGAGAAAACTAGAAAGACTTCAATGAACTAATACTGACTGAGGAAAGTAGAACCAAGAGAACACTGTACACTTAACAGCCAGTGTACAGGATTGATTTTGATAGACTTAGCAGTTCTCAACAATGCAAAGACCTAAAAAATTTGAAAGGACACATCATGGAAAATGCCTTCCACATCCAGAGAAAGAACTATGGATTCAGAATGCAGAGCAAAGCAGACTATTTTCTTTTTTATTTTGTTATTTTTTCTTTCTCCTGGTTTTTCCCACTTGTTACAATTCTTCTATGCAACATGAGTCATGAGAAATTGTGTATAATAGGAATGTATATGTACAGCCCATATCAGATTGCGAGCCATCTTGGGGGAGGGGGAAAAAATTTGAAACTTATAGAAGTGAATGTTGAAGACTAAAAATAAATAAATAAATTGGGGGAGGTGGGAGAAATCAGCCCTATAGGTGATTGAGCCACCTTTTGAAAGGCAGGGCTGATGATGAGATGAAATCTTGTGCAAGAATTGAACAGATGGGAAAATTTAGATCTGACCAAAAAGTAAAGCTTCTAGAAGAATTCTGGCCCATTGTATTTTACTCAGGTCTGAAGGGAAGTGGATTACCCCTCTTGTCTAGTTTGCCCCCAGACAAGAGTGATCTGGATAGAGATAAATCTGTCTAAAACAGAGTGAGAAGTCATGTCCTCGAGTCCCTCATTAGAACAAGTCCATCTCTCATTATAATATTCATTCTCATTATTTTTTAACCAGAGTTGACTTATGCCCGTTGGTAACACCTACTTATCTAAAGGTATATAAAACTGTTAAGAGACCCCCATGATTCATCTGTGGTTTACAAGAGATAGCTAAATGACTGATCTTTTATTAATTATTCATTAGCCATAACTAATTAAATGATTACCTAGAAAATCACATTAGGTTTCTCTCCAGTGTGGATTCTCTTAAGTGGAGCAAGACTGGAGCTTCCTGTAAAAGCCTTTTCCATATTTATCACATTCATAAGATGTGGATTCTCTGATGTACAGCAAGATGACAGTTCCTTCTAAAAGCCTTTCCACATTGAATACATTCATAAGGTTTCTCACCAGTGTGGATTCTCTGATGTACAACAAGATGAGAGTCCCACCTAAAAGCCTTTCCACATTGATTACATTGATAGGGTTTCTCTCTCATGTGGATTTTCCTATGTACAGTAAGATCAGAGGTCCTTCTAAAAGCCTTTCCACACTGATTGCATTCATAAGGTTTCTCACCACTGTGGATTCTCTGATGTTCAGTAAGTGTGAAGTTAACTCTGAAAGTCCTTCCACATTGATAACATTCATATGGCTTTTCTCCAGTATGGATTCTCTGATGTAAAACAAGAATGGACCTAGAACTGAAAGCCTTTCCACACTGATTACATTCATAAGGTTTCTTTCCAGTGTGGGTCTTCTGATGGGTAGCAAGTTGGGATTTTTGTCTGAAAGCTTTCCCACATTGGTTACATTTGTAAGGTTTCTCCCCAGTGTGGATTCTCTGATGTACAACAAGACCATAGCTCAAAGTAAAGCCCTTTCCACATTGATTACATTGATAAGGTTTCTCACCAGTGTGGATTCTTTGATGTACAGCAAGATAAGTGGACAATCTAAAAACCTTTCCACACTGATTGCATTCATAAGGTTTCTCTCTAGTGTGGATTCTCTGATGTACATCAAGAAGAGAGGGCCATCTAAAGGCCTTTCCACATTGATTACACTCATAAAGTTTCTCTCCAGTGTGGATTCTCTGATGTGCAACAAGACTATAGCTCAATCTAAAAGCCTTTCCACACTGATTGCATTCATAAGGTTTCTCACTAGTGTGGATACTCTGATGTTGAGTGAGGTAACAGTTCCTTCTAAAAGTCTTTCCACATTGCTTACATTCATAAGGTTTCTCTCCAGTGTGGATTCTCTGATGTTCAGTGAGATGAAAGTTACTTCTAAAAGTCTTTCCACATTGCTTACATTCATAAGGTTTCTTCCCAGTGGAGGTATTTTCATGCTGAGTAAGACTGGAGCTTTCTGTGAAAGTCTTTCTGCACTGATCACTTTCATAAGATTTCTCACAACTTTGGATGCTCTGATGAGCAGCAAGACTGTAGCTGCAAGTCCAAGCCTTAACACATTTATTACATTCATAAGTTTTCTTGTCACTGTGACTACTGTGATGAATAAGGAAGGATGAGCTTTCACTACATTCCTGACACTCATGTAGTTTGTATCCACTATGAATTTTTTGATGGGAAATCAGAGAGGCTTGTTGACTCAAGTCTTTCCCAAAATGATGACAAGCATAAAGTTGCTGTCCTGTGTGCCTTCTGTGAAATACAGCACAGATTGGTTGACCAGTGATGTCACAAGGACCATCACTCATGAAGCTTTCCTGGTGAGTTTCTTTCACAGAAGTGCTTAGCTTTTCAGGAGTCTCTTTCCTTTCAGGTTTAATCTCTCCTTCTGCAAGAAATAATAAAACATATACAAAGACAGATGTAGACACAGATAGAATTATCATCCCTTCTCTCCACTGTAAATTAACTGATGCATATCCTACTTCCCCAGGCAAAGAGAAAAAGTCTTTGAATTAAATGGACAGAATCAGTCATTTGAAAATGCCATTAGTCCACATCTGCAGGAGAGCTTGCCTTACAAAGAGGTTCACAAACACATCAGATCTTCAGAAACACCTGTGACACTGATAGACCCAGCATTCTCAAGTCAGGCTATGACCTCAGAATGGCTGAGTGAGCTGAGTTCCAGCAGCTGAGAGTAGAACTCCAACTCTACAAATGGGCATGTTCTTTCCACTGAACTAGATGGTCTTTCTCTATTGACTATTGTATTTACCTTTGTCTTCTTTTGTTTTTTAGAAAAAATATTTTATTATGGGATGTTGACCTGTTCTTTTTCTTTTAGTCTTCCTCCTCTCTGAGACACAATCTGAAATTAGGCCAATCAATAACCTTACAATGGGGCTTTAAATTCCTGGGAAAAGAAGAGCCAATCAATGTGGGAAACTTCACTGTTGCCTTATTTTAAGAATTTGACACAGCAACCACCAACCTTGAACAACCAACACCATGATCATTCAGCAACAATCACCATTGGGCCAGAGCCTCCACCAGCTAGGAGATTAAGACCCACTAAAGGCCGAGATGATAGTTTACTTTTATTAGCAATAAAAATTTTAAATTAAAGTATGTACATTTTTAAGACATAAGAGTGTTCTACGTGTAGTAGACAACAGTATATTATAAAAATAACTTTTATTTCACTGAGGTACCAAAAATTCAAGGGACTCCTTTGATATTCATGCCACTAGAGTTCTGGAACTGAACCTGGGATGTCTTGGGGGTGTGCCTGGATTTCTCATTCTTGTTCTGATTTGACTCTGTCTTCCCCAATTCTACTCTCCTTCTTAAGGTGTTTCCAGCCTCACTCCTCGAGTTCACTTATATCCCACTAAACTAGATTAAACACTCTGCTTTCCCTCTGCTCATACTTAGATACTGCTGAATGGAGAAGGAAAGGAAATCCTAAGAGCAGGCTGCCTGGCTCCACTACAAATTGAAGGTACATAATTTCAATGCGGAACCCACTATGGAAAGACTATCTTTTTTTTTATTTTTTGAGGGCAATTGGGGTTAAGTAACTTGCCCAAGGTCACAAGGCAAGGTTTTTGTTTGTGTGTGTTAAGTGTCTGAGGCTGGATCCGAACTCAGGTCGTTATGACTCCAGGGCCAGCACTCTACTCACTGCACCACCTAGCCGCCCCCAAGACTATCTTTTGACATCTCCCTGACTCTACTGGGGTAGCTAGGTGATGCAATGGATAAGAGTACTGGTCAGGAAGACTCAGGATCGACCCCAGCCTAAGAAACTTACTGTGTCACCCTGGGCAAGTTACTTAGACCTCCTGCTCTTGGTTTCCTCATCTGCAAAATGAGCCTGAAAAGGAAATGGCAAATCACTCCAGAATCTTTGCCAAGAAAACCTCTTATGGGATCTTGAAGATTCAGAAATGACTGAAAACCACATAACTGACTCCCTTTCTCATTCACCATAGGAGTTTTTCCAATTCTTTTTATTCATTCCTAACTGTCCCTTATTGCTTGATCCCATTGTCCAGCCCCACACACCTTCTCACCACATAAATGTGACTTCTATTTTTCACTGAAAAAACTATCTCCTCATCTCCCATACATTGTGTCTTTTTCTCCTTTTTCATCCACAACCAGATGCAATGGTCCTCCTCCTGGACAATGCAAACTCCCTTCCATGTGTAAATCATCCCACTCCAGGACAGCATCTTCCTCAGTACCCTGCCTCTCCAGCATGCCCTGTTGCAATACTTTCTAGTCTTTCCCACACTAATGCTCCTTTCCTACTGCCACAAATAAAATAATGTCTCTCTAATCCTCAAGACAGTCACATGATTAATTCCACTGGAGACATTTTCCATTATCATTCTTCCATTTCATGGCTAAACAGCTGGAAAAGCGCATTTACAACTGGTGCCTCCAATTCCTTATCTCTCTTTTCTCTGAAATTCTCTGCAGTCCAGGCTCCTGATTTCATTGTTCAAATGAAATTACTCTCTCCAACAGTATAAAAAACCTCAGAGTTGCCAAATCCACTGGATTTGGATTTCTTCATCCTCATCCTTATTACCTTCTCTGCAGCCCTCGACAGTCAATCACCTGTCTGCCCCCTCTCCTCTCTTACTCTGTTTTACTGACAGGCTTCTCATTGTTCCCCAAACCAAAATCGTTCTTTATTCCCCAACCCACCCACATCCTTACTTTCCTAATGCTTTCCAAGGCATCCTCCCAATAGTACAGACTCATAAATAAGATGTCATGCAATCCTCACTCAAGCATTCAATCTGCTACAAAGTCCTGTAATACAACTCAGGTAACATCTCTCCCATACACTCCCTTCTCTCCTGACACAGACACTACCTCAGTTCAGGCCCCAAATACTTCACACCTGAGCTATTGCTAGAACCTGCCACTGGTTCCAGCTGCCTCAAGTCTCCCTCCACTCCAGTCATTCCTCCACCCACTTATCAAAAGCCTTTCCACATTGATTACATTCATAAGGTTTTTCATCACTGTGGATTCTCTGATGTACAGCAAGTTTGCAGTTCAAGATGAAACATCCTTTAAAAAGCCTTTCCACAATGATTACATTTATAAGATTTCCCTCAATATGAATTCTCTGATGTACAGCAAGTTTGGAGTTCTCACTAACTGTCCTTGCACATTGATTACATTCTTATGGTCTCTCTCCACTGTGAATTTTCTGATGTCAAGCAAGTTTTCAGTTCAGCCTGAAAGCCTTTCCATGTGGATTACACTTGTAAGCTTTCTCACCAGCATGGATATTCTGATGTACAACAAGATAGGATTATAGTCAGAAAGTCTTTTTACACTGATGACATTCATATGGTTTCTCTGCAGTGTGGATTCTCTGATGTTCAGCAAGTTTGGAGCTGTAAGTGAGAGTCTTTCCACATAGATGACATTCATAAGGTTTCTCACCACTGTGGATTCTCTGATGTACTCCAAGGTCAAAGTTCCTTCTAAAAGCCTTTCCACATTGATGACATTCATAAGGTTTCTCTCCAGTGTGGATTTTCTGATGTTCAACAACATGAGATTTCTTTCTAAAAGCCTTTCCACACTGATGACATTCATAAGGTTTCTCTCCAGTGTGGATTCTCTGATGGACATTAAGTTGGGAGGTTAGTGTGAAAGCCTTTCCACATTGATTGCATTCGTAACATTTCTTTCTTGTATGGATACGTTGATGTAGCGTGAGATCAGAGTTCCTTCTAAAAGCCTTTCCACATTGATGACATTTATAAGGTTTCTCTCCACTGTGGATTCTTTGATGTACAGTGAGATAAGAGTTACTTCTAAAGGCCTTTCCACATTGATGACATTCATAAGGTTTCTCTCCAGTGTGGATTCTCTGATGGACATTAAGTTGGGAGGTTAGTCTGAAAGCCTTTCCACAATGATGACATTCATAAGGTTTTTCTCCAGTGTGGATTCTCTGATGGACGGTCAGATAAGATTTACTACTAAAAGACTTTCCACATTGATGACATTCATAACATTTCTTTCCTGTGTGGATACTCTGATGTACTGCAAGGTCAAAGTTTCTTCTAAAATCCTTTCCACATCGATGACATTTATAAGGTCTCTCACCAGTGTGTATTCTCTGATGGACAGTGAGATGGGAGTTAGTTCTAAAAGTCTTTCCACAGTGATGACATTCATGAGGTTTCTCTCCAGTGTGGGTTCTCTGATGGGCAGTAAGACTAGAGTTCATGCTAAAAGCCTTTCCACATTGATGACATTCATAAGGTTTCTCTCCAGTGTGGATTCTCTGATGGACATTAAGTTGGGAGATTAGTCTGAAAGCCTTTCCACATTGATGACATTCATAAGGTTTCTCCCCAGTGTGGATACTCTGATGTACAGTGAGATCAGAGTTTATTCTAAAAGCCTTTCCACACTGATGACATTTATAAGGTTTCTCTCCAGTGTGAATTCTCTGATGGACATTAAGTTGGGAAATTAGTCTGAAAGCCTTTCCACACTGATTACATGGATACGGTTTCTCTCCAGTGTGGATTCTTTGATGGTTAGCAAATTTGGAGCTGTGATTGAAAGTCTTTCCACACTGATGACATTCATAACGTTTCTTTCCTGTGTGGATACTCTGATGGACAGTGAGAGTAGAGTTCCTTCTAAAAGCCTTTCCACATTGATTACATACATAAGGTTTCTCTCCAGTGTGGATTCTCTGATGGACAGAAAGATCATACTTCCTTCTAAAAGCCTTTCCACAATGATGACATTCATAAGGTTTCTCTCCAGTGTGGATTCTTTGATGTTCAGCAAATTCGGAGCTGTGACTGAAAGTCTTTCCATACTGATTACATTCATAACGTTTCTTTCCTGTGTGGATACTCTGATGTTCAGTGAGATGAGAGTTCCTTCTAAAAGCCTTTCCACATTGATTACATACATAAGGTTTCTCTCCAGTGTGGATTCTCTGATGGACAGAAAGATCAGATTTCTTTCTAAAAGCCTTTCCACAATGATGACATTCATAAGGTTTCTCTCCAGTGTGGATTTTCTGATGGACACTAAGTAGGGAAATTAGTCTGAAAGCCTTTCCACATTGATGACATTCATAAGGTTTTTCTCCAGTGTGGATTCTCTGATGGGCACTAAGTTGGGAGGTGAGTCTGAAAGCCCTTCCGCATTGATTACATGGATACGGTTTCTCTCCAGTGTGGATTCTCTGATGTTCAATGAGATGAGATTTCCTTCTAAAAGCCTTTCCACACTGATTACACTCATAAGGTTTCTGAACAGTGTGAATTCTCTGATGTAAACCAAGCTTGTAGTTCTCTCTGAAACCCGTTACACATGGATTACATTTGTAAAGTATCTTTCCACTGTGGATGCTCTGTTGGACAGCAAGAGTGCAACTAGAACTGAAAGCCTTTCCATCTAGATTACATTCATTAGGTTTCTTGCCAGTGAGAAAGCCTTCATGCTGAGTAAGGCTGGAGCTTTCTGTGAAAGTCTTTCTGCATTTATCACTTTCATAAGGTTTCTCTCCACTTTGAAGGCTCTGATGTACAGCAAGACTGCAGTTGCAACTCCCAGCCTTCCCACACTTATTACATTCATAAGGTTTCTTGTCACTGTGAATACTATGATGAATAATGAAGGATGAGTCTTCACCACATTCATGATACTCATGAGGTTTCTCTCTAGTATGAATTTTTTGATGGGAAATCAGAGATGCTTGTTGACTCAAGTCTTTCCCAAAATGGTGAGAAGCATAAAGTTTCTGTCCTGTGTACATTCTGTGAAATAAAGCACAGATTGGTTGCCCAGTGAAGTCACAAGGACCATCACTCAGGAAGATTTCCTGGTGAGTTTCTTTCACAGAAATGCTTAGCTTTTCAGTAGTCTCTTTTCTTTCAGGTCTAATCTCTCCATCTGCAAGAAACAAATGATAAAACATATACAGAGACAGATGTACACACAGACAGAATTATTATCCCTTCCCTCCATTGTGAGAAAGTAAACTAACTGATACATATCCTACTTTCCCAGGCTAAGAGAAAAGTCTTTGAAGTTAAATGAACAGAATCAATAATTTTAAAATGCCATTAGCCCACATCTGCAGGAGAGCTTGGCTTACAAAGAGCTTCACAGACAATCACATCAGACCTTCACAAATATCTGTGAGGCTGGCAGACCCATCATTCTTACCTCAGGCCATGACCTAAGAATGGCTGAGGGAGCTGAGACTAGAACTCCAACCCTGCAAGTCAACATGTTCTGTCCATGGAACTAGATGGTCCTTCCCTACTGTATTTACCTTTGTCTTGTTTTGTTTTTGAGAAAAAATATTTTATCATTGGATGTTGACCTGTACTCTCTCTCTCTTTAGGTCTTCCTCCTCTCTGAGACACAATCTAAAATTAGGCCAATCAATAACCTTACAATGGGGCTTTAAGTTCCTGGGAAAAGAAGAGCCAGTCAAAGTGGAAAACTTCATTGTTGCCTTATTTTAAGAAATTTCCACAGCAACCATCAACCTTGAACAAGCAACACCATGATCAGTCAGCAGCCATCACCATTTGGCCAGAGCCTCCACCAGCTAGGAGATTAAGACCCACTAAAGACCGAGATGATAGTTTGCTTTTATTAGCAATAACAATTTTAAATTAAAGTATGTACATTTTTAAGACATAAGAGGGTTCTACATGTAATAGACAACCGTATATTATAAAAATAACTTTTATATTCACTGAGGTACCAAAAATTCAAGGGACTCCCTTGATATTCACGCCACTACAGAGCTCTGGAATTGAACCCGCAATGTCTTGGGGTTATGCCTAGATTTCTCATTCTTGTGTGTCACCCTGGGGAAGTCACTTAGACCCCTGCTCTTGGTTTCCTCATCTGCAAAATGAGCCTGAAAAGGAAATGGCAAATCACTCCAGGATCTTTGCCAAGAAAACCTCAAATGGGATCATGAAGATTCAAAAATGACTGAAAACCACATAACTGACTCCCTTTTTCATTCACCATAACAGTTTTTCCAATTCTTTTCATTCTTTCCCAACTGTCCCTTATAATCCCATAGTCCAGCCCCACACACATTCTGACCACATAAATGTGCCTTCTATTTTTTCAATAAAATAACTAACTCCTCATCTCCCATTCATTAAGTGTCTTTTGCTCCTTTTTCATCCACAACCAGATGAAATGGTCCTCCTCCTGGACAATGCAAACTCCCTTCCGTATGTAAATCATCTCATTCCAGGACAGTGTCTTCCTCAGTACCCTGCCTCTCCAGCATCCCCTTTTCATTAATTTCTAGTCTTTCCCACACTGATGCTCCTTTCCTACTGCCACAGATAAAATAATTTCTCTCTAATCCTCAAAACAGTCACTTGACTAATTCCATTGGAAACATTTTCCATTATCATTCTTCCATTTCATGGCTAAACAGCTGGAAAAACTCCTTTACAACTGGTGCCTCCAATTTATTGTCTCTCCTGTCTCTGAAATTCTCTGCAGTCCAGGCTCTTGATTTCATTGTTCAACTGAAATTCCTTTCTCCAACATTACCAAAAACCTCAGAGTTGCCAAATCCACTGGTCATTTCTTCATCCTCATCCTTGTTACCTTCTCTGCAGCCCTCGACAGTCAATCACCTGTCTCCCCCCTCTCCTCTCTTCCTCTGTTTTAATGATACTGCTCTGATTATTCCCCAAACCCAAATTATTCCTCATTTCCCAACCCACCCACATTCCTGCTTTCCTAATGCTTTCCAAGGTATCCTCCCAATAGCACAGACTCACAATAAGATGTCATGCACTCCTCAGTCCCACATTCAATCTGCTACAAAGTCCTTTGATACCACCTCGGTAACATCTCTCCCATACACCCCTTCTCTCCTAACACAGACACTACCTCAGTTCAGGCCCCAAACACTTCACACCTGAGCTATTGCTATAACCTGCCATTGGCTCCAGCTGCCTCAAGTCTCCCTCCACTCCAGTCATTCCTCCACCCACTTATCAAAGATCATCTCCATAAAGTTCTTCACTGACCATGTCACCATGGCCTCAACAACCTCCTGAAGATCCCTAGGAAAAGGATTGAATAGAAAATCCCCTCTGGGGCTGTTAATCACCTGCTCTTTCTTTACCTACCCCTCCTGTACTCTTCTAATTGTCTTTCACCTCATATTCCCCACCAAACATGCAATAATCCAGTGGCATGGGCCTCCCTTCTATTGTGTGAACAGGGCACTCCACCTCCTGACTCTCTGGGCTCTCTATGCCATCTCCATGCCTACAGTGCTCACCCTGGCTTCCCTGAAGCCACAGCTACAGCACACCTTCCTCAATAAATCTTTCTAGCCCTGCTTTACATTAGGGTCTTCTCTCTCTCAATGAGCTCCCATCTGTCTTGTCCATCACAGGTTTCTATAGTGTTGTTGGCATGTCATCTGCCCCACCAGTATGTGAACTCCAGGACAGCAGGGGATGATCCTTGTATCTCCATATAACCCTTGTGCTTAGCAGAGCACATAGGAGGAACTTAATCAATGTTTACTAACTTGAAAAAAAATCTAAGAAAGAGCCCATATTGGAAACCCTAATTTCCTTTTCCACTTTCTATGCCATCACATTCTAAATAATGACTTTATTTTGGATCACAGATTTATCACTGGCAACCTTAATTGACATGGTGTCCAACTTCCTCATGTTACAGAAGGGGAAACTG
This sequence comes from Gymnobelideus leadbeateri, assembly GCA_011680675.1. Lineage (NCBI taxonomy): Eukaryota > Metazoa > Chordata > Mammalia > Diprotodontia > Petauridae > Gymnobelideus > Gymnobelideus leadbeateri. The sequence goes on along the minus strand of WOXC01005522.1, from coordinate 466,102 downwards.
AGACTTAGCGCAGTTTACTGATTTGTCCAATAAACCCACTGCTAAAAGTGTCTGAAAAGGAAATACAAGCCAGGGGATCCTGTCCCCAAATCTAGCATTTGCTTTGCCACAAGGCCAAGAATCACAGCTCTCATATACCTGCTTTCACTTCACTCACCTGGACAGCAGCTCCTCAGGTCTTCTTGTTCTAGCATCCATGGGGCTTCCCTTTCCTCAAAATAGGAAATCAAATATTTCCTGGGAACTGGAAGCTCTGAGTATGGGGAACCAGGGCAGAGCATGGAGAAAAATATGGAATTTAGTTCTCTTTAGGGAAAACAGTATATATATAAAACTATTCCATTCTGAGAATTACTCCATCATGTTCACACATAGCTGACTTATGATTCCATTAATGGTTGTAATGCAAGTAACCAAATTGGGATGTGCCAGATCAGCCTTGAGCTCGAGCAAATTAGACTTTGACAAATCAGCTTTGGCTCTTGTCTCCCACCTGACCCCTCACTCTCTGAAACATATAAAAAGTTTTGCTACTCTTCATATAGGGAGTCACTGCAACTTCAGGTGAGACTGTCCTGCTGGGAAGCTCAATGAACATAAGTGAGTCAAATTCTGGTCCTTGGTCAGTCTGTTATTCCTGCCATTGATAGGGGCATCAAGCAAGGACCACAGGATGGTTCCCACAATCCTTAAGCATGGTTTCCATAACATTGATTTTGGGGAACTTTGGGGAGAGGTGGGGGAGGAGATCCTGGAGCCACTTCTTCATAGGAGGATGGACTCACTACAGAGTTTCCACTATCTAAAAATTAGAGGCAGCTGGTAGTGCAGCAGAGACCTGGGCCTACAGTTAGGAATAACAGGCTTACATCTATCCTCAGACAGTTTACTAGATATGTGTCTCTGGAAAAGTCACTTAACCTGTTTCCTGCAGTTTTCTCAAGTGTCAAATGGGGATAATAATACCACCTAAAACATAATATTGTAAAGAAAGTACTTAGCACAGTAGCTGGTGAACAGCAGTGAACAGAAAGGCTTTTTTTCCCATCCTTCCTTTTCCACCATCTATGTTGGTATGTGAAGATAAAATAAAGGAAGATTAAGGACAAATGTATCATATAGGGCACAACTAAGAACTGTATGTTATAAATGGATATTTCATGCAAAGAAGAATATTATAAATACTTGGCCCTTTCCAAAGAGAAGGGGGTAGAGGGAAAGGCTGCCTGAGAAGTTTTTAGAAATTTGGCAGAAATAATTCATAACCAAGGAGGGGCTGAACTTAATAACGCATGGGAAGAGATGTTTCAACACTGATCTCATCTTTGACCTCAAGCAACCTAGAAATGTGAAGAGACTGCTTCAGGGACAACAAGGGAACCGTCATATTATCTTTACATGATGTACTGACCTTTTATAGGAAAACCAGGTAGTAGGAGGGACTCTGTCTCTTGGAAACAGGAGAGCAGCACTTTTCCCTTTTTATTAACTAATAAATACTCCAAAGCCAGCATACTGGGGCAACAAGATATTCCTTTTGATAGCAGACTCAGAGTGGCCAGAGGAAATGTCCTTACCCAAGGAGAGTAGGTTCCTGGCATTCTCTAGCATGACTTCCTTGTACAACTTCTTCTGATGATGGTCTAAGAGGCTCCACTCCTCTGGGGTGAAGTCAACACACACATCCTGGAATGTCACCAACTCCTAAACCATCAAGAGTCACAAGATTTAGACCTGAAAAAGGACTCCAGAATTCATGAAGTGTAAAGCTCATCAAGTGAGAAGAGGAAACTAAATCACAGAAATGGGATTTACCCAACACTCATATCCTTGTTGAGTATCAGAGTCAACACTTAAAACCATACTCCTTAAGAGCTTGATGAAATATTGAGAAAATGTTTGATATGATCAGTTGCAAGAAAGTTACGGAATGACTTATTATAGAATGTGTTTCTCTGTGGAATAAAGCATGGTTCATCAGTGAGATAGAAGGAACTCTGAAGGACAAAAAAAGATGATGTATATTTCTTCTTATCAGAACATAAAAGCAGTATGGAATAAATAAAATTCTGTGAATTTTGTGAAAAACTTGCAAGTATAAAATATTGGGGGGGGAAGGGTGGAATGTTTGACTCTAGAAATAAGGACAAATAGAAATGATCCAGTTAATTTCCTAAGAGTCTGAAACAAAGTCTTATCTAGACAAAGCCTGAAAGGTATTCATGAGATACATTAATGGCAATCTGCACTGAACTGAGGGATAGGACATTTTTTGGCCAAGTGAAGGAGTTATTTGTGGTTACATTGAGGGACTGAGTCTACCTGGGATATGATGGTCATAGTCAAAACATCTTATGCCTCCACTTTATGATTGCCTGCATTTGGCAGGAACATATATGTCCTTAATATTTACTTACATAATAGGTCATTTTTGTTGTTCTCTGTGCTCAAAGAAGACCAAAATGACATCACTATGTCAGGGTTAATGTGTCTGACCCTGGATGATCAGAAGGCTCTACTACAAGTTGCTAACAAATAATCCAGGTGAACATTAGGGGTGGAGACGGCTCTGAATTTGCACATCTCTTCATTCTTTTGATCTTCTACACTTTTGTCTTCCTAGCACAGCATGTTCTTTAATGAGGGTGAGCTATGCTTGGTGGTCCTTGGCCTGCACCTCCCATGTTTCACAATTGACTACAAAATTCTCCAGAAACCCTGGAAATGTCCTTGTGCTGCCCAAGTAAGTGAATTAATTTAGAGGATTCAAAATATTTCCATTTGCCATCACCAGTAGATAGTGCCATGCACAATGGTACAGAACCTCTATTTTATTTTCTTTACATTATCTGAAAATATATTTACTACCCAATTACATGATAATGATTTTTAATGTTTGTGGTTTTTTAGAGTTTTGGGTCACAAATTCTCTCCCTCCTTCCCTCTATTCCCTCAACACTAACTTAGATAGTAAACAATAAGATAGAGGTTATACAGAGGTAAAATATTTCTCTGTAATTTTTTCCAGAAAGACTTAAAAAAAAAAAATATGTAAGAAAGATGGTGACAAACAGCATGCTGCAGTCTGTCTGCAAACAACATCAGCTCTTTCTCTGGAGGCAGATAGCAGGTTCCTCACTGGTACTTTGGGATTTCCTTGGAGCATTGCACTGCTGAGATCAGCTTAGTCATTCACAGTTCTTCATAGAACAATATTGCTATTGCTGTGTACAATGTTCTCCTGGCTCTCCTCACTTCATTTTGCATTAGCTCAAGTAAGTCTTTCCAGGATTTTCTGAAATCATCCTACTTGTTTCTTACAGCACAGTATTATTCCATTACAGTAAATCACCACAGATTGTTTAGCCATTCTCCAAGTGATGGCTATCTCTTCAGTTTCCATTCTTAGTCACCACAAGAAGAGCTGCTCTAACTATTTTTGTACAAATACTTCCTTTCCTGTCTATTTTGAAGTCTTTGGGCTATAAGCCTAGTAGTGGTATTGTTGGATCAAAGGATATGCACACTGTTATAGCCCTTTCTGTATAGTTCCAAATTGCTCTCCAGAATGGTTAGATCAGTTCATAACTCCACCAGCAGTGTATCAGTATCCCAGTTTTTCAACACCCACTCCAAACTCATATTAGGCAATCTGACAGGTATGAGTTGAAGCCTCAGTTTTCATTTCTCTAGCCAATGGTGATTTAGAACATTTTTTCATATTATATGTAGTTTTGATTTCTTATCCTAAAACTGAATGTCTAAATCATTTGACCATTTATCAGTTGGGGAATGACTTGCATTTTTATAAATTAGAGTGGCTTCTTTATATATTGAAGAAATGAAGCCAAGATAGCAGAATGCAAACAGGACTTCCCTGGGGCTCGGGCTTCCACCTCCCCCAATTCATGTAAAGGGGGACTCTGAATAAACTTTAGAAGTGCAGAACTCACAAAATGACAGAGAGAAGCTAACCTCTAGCTGAGGACAGCCCAGCAAGCCAGCAGCAAGCAGCTAGCACAGCACTCTGGAAGCTGAGCCGAGCCCTGCAAGAGCAAGAGGTTTTAGCACCAGGGGGGGCCTGACCAACCATAGGTTGTAGGGATTCCAGATCACAGCACCTGTGCTGGTTACAAGACTTATCAACACATAGATGCTAAGGACAGCGTGAGAGGTCAGTGCAGCGTGCACTTTGGGATCTGGCAGTTGGGAGTGCCATCAGTCTTTGTCCCTGGGGCAAGAAGCCACTGAAGTGCCAGGGCCATGCAGCCGCCCCCAAGTGGCAACTTCAGCTCCTGTTCAGCAGAGTGTAGAGGGACCAAGTGCCCAGTCTGAAGGGTAAGGTAATCACTCTTGCTTTAACCTGCTTGGATCTGGATTGCAGTCTAGGGTAGAGGTCCTGGGGTGTGTGACCAACTTGTCATATTGTGTGGAGGTTTCAGAGGGGTCAACCAACTAATACCTTCAGCAGCTGAGAAAACTCCAGCATTTGGGATGAAGCTCCCCTCTCTGGTGGCAGAGTCCTACTATGACAAAAAGCCCAGGGGTCAAGTGATTGAGTGGTAACATGAGCAGGCAAAGGAAGTAAAATAAACAGAGCAACCCAAATTTAAACTCCTATTTTGGCAACAAAAAGGATCAAATCATGGAAGAGAAGCAAGACAGTGAAGTCAGAACTACTGTACCAAAAGCTTCCAAGAAAAATACGAGCTGGGTACAGGCCACAGAGAACCTTAAGGAGCAAACAGGAGAAGTGCAGGAAAAATTGGGAAGAGAAATGAGAATGATGCAAGAAAATTATGAAATGAGAGTCAACAGCCTACTTGAGGAAAATAACACCTTAAAAAATAGACTTGGGGTGGCTAGGTGGTGCAGTGAGTAGAGTGTAGGCCCTGGAGTCAGAAGGACCTGAGTTCGAATCCGGCCTCAGACACTTAAGGCACACACAAACAAAAACCTAGCTGTGTGACCTTGGGCAAGTTACTTAACCCCAATTGCCCACCAAAAAGAAAAAAAAAGATAGACTAACTTAAAAGGCAAAAGAGGCTCAAAAAGGCAATGAGGAGAAGAATGCCTTAAAAAGCCGAATTTGCCAGATTGAAAAAGAATCTCAAAAGCTCACTGAGGAGAATCATTGCTTCAGAATTAGACTGGAGCAAATAGAAGCAAATGACTTTATGAGAAATCAAGATGCTGTTAAACAGATCCAAACAAATGAAAGAATAGAAGGCAATGTGAAATATCTCATGGGAAAAACCACTGACCTAGAAAATAGATTCCGGAGAGATAATTTAAAAAGTATTGGACTACCTGAAAGCCATGATCAAAGAAAGAACCTAGAAATCATCTTCCAAGAAATTCTCAAGGAAAAAAATAGAGTTTGCAAGAATCCACCAATCATCTCCTGAAAAAGATCCAAAAAGAAAACTCCAAGCCAGTTTGTAGAATTGCCAGATCAAGGAGAGAATATTACAAGCAGCCAGGAAGAAACAATTTGAATATTGTGGAAACACAATTAGGAAAACACATGATCTTGCAGCTTCTACACTGAGGGATTGAAGGGCCTGAAATGATATTCCAGAGGTCAAAAGAGCTAGGATTAAAACCAAGTATCACCTACCCAGAAAAACTGAGTATCACGTTTCAGGGCAAAATGTGGTCATTCCGTGGAATAGAGGACTTTTGGGAAAATTAATTTTCTCCATTTCTCTACTTTCCTTATAATTTTGCTTGCATTGGTTTTGTTTGTGCTAAAACATTTTTATGATCTAATTATAAATTTTATTTTCTGTATTATTCTCTATCATTTGTTTGGTCACAAAGCCTTCCCTTATCCATAGATAGCATAGATAAATGATTTCCATGCATTCCTAATTTGTTTACAGTATTCCCCTATGCTTTTGGACCTTATTTTGATATACAGTGTAAGGTGTTGGTCTATAACTACTTCCTCCTATAGTATTTTCCAGTTTTCACAGCAGTTTTTGTGAAATGAGTTTTTGTTTCAAAAGCTTGGATCTTTGGGTTTATCATATACCAGATTACTAGGGTCATTTACTATATGGTAATTTATAGTTAATCTATTTCAATGATCCATGACTTTATTTCCTAGCCAGTATCAGATTGTTTTTGACAATCATGCCTTAATAATACAGTTTGAAAACTGGCATGTTTAGATTGCTTCCTTTATGTTTGTTTCTTTAATATATCTCTTCCCTTGATATAACTGACCTTTTGGGAAAACCTGTATTTTTTTGGTGCTGCTCTCAGGTCACAATTAACCCAAGTATCAGAGAATCAATCAACACATATGCTACTGTTTGTTTACATAGAAATAAGAGTAATTGTGGAAGGTTCCTTCATACATTAAAAAAAAAAAAAGGAAAATTTAATACAGGTTGTATTTTGGCTAATTCATTAGAAAGATATTGACAGTTTTCTCATGAGAAATAAAGGATGAAAAGAAACCTCTAGAACTCTGGAAACCCAGGAGCACAAAAGTCAAGAGAAGGAACCATATACAGGAGAGGTTGGACAAATCTGAAAATGCCTTGATGCTTGGAAGCAGTCATCTCTATTTCCATTCTGCTACATGTGTCTTTAGCCAATGCTCTTGGAATTTGATGATCTTCCATTTCCATCATTAGTATGTGATTCATTTGATCAGAAATTCTGATATTTGGGAACACTTCTTTATCATATGTGCAAAATTGTCCTTTACTTTTTATCTGTGTGGTTTTGTCTTTAAAACAGGTGACTCACGGTCTATTTTTTAACATCTCACCTTTCACTTCCTTTATTCTATTATTTTACTTTGCAGCAATTAAAGTATTTCTTCATCTTTGAGATTCTCAAGGACTTATACTTCTTCACTGGGATCCTGAGTCACTAGTCTTCATTGCATTGTTTTCATCATGTGGGCTCTCATTGCCAGAAGGCAGTCCTTTTATCGATTGATAACTCATGTATGATTTCCTAACTCATACCCAACAAAAGCTATTTGAAATCTCTTTTCTTTGTAAGCTTCCCACATCCATCCATCACCACCATAGGATGGGATTGTGAACTCCAAACTTACATTGAAGGAGAGCTCATTTCAGATATCTCATTTCTTACCTGGCACAACATCTTTGGGACCACCCTGAACCCTTAAAACTAGGGTGACTTCTTACTCCAATCCATTTTCATCAGTTTGTGGCGTGTTGTTTTCCTCTGTTAGACTGTCAGATCCTTGAGGCTGAGAGACTTCTAAAAGCCATCAGGACAAATATTTTCAAACACAATGGAAAGGACAATGAAATATGCAATACTATTCGAAACCCACTAGAAATGAAGAGGGAATGGAAGAATGTGTTCCAGAAAGCATTGAAGCTCAGTATACAGCCCAGGAAGATTTCTCCTGCAAATAAAAGCTTTACTGATATGTGACAAAATATCAGTGGTTCAATGATAACAAAGAGTCAAAATATTGTTGAAAAGAAAATCTGAACTGAAGACAACATTACTTATTTCTTTGGACACCATGAAACTTTTTATGAAAATTAGCCTTGGAGGGGACAGAAATATACTGCAAACAAATAAAAAAAGGCAGAAATTATCAATATATCCTTTCATTCCAAAATGAAATAAAAACATAAATTGGTTCAGGGCCAACAAAAGAGTCAAACAAATGAAACCTTAAGAGGAATATTTATACATTTATGACTATCATACTGACATTTTAGGGGTAACTAGGGGGCAGAGTAGATAGAAGATTAAGTCTGGAGTCAAGAGAAATCTGAGTTCAAATTCAATGTCAGATACTTTTTTTTTTCTAGAGGGTGGGGATATAGGGCAATTGGGGTCAACTGACTTGCCCAAGGTCACAAGGCTAGGTAAGTGTTAAATGTCTGAGTATGGATTGGAACTCAGGTCCTCCTGACTCCAGAGCAGCTGGCTCTATTCCCTGGGCCACCTACCTGTCCCCATCCTCAGATTCTTACTAGCAGTGTGATCCCGGGTAAGTTATTTAACTGTTTGCTTCAGTTTCTTCATCTGAAAAATGAGCTGGAAAAAGAAAACGCTACCCCAATATCTTTGGCAAGGAAATGCCAAATGGGGTCACAAAGACTTGGACATGATTGAACAACATCAATAATGCTAACAAAATTACGAAGAAGATATTTTACAAGGCTGAAGACAGTAGCAAAAGTCATTTGGAAAAATTAAAAGATCTACAATAATATCAAGGAGAATAATTAAAAGTAGTATGGATATAGGAAGAAGAGTAGTTCTGGATGTAAAACTATAGTATACAGCTTTGGTCATCAAAACTATGTGGTATTGGTAAAAGAAAACAGAGAGATAAATGACTGGAACAGATTAAACAAGGGAGATTCAGAATCATTAGAACTCAGTCACTCCATGTTTGATGAAGTAGACAAAAGACTACTATGGTTAAACCTCCTTAATTGACTAAAAAAAAATACTGCTGAGAACTGTAACGCAGTGAAGAAGGAAACTGGCATTGGATCAACATCTTACACAATCCTATACAATACATTCTATATGAATACTATTGTTGTTGTTCAGTTACTTCAATGATGTCTGACACTCCATGACCCCATTTGGTATTTTCTTGGCAATGAAATTACCAAAGAAAACAGACTGGATATCTTAAGAGACAGGAGGTAAAATAAAGACCCAAAATCAAAACTCCCAGGAATACTATAGCCATCTTCCAGAGCTCCCAGGTCAAGGAGAAAATGAGTACAAGCAATCAGAAAAAAGCAATTCAGATGTAATGGAGCCACAATCAGGCTAACAGAAAAGTGAGTAGCTTTTATGTTAAAAAATCAGAGGATGTGGAATATGATATTCCGCAAGAGAAAGGTACTAGGCCTTCACTGAACAGAGGAGAATCAAGCTTTCCCAACAAAAAGACCAGAACTGGACAAAAATTTGATCTTCAAATGCAAGACTCAAGAGAAATATATAAAGTTAAAAAGGAAAGAGAAAACAGAAGAGACTCAATAAGGTTAAATTGTTTATATGCCTACATTGGAGGATTATACCTGTAACTCTTAAGACCTTCATGACTACTAGGGCAATTATAGAAAGAGTATACACAGACAGTATACATTGACTATGATGAGATGATATTAAAAAAAAAAAATTAAAGAGAAAGAGAATTATACCCCTAGAAGAAGAAAGGGAAGGGTAAAAGAAGGTGAACTATCTCACATAAAAGAGCCAAAGAAGAGGGGAGGTGGGAATAGAGGGCTTGAGTCTTACACTTATCAAAATTGACTCAAAGAAGGAATAACATACCTGCTTAGATGAGTATAGAAAACTATTTCATCCTATGGGGAAGTAAAAAGGGACAGGGATGGGGGGAGGATTGATACAAGTAAGGGCAGGTTGGGGGAAGCTTTGTTTAGAATCAAAACATGTAAGGGGAGAGGAAGAGGAGGGGAGAAATAAGGGGAAATATGACGGAGGGAAATACAGTTATCATAACAAAGTATGAATGGAATGCACTTACCCATAAACTGCATTACTAGATATAAATGGATAATTTGGATTTTATTAAATTATAAAGGCTTTTTGCAGAAACAAAATCAATGAAACCAAGATTAGAAGGAAAGCTGACAACTGGAAAAATTTTTTACAAGAATCTGATAAAAGTCTCATTTTCAAATATATAGAGCTCTGAGTCAAATTTATAAGAACAAAAGTCACAATTCAATTGATGAATCAAAGGATATGAACAGGTAGTTTTCGAAGAAATCAAAGCTATATAGTCATATAAAATTCTCTAAATCACTGTTTAGAGTGATTAATCACTAATTAGAGAAATGCAAATTAAAACCACTCTAGCTAACCACTACTTCATAGCTATCAAATCGACTAATATAACAGAAAAGTAAAACGATAAATTTTGGCGGGAAGTAGGAAAACTGGGACATTAATGCACTACTACTGGATTTGTGAACTGAACCTGCCATTATGAAGAGCAATTTGGAACTATATTCAAAAAGTTATAAAACTGTGCATGTACTTCGACCCAGCAATACCACTCCTAAGTCAGCATCCACAAATTTTTTTTTCAAAAATAGAGAAAAGGGCCTATTTATATGAGGGTATATTCATAATAGCTCTTTTTGTAGTGCCAAAGAATTGGAAATTAAGGTGATACCATTAATAAGGCAATGCCTTCACAACTTGTGGTATATGAGGACAATGGAATTTTATTAAAATGTTATAGGAAATGACAAGCTAGATGATTTCAGAATCACCTAGAATGACTTATACGAACTGATGCAGATTCACCTGAGCAGAACCAGAACATTGTACAAAGTAACAATAATATTGTATGATGAATAACAATGAATAATTTAGCTCTTCTCAGCAATGCCATGATCTAAGATAATCCCAAAGGAATCATGATGAAAAATGCTATGCCCCGCCATAGAAAGAACTGAGTCAGAATATAGACCTAAAACACTCTTATTTTACACTTTCTTTCTTTTTGGTTCAGGTTTACTTTCACAAAATGACTAATATGGAAATGCTTTACATGACTGCATATGTATAACCTGTTTCTGATTGCTTACTATATACAGGAGGGCTAAAAGGAAAGGGGCAGGTAGAGAACTGTGACCACAAAATTTACAAATAAAAACATTTTTATATGTAATTGGGGAAAAATGAAATTATCTTTACAAATTCTTCTTCTTTTTTTTTTGGCTTTTTGGAGGGCAATTGGGGTTAAGTGACTTGCCCAAAGTCACACAGCTAGGAAGTGTGTCAAGTGGCTGAGGTCAGATTTGAACTTAGGTGCTCCTGACTCCAGGGCTGGTAATTTACTCACTGCATCACCTAGCCACCCCATCTTTAAAAATTCTAATAGCCATTGAGGGGTAGGTGACACATTAGATAGATAAGAGCACCAGGCCTGGACTCAGGTGGATCTGAGTTCAAATTTACCCTCAGACACTAACTACCAAGGTGACCCTGGGCAAGTCACCTCACCCTGTTTGTCTCAGTTCCTCCTATGTAAAATGTGCTACACAAAGAAATGACAAATCACTCCAGTATCTCTGCCAAGAAAACCCCAGTGTATGACAAAGAGTCAGACAGGACTGAAACAAGTGAAAAACAACAAAGAGCCATTCCTGCATAGATCAATGGTCAAAGGATACGAACAACAAATTCTCAGAAAGAACTGCCAAGTATCCCCAACCATATGAAAAAAGTGCTCCAAACAATTAATAAGAGAAAAACAAAGGAAAACAACGAGGTTTCATCTCATACCTTGCAAAATTGCCAAAAATAATGCCAGTCAATGTTGAGGAGTTGTGGGAAGATGTGCCCATCTTTTACACTAATACAATACAAGGTTGATAGAGCTATGAAATGGTGTAAGATCATGGAGCTCTGAGTTCAAATCCAGCCTCAGGCATTTACTATGTGACTCTCCCAACCTGTTTGCTTCAGTTTCCTGAACTAAGAAGTAAAGATAATAAGAACACCTACCCAATAGGGTTGTAGTGAAGATGGTCACAAGCAGATGTAGGAAACAAAGTAAATCATTACATTGCATCTTTCCACAAAGGGCCTGAGGCCTCTTTCACAAGAACTGAGTGTCTCCTTCAGCCCCCCTCTTTCACCCATTTGAAAAGAAAACTCGCAGAACTTTGACTACTTCCCCAAACCTCAGCCCTTTCCCTACATCTTCTCTAACCAGGGAAGTACTAGGTTCTTAAAAAGTGCTAATTAACAAACAGCTAAAGAAGGTACTCTTTTCTTTGGCCTGGTGCAAATAACTCTGGTAAGGGCTGTTGAACATGTGAATGTGACCCAGAAATGAAGTTAGTCTCCTTTCTTGAGTGGCCATATTTTCCAGACACACTGGACCACAATATGTAGGAGGCCAGGAACATCACCAAACCCTCCCCATAGAATTTGCTCCTTTTACCCCTCACTGGCCCCCTTAGTGTGCCCTTGAGAGTTAAACCAGCTACAAGATAAGAGCCAGTCAGTGTGCACCAGACAGAGCTGTTTCTGCAGCTCAGACATTGGAGGGCAAGCAGAACATACCGTCCTGCAGGTCTGGAAAGGCAGAGCATCCTGTCTTCCAGGTCTAGCAGGGAGAGCTTGGTCAGAGGCAAAAGGGAGAGGGGAGCAATTTAATGGATATGAGAGGAAGGGTGCTAGGCATAGATAAAGGAGCAAACACAAGACCTCTACAGAGCAGAGAGAAGTGAGAGAAGTACTCTTCCTTGTGACTCAGGGTTCATGAGGGAAAACAGAAAACATACGGGGGCGGGGGGCAGCAATTGGGGGTGGGGGCAGGAGATAGTGACTGTGACGCCAAAGTGCCAGGAATCGATTCAAAGTACAGAGAACAGGGTGGTGCTGTCACTACTGTTTGCAGTTTCCTGCCTATTTTTTCAAAGAAACAATCACAGAAGTAGGGGATTGCTAACCTCATAGACAATCCTCTTCCTCTGTGGAAATGCCTCTTCAGTTTATGTTGGTCTAGTCTTTGGACAGAGTGCACTCACCTGGGAAGGGGGTCTGCAGGTCCCAGAGGCCATTCCCTCAGGCTCCAGGTTACCAGCTTGGTCTTCTGTAGACTGAGCAGAAAAGGGAGATGGATGCCAGGACAAGAGGCTGGCCAACAGGTATTTACAGGGAGTGAGGCCCTGCCCTGAGGACAGAGAATGAAACCTAAAGGTAGGGTCCAGCTGGGAAAAGAAGATGGTCCCACCCTTTCTTACTGCTCTTTCATTCCCCTGCTGTCCTTCAGACATCCAAGAGCCAGAAGAGGTTTGGGATCCCAGATGGGATGAGACCAGTCCTAGCCTCAATGGTTCCTGAATCAGAGACCTCCCCCGACTGGGTATGGGACCTGGATCCAAAAAGATCAACCCAACTCCACAACTTTCCCACACATCCCCACCTACTCAAAAATCCTTTCAGTTCTCCTGGCATTGTGGCCCCAGCCCAGCCCTTCAGAGTCAGTTATCTCTGGACCACGCCAGGCTACTTCCAACCTCTTAATCCCATTTAGGCTCCTTCTAGGTTACCTTCAGAACACCCCAGGCTATTTGGCCCCCTCAATCCTATCCCAAATCTTCCCAAGATATTTGCATATATATATATATGTATGTATATATACTTGTTAGGGACCGCAAGGTGGCACAGTGAATAGAGCACTGGCCCTGGAGTTGATGGGGTGCTTGGGATATGTATTTGTAACTACAGTTTGTAAAAGGGGCGCTTGGGGTCTATGTCTGCATAACCACATTCCCCCCCACCCCACCCCAGCCCCCACTCTGCCCCTTTCCCCGCCAGCACTTAACAACTCATCAACTGCTTATCTCTGCTTGGAACAGTAACAAGCTGCTCCTGTGCACCTTTCACTATCCCGTCTATAAACATTTTAGCAAATGTTCTCTCCCCAGCAGAGGCGCCAGCTGTGCCCATCAATGCTTCACTGGCCCATCTACAGCTTAACCACGTGGCCAAGTTCACAGAAGTTCCCCGGGTCCAGGCCTTTCTGTCTCTCAGAACACAGAATTACGGAAACAGAGTAGAGTATTTCTAGTTAATTTCACCCCTGGAAAAGGGAATTCTTCTGACCTCCTTGACGATCCCCTTCTTTCAGGACCCCAAACTCCTGTCCAGGGAGCGGAAGCCTCTACCCTAGTAGCTGGCTCGGCTCCTTCCCCATAGCAGGAAGCTAGCCGACTTCTACAGGATATCCCTCCCCCTTATCCGCCAGAACTGCCACCTCATTGGTCCACGAGACCTCAACTTCCTTGGCATCAGCTATCCCCTGCAGTCCTGGACTCCATTTCCCAGCAGACCCAGCGCTTACTGGATCCGCCTGCTCTTTGACTCCCAGCACCTCCACATCCTGAGCAATGGATCTCAGGGTTCTCTCACACTCTGTGCTTCACTCCATTTCCCAGCAGCCCCAGCGCTTACTGGAACCACCTGCTCTTTGGCCCCCATGACTTCCACTTCCTGAACGAAGGCTCTCAGCTGTTCTCCCTGACTCTATGACTCCATTTCCCAGCAGACCCAGCGCTTACTGGATCCGCCTGCTCTTTGACTCCCAGCACCTCCACATCCTGAGCAATGGATCTCAGTGGTTCTGTCACACTCCGTGCTGGACTCCATTTCCCAGCAGCCCCAGCGCTTACTGGAACCACCTGCTCTTTGGCCCCATGACTTCCACTTCCTGAACTAAGGCGCTCAGCTGTTCTCCCTGACTCTGTCTATGACTCCATTTCCCAGCAGCCTCAGCGCTTACTGAATCAGCCCGCTTTTTGCCCCCAGGGACCTCCAGTTCCTGAAGTACTGCTCTCTGCAGTTCTCCATGATTCTGTCCCAGACTCCTTGTCCCAGCAGGCCCAGCGCTTACTGGATCATAGGTCTCCTAGACCACACAGTTTGGGCTTCAATTCCAGAATCACATCTCTCCCTAGCCTCAAAATATTGGCTCAGGCTGCTGTTTCTCTCCAGTTCAAGCACTACATACCCTAATAAGACATTTCTCTCTCTTCCTGATACAGTAGCCAGTGGCACCTATAGAACTTCTTACTGTATACTGATGTGTACTGGCTGAATTGGCTGCATACTGGGTCATAAAGATATTTACCACTCACTGACCTATCATATGTATCCTAGACTCAGACATAATGTATACTCCCTTACTTTGATCTGCTTACCAAGACATTGATGGGGGCAGCCTGGGTATTTCTAAAGGTTAAATCCTGACCTTTAGTTGATTTACTGATGTTTCACTCCTTATCCAATCTCTAATCCTACCCTGTCTCACCTAGTTAGCATGAGAAAGGATTTTCCTGATTGACTTGGAGAATTAATAAAAGTCTAAATTGGAAGATTCCAACCTGGAAAGCAACAATCAAAGTACCATTATAACGGATCTAAGCCTCATTCTTTGTGAATGAGATCTGGCCTAGCACTCCTCTTTTTAAACCCAAAAAGGCCCTCTCAGAATAAAGGAAAGTAGTAGATAAACTGATCTTTCAGGCATCAGCATCCCCCACTGCCCCTTACAAGCAGTTTTTTCTCTGACTTTAGTCATCAGTATGACTTCAAACCAGGTTTCATATCATTTCTGTTTTTATAATTTCTGTGGAAACGAAATTCAATCATACCTTACATGTTCTTGGCATCCCAAGAGCCTATAAATTGCTTAGTTCATACCAGATTCTTAGTAAAGCTCCTTGACCTGTTACCTTGACTAATCCAATGGGTTCAATTTAGAAAGTGAGCTCTTTGGGGGCAGGGGATGTTTCACCCCACTTTGCACCTCCAGCCCTAAGCACAATGTCTGCCAAATAATCAATGCTTGTTGAATTACCCAGAGTGAGCCCCAAGATCACTGGGATTGGAGGCATTTCCTTCTTTTCTGCATTCTTAGATATTGATGCCACTCCTTGAATCTTCCTTACAAAATAGCTGGGTCCAAATTGTTTCTCCTCTTTAGGTCGCCTCCAGCTATTTCCCGCCTTAATGTCTCATTACTGGAGTCTGACTCCATTTGACTCCCCCTGAAGACCCTCCCCAAACTTCTCCTCTACACCACCCCTAAATCCTCCCACAGCCTTTCTGTGTATAAGATCCATCTGGCCTCCATGACTAACCTAGAGCAATACCTACTGCAGACTCATTCTGTGTCAGATTATTCTGGCCTGTTTTGGACAAATAGGGTTCGGGTTAGGGAAAGCTTCACAGATACTGAGGCTCCTTAAGAGTCTATCCAGTATGGGAAATCTTTAATAAACTTTGCTTTTCTTTGGCTGAGGGAAGACTTGAGTCGAATTAATTGGGCAGGACTCAGGCTGTTGGTATTTTGTGGTCATGTTCACCCCTAACCCTGACCACAACATTTTATGCTTCCCTGATCCTGTTGAGCACAACTCTACCCTCCCTTTCCCCTTCCTCGTCTATAAGCTGACAACTGCAGCCTTTCCTCCCCTAACTGATCTGTGAGCAGGAATTTCAGGCTAGGGTAAATTCTCAAAATGATCCCTAGTCCCCTGCCCCACTCCTAATCACCCGATGTCTCCACCCCTCACATGATGTCTCCATCCCTCCTCCCCTTGTCCCTCCTAGCATCTGTTTGTAAAAGGAGTGCTTGGGATATATGTTTTTAAAATCACTTTTCCCTCTCCCCAGCCTCAGAGCAGTGTCTCTGCCCCTTCCCCCTGCCATCACTCTGCCCAGTAACAAGCCATGAACTGTTCATCTCTGCTTGAAACAATAACAAGCTACACCTACTGAATCTTTCACTAAACTATCTAGAAACATTTTAGCTTAGGCAAATGTTATCTCCACTAGTAGTGTGACCAGCTGTGCCCATGAATCCTTCAATTGCTTATCTATAGGTTAACTCCTTAGCCAATTATACCCATAATGATTCTCCCTTAGCCTTGGTTCCCAACATCCATTTTGTCAAACTTGACACTGATGGGTGGGAGACTGGACACTTATCAGTCAGCCCAGATGTCTGCTTGACTTAGTGACCTTTCATCCCTAAAACCACAACTCTAGGTAGCCCCACCTTGGGCTATTTCCCAGTGAATTATGTTTCACTCAAGTAAATCCCTTGGCTTTCAATCAAGATTGGATTGCTGAGTCTCAATAAGTAAGGTTTGAATTTTGGGAAAAGGGGACCCAGTCTTAAATGTGGGGAGAGTGACCTTGGATTTTCCAGAAGAGAATGAGAGCCTGGAAAATAGTTTGCAGCAGGAAGTGGGAGAAGCTCCCAATCAAAACATTATCCCAGAAAGCTTGCCACCTTCTCTACAAGGTATTCTTATATGGAGGTGCCTCCATCCTTGAGAGGTTAAGCACTTTATTCAGTATTATATAGCTGGCATGAATCAAAAATAGGAATCTATACTGGGTTTCTTGACTTCTATGTCAATCAATTCATCAGTAAATATTGATTAAGGGTATACTATGTGCTATGCACTCTGCTAAGTACTAAAGATAGGAAAATATGCAAAATACAGTCCCTGCCCTCAACAACCTTCTTGTTATATTTGTTCTTCATTTTTGAAGAGGACCATGGCATGAGGGAGATGATGACATGATTTGCAGTTGACTTTCATTTGAGGGAGAGTAGGCTGTGCAATTCATCAGCCTCACTTTCTCCTCCAGAACCATCTGGGTCCAGTGGCCAGATATTCATCAGGTAAACTGGAGATTACTCAAGATACATTGGGAGACCCGGGTCCTTTCAGCCTAAGGCCTTTTCAGGTACTCAGAGTAAGGTAGCCCTCATTCAGTGAATTGGCCTCTTTAAGAAGAAAGTCCAGGGTGAGTCTTCCTGACCTATATCTTGTCACTGGACACAGATGGCTCTGGAGGAGAGAGTGAGGCTGGTGATTTAAACAGCCATGCCTCACTTAAATCCAATTCACTTGCAAGTCAAGACACCACCTTCCTGATGTCACTGGTCCTCTTTGAGAAGGACGACAAATAATTTGCTGTTGGGAGTAGTTGCCTAATAGCAGACCCAACAGGGCAGTGCCTGTTCCAGTTGTTCAGTGCTGTTCCTTCCTTCCTCCATTTCTCCCTTCCTCCTTTCCTCCCCATGGGGAATCACGTACTTCCATGCAGGTACCATGCCCAAAGGAATATAAATTGCTTTTTTTTTTCATAAGCTTTTAGTTAGTATTTTACTTTTTGCCTCTTATATGTAAAGACAATTTTTTGACATTCATTCGAGTTTCAAATTCTCTCCCTTTGTCCCCTCCTACCCCACTCTCCTCATTGAGAAGGTGACCACTTCCATATACATTATACATGTGTAGTTATGGGAAATATAATCATAATAGTCAGGTTGTGAAAAATTTAGACAAGAAAAAAGCACAAGAAAAATAAAGTAAAAAAGTATGTTTCAATCTGTATTCAGGCACCATCTGCTCTTTCTCAAGGGATTTATAGCATTTTTCCTCATAAGCCCTTCAGAAGTACCTTGGATCATTGCATTGCTGAGAAGAACTAAGTCATTCATGACTGATCATCTTACAATATGGCTGTTACTTTGTATACAGTACATTTCACTTTGGATCAGCTGATGCAAGCTTACCAGGTTTTTCTGAGAGCTGCCTGCTCATCATTTCTTATAGTATAATATTGTTCCATCATAATCACATACCATGAACTTGTTCAGACATTCCTAAATTGACGGGCATCCTTTCAATTTCTAATTCTTTACCCCAAAAAAAGAGCTGCTATAAATATTTTTGTACATGTAGGTACTTTGTCTTTCTATGTCTTTTAGAATACAGGCCTAGTGGTGGTAATGCAAAGTTAATGATTTTATAACACTTTGAACATAGAAATAAATTACTCTACAGAACGCCTTAATCAATTCACAACTTTGTCAACAGTGAATTAAAGTCTCATTTTCCCCACATTATCTCCAAGGGGAGATCCAACTTAAAAGTCAGGGAATAGGCAATCACAATGAGCAAAAGAAAATTGGAAAAATAAAGACTGTAGAATCCTATTATGGTGAGTGAGAATAACCAAATTCACAAGAGGACAACATTGACCCTAAACCTACATCTAAAATCCCAAAAGGGAATATTTACTGGTCTCAAACCCAAAAAGTATTCTTGGAAGAGCTCAAAAAGGATTTTAAAAGCCAAATTAGAGACATTCAGAGCTGCTACCTAGATCTGACTTACTGGTGTGCCACTCCCATCACTGCTTAATCTGCAAAAATGTTTGACAAACCAGATATGGCTGAGATTTAGAAATTTGATAAGTCTAAATTGAAGAAGACAGAAACACAAAAGAAAAACCCACAAACAATTGAACAGGAGAAGCAAGTGGGTGAATTGTAATGAAATCTGCCCTGCCAATTTGTGCTGTACATTCCACAAGCATTACCTTCTTAATTTTACTTCTTTTAGCTGTTTAACTTTGTAAGATGCAAAAACGTTGCATAAAGTTTAAATGACTATGCTGCCCCTTTCAACATCAAAAGAATAAAGAACTACTGACAATGAATTGAATGAATGCCTAGCTGGCTGCCTCTTTCCATTTGCCTTTCCTGGCTAGTTTGGGTCCTGGTGGCATTAAAAAAATTTTTTTTAAAAAGAGCCTGCATGTTGGTGAAAAGAAGAACCCAGGTGGGACTACAGTAAATCTGGTTAACAGTAAAATGCAGAGCTGTACCGAGGTCCTGGCAAGCTGTAAAATGCAGTTAATCAGAGTGCCATGTTTTTTATTTTGTGTTCAAATGATTTTAATTATTGGAAAACACAATTTTTTTTTTAAGCAATTGGGGTTAAGTAACTTGCTCAAGGTTACACGGCTAATCATTATTTATGTGTGGCTGCTCATTTTCTGAGGCCGGATTTGATCTCAGGTCATCCCAACTTTGAGGCTGGCGCTCTTACTCACTGCGCCACCTAGCCACCACAAGCACAATTTTTTTAATATGCAAATAAAAAGTCTTAAAACCTGAAAAAAAAAGCCAAATTAGAGAAACGGAAGATAAAATGAACAACTATTTTAAAAGCAAAGCATCATTGACAAAATGGAAAAAAAATTGTACGAAGAAAGTCAGAGGGGAAACGGGCGAGAATATAGAAGAGAGCAGACTGGGTGAGGTTGTATAGAGTGGGAGTGCTGTTTTGGGGTGATGGGTAGGGCAAAGATGGTGAGAAAATTTGTAACTCAAAATCTAGTGGAAATGAATGATGTAAACCAAAAATAAACATAAAATTTAACTTAAAAAAGGGAGAGAGAGGAATATAGGTTGAGATTTATTCTCATTGCATTTGGTTCAAGGAGGGAATAACATACTTTGTTAAGAATAAAAGTCTAATGTGTCCTATAGGCAGTAGAAAGGGAAAGGGGAAAGAAAAGGGGAGGGGTGTATAAGGGAGAGAAGAAGTAGTAAGGAGAAAGGGAAGGAAAAGGGAGGGGGCCTGATAGGGAGAAAATATTGAGGGAGATGGTGGTCAAAAGGGAAACTCTTAAGAAGGGGAAAGGAGAAGGGAGAAATAAAAGCATAAACAGGGAAGGGAATAGGATGTAGAGAAAGACACAGATAGTAATCATAACTGTGAATGTGAACGGGATGAACTCTCCCATGAAACAGAGGCAGATAGCAGAATGGATTAAAACCATAACCCTACATTATGCTGTTCACAAGAAACACATTTGAAGCAGTTGTAAAGGGAAAAGCCTGGAGTAGAAGGGGGAGCAATCCTAATCTCAGACAAAGCAAAAGCAAAAATAGATCTAATTAAAAGTGAAAAGGAAGGAAACTCTATCCTGCTAAAAAGGCACCATTGACAATGAAGCAATATTATTACAAAACATATATGCACCAAGGGGTATAGCATCCAAATTCTTAAGACAAAAAGTTAAGGGAGTTAGAGGAAGAAACAGATAGCAAAACTATACTAGTGGTGCACCTCAACTTCTCCCTCTCTGAACTTGATAAATATAACCTCAAAATAAGTAAGAAATAAGTTAAGGAAATGAATAGAATGTTAAAGAAAGTAGATATGATAGACCTCTGTAGAAAATTGAATGGGGATAAAAAGAAAATCCCTTCTTCAAAGCAGTATATGGCACATACACAAAAATTAACCATGTATTAGGGCATAAAAACCACACAATCCAGTGCAGAAAGGCAGAAAGATTAAGTTCATACTTTTCAGATCATGATGCAATAAAAATTATATGTAATAAAGGGTCATGGAAAGATAGACTAAAAACTAATTGGAAACGAAATAATCTGATCCTAAAGAATTAGTGGGTCAAACAACAAATTGAAGAAACAATCAGTAACTTCATTCAAGAGAATGACAATGAGACAATATAACAAACCTTATGGGATGCAGCAAAAGTGGTTCTTAGAGGAAGTTTTTTTAAAGGATATTCAATCCCTACTGTCTTTTAGTTATTTCTTTGTTTGTTTGTCTATTTATTTATTTATGCTTTTTGGAAAGGGGAAGGTAGGACAACTGGGGTTAAGTGACTTGCCCAAGGTCACACAGCTAGTTTTGTGTTAAGTGTCTGA
The DNA here is from genome assembly GCA_011680675.1 of Gymnobelideus leadbeateri. Classification (NCBI taxonomy): domain Eukaryota; kingdom Metazoa; phylum Chordata; class Mammalia; order Diprotodontia; family Petauridae; genus Gymnobelideus; species Gymnobelideus leadbeateri. Next base: position 445,023 of record WOXC01005522.1, on the reverse strand, counting down.
GGCTGTATTTGAACTCAGGTCCTCCTGACTCCAGGGTTAGTGCTCTATTACTGTGCCACCTAGCCAGCCCATAGAGGAAGTTTTATACCTCTGAATTGTAGCAGCAAGCACCCCAATATCCCCAGGGTGACTGCCAATATAGGTTCTTAGATCTGCTTTTCAAAATGAAAGCAACTCAGAATGGGTTAACAAGCTTACTTTAATCAAACAAACATACATTACCTAGTTCAGGGGAAAAAAGGTCAGCACCCCAAACTTCAGAGTTACAGAACTTACAGATCAAACAGACAGGCTTCCAAACTGTCCAACCATTATATCAATACCAAATCACAGTTACCAGAGAGGGAAGCATCAACATCTGGGTTTTCAAAGCCGGGGGGCTCTCAACAACGGCTTCCCAGAGTCTCATCTGGTCAAATCACACAACACTTCTCAAAGTGAGCCCCAAAGCAAAGCCTCTCCTCAGGGCTTATATAGCCTTCTCTTGGCTCAGAGAATGTAACAACCTCCTTGACCCACTGCCCAATCACAAAGTATCAAGGTGTGGGCTTCCCTGAAAAACAAGCCTCCCACCACAGGCTCCAGGTGCACTTAAGCTAGGGGCAGGGAAGATCTTTAAATTTGCATTTCCATTACATGAATGCTTACATGAATAAAATAGAGAAAAAGGAGATCAATGAATTGGGCATGCAATTGAAAAAGCTAGAAAACGGGCAAGTTGAAAATCCCCAATATAATACTAAATTAGAAAGAGTGAAAACCTAAGGAGAGATTAATAAAATTGAAATCAAGAAAATTTTTGAAGTAATAAATTTAAGAACAGGTTCTATGAAAGAAAAAAAAACAATAAAATTGAGAAATCTTTAGTCAATTTGAGAGTGAAGTTGGTGACTGTACAACCCTGCCTCACTTAAATCCAATTCACTTGTAAGTCAAGACATCATCTTCCTGATGCCATTGGTCCTCTTTCAGTAGGAAAGGCAAACAATATTCTGTGTGTATGGGTAGCTGCCCCACTGGGGACCCAACTGGACAGTTCCAGTTCCATTTGGGGAATGCTACTCCTTACTTCTATCCCTCCTTCTGAATTTCCTTTCTTCCACTCTTTCTTCCACCCTTTCTTGCCTCCATTCTTCCTGTCTTCCTTCCTTCCTCCCTTCCTTCTTCCCCATGGGGGATCATACATTCACATGTAGAATAGAGATTTCTTGAAATAGAACTGAGAAACCACACTTTGATAAAACCCATTAGGGTTCAAATTTTACTAGGCCTTAGACTCAAATCACTCTTACTCTTACTGACTGGTGAAAAATCAGTCCCAGCCTGAGCCTCTGGTGGTCACTGTTTGGGTTGTGATGGCTCAGAGGGAGTGTAAATAGATTGCTATTTACAATAGCAATCTATTTATAGCACTTCTGTTCTGGCTAGAAACCCTGAGGGTCTTCCCCTCCCAAATTGGTTTTTCTTTTTTCTTTCTTTTTTGCTATAGCCAATGAGGCCATATTTTGCTTCACTTCTTACCCAACTCTAAATCACTCGATGTCTCTTACTTCAGACAAACTGAGACCCGGGAAAGACAGGACCAAGAAGCCTGATGGGATTTACCCTTCCCCAAAACAAGGGACCGCTGTCAGCTCTGACCACAGGTTGACTCTTATGAGAACCGGGTCCTTCAGTAGAAGAATTAAACTCTTCCTGCAGTCTCTGATTCTTCATGCATATACCCCGAGTCCCAGGGAAATCCACTTAACACGTAGCTGGAACTCATTCCTTGGGTCTTCCCAGCAGGAAACATGGAAAGCTACTCAACATACCATTTAAATTTCTTCTACATCAGTGTTTGGATTCCTGTACCTGAAGGGCTTAAGAGGAAAAGTGCCAAAGTGCCCACTGATGAGAGACTTGGACAAGGAATAGCAATAACACAGCCACTATCACACTCTCCCAAGGCAGTGGAATTAAACATCAGAACGTGAAACAATTCCTAGGAAAAGCAGTTGGACATTACATCCCAGCTATGCACTCTGCACACAATGCCTCTGAGGTCTATAGTTTTGGGCAAGCCTGACAGGTAGTTGGGCTGCCCTCCCACTGGGTAGTTATCTTCTCCAAATGCAGGAGTTACAAAACTCTCCTACTATCAGTCAACATGGTGTGAAGAAACCAGTATCTCTGGATTTCTCAAATGCCAAATCTACCTCCGAGGTTGAGAAATTTATTGTAAGATCCCACTTTAATTATCTATATTCAGAAAAGAAAAAATCCATACTTAAACCCACATAGGCCAGTTGTGTGTTTCACCTGCTGCCAGGATGGGAAAAAGGTCTCAAATGTTCCCCCACCCCCACAAGGAGGGCTCCAATAGGAACTTACTGGGCAGGTGGCAGGCAGAGAGTGAGCATCAAAAGCATTTTCACTTACAAATTACAACATCTCTTCATCTCATTTTTACACATGAGCCAACTGAAAATCAAGGAGCTTACTGAGTGGCTTCCCAAGATTATAGAGCATGTACATGACTGAGATGAGAATTCACTGGATTGAATTTGGGTAACTTCATGCAGAGTTCATTCTTTTTATTTTTTAAATTTTTTTCCCAAACGCTTTATTAACTTTTGGTTTACATCACTCATTTCTGCCAGATTTTGAGTTATAATTTCTTCCCCATTTTTCCCCTACCCACCACCCCAGAATAGCAGTCCCACAGGATATCCCCTCATCCAATCTGCTCTCTCCCATATATTCTCCCATGCCCCCTTTGACTTTTCCAGTAGGGCAAGGTGAATCTCTGTGCCCCAATGCCTGTATATCTCATTTCCCAATTACATGTAAAAGATTATTATTACTAGTATTTATATTTTTTAAACATTTGAATTTAAAACTTTTAATTCCAGATTAATTTCCTTCCTCCCTTGTCACCCACTCTTACTGGGAAGATAAGCAATTCAGTATATGTTGTACACGCAAAGCTATGCAAAACATTATCATAGTAGATATATTGTAAAAGACTGACTATATTTCCTTCCCTTCTATCCCACCTCCCACTTGATCTACTCCCTACTTTGATCCTGTACCTCTTCAAAAGAGGGTGCTACCAACTTCCCTCCCCGCCAGCTTGCCCTCCCCTCCATCATCCTCCACATGCCCCTTCCCCCCCACTCTCCTGCAGGGTGAGACACCCCATCCGGTATGTGTGTCATTCTCTCCCTGAGCCAAATTTAATGAGAATAAGGTTTTGCCTTTTTGCCTTCTTGTTCTTCTGCTCCATTGTAACCATTTTCCCATGCCTCTTCTATATGAGAGAGTTTACCCCATTCTGTCTCTCCCCATCCCCTCCCATCACATTCCTCTCTCACCTCTCAACTTCACCCCTTAAGTATCATGCCTTCCTGTGAAATTAGAACTCTGCCCTCTATCTATGTGTATCTATAAACATATATACACACATTAACATATGTATTCATATGCCTTCTATTCCCTTCTACTATTTCAGACCAGAAGAGTTTCATCAGTTACAATCATCCTTTTTCTATGTAGGAATGTAAATAGTTCAACTTTGATAAGTTCCTTATGATTTCTTTTCCCTGTTTACCTTCTCAAGCATCTCTTGCTTCTTGTGTCTGAATGTCAAATTGTCTATTCAACACTGGTTTCTTTCCTCAAGAATGCTTGAAAGTCCTCTATTCCACTGAATGACCATATTTCTCCCTGAAACATGATACTCAGTTTTGCTGGGTAGGTGATTTTTGGTTTTAATCCCAGCTCCTTTGCCCTCCAGAATATCATATTCCATGCCCTTTGATCCTTCAGTGGAGAAGCTGCTAGATCTTGCGCTATTCTGATTGCATTTCCACAATACTGAAATCGTTTCTTACTGGCTGCTTGTAATATTTTTTCCCTGATCTGGGAATTCTGGAACCTGGCTATAATATTCCTAGTAGTTTTCTTTTTGGGATCTTTTTCAGGAGGTGATCTGTGAATTATTTCTACCTCTATTTTGCCCACTGGGTCTAAAACATCAGGGCAATTTTCCTTGAGAACTTCTTGAAGGGTGATTTCTAGGTTCTTTCTTTGATCATGGCTTCCAGGTAGTCCAATAATTTATAAATTATCTCTCCTGGATCTATTTTCCAGGTCAGTGGTTTAATGGTTGTAGAAATCTACAAAGGGGGGAGGGAGATTAGACCAGGCTGGTCCAAAAACCATTTGAGATTCAAACTGACACACTCTGTATAAGTTATGCATCTTTTTCTGATCAGGGGCTTCTCTGGGGGTGGGGGGGAGAGGGGGGTGCGGGGAAAGAACGATGTAGGAGATGAGTCCCCAGAGAAAGGGGATGACCTGTCTAAAGGGGACCAATCATTGTACTGGAATGGAGGCTATCTAATCTTTGTTCTACTACTGGGGGTGCCTGTGCTGTTTGTGTGAGTCAGGTCCTGTGAGGGAGCGCTCACACCCACTTCTATGGAGAATTGTCAATAAAGGAGCTCTTCCTTCACACCTCAAACTGCATTCTTCCTACTTTGTTTATAACAATTTATTCTCTGAGAAAAATACAAAAGACCCAGCAAATTCTCCATTCAGGCTTTCACCCTGATTAAAAAAGCAAAATGTGGGACAAGAATTAAAAGGAGCCTATTCTACTATGTCAAGGTAACAGCACATTGAGGGGTTGATCACCTTAGGCCTGCAAGAGATCCCTGATGGAACTGATGGGGTCCTTGGGTGCCTGTGTGGACTCCAATTCCAAACTCACATCTCTCCCCAGCCTCAAAATATCGTCTCAGGCGGTTTCTCTCCAATATAAGGACTGCAGGCATTTGTCTCTCTTCCTGACACAGTAGCCAGTTGCACCTAAAGAATTTGTTAGTTTGAACTGATGTGTACTAGCTGAATTGGCTGCATACTGGGTCATAAAGATGTTTACTACTCTCTGACCTATCATATGTATCCTAGACTCAGACATAATGTATATTCCCTTACATTGATCTATCTACCAAGACACTGATGGGGACAGCCTGGGTATTTCTTTTTCAATCCTGACCCATAGTTGACTTACTGATGTTTCACTCCTTAGGCAGTCCCTAAGCCTGCCCTGACTCATGTAGTTAGCATGAGCAAGAATTTTCCTCATTGACTTGGAGAATTAATAAAATCCTGAGTTTGAAGATTCCAGCCCTGGACATCAACAATGAAAGTCCCATTATAATGGATCTAATCCTCACTCTTTGTGGATGAGATCTGGCCTGGCAGGCCTCTTCTTAAACCCAGAAAGGCCTTCTCAGAATAAAGGAAAGTAGTAGCTATGCTGATTTTTCAGGCACCAACACAACCCACTGCACCTTACAAGCAGTTTTATCTTTGATTTAACCATCAGTATGACTTCAAATCAGGTTTAATAGAATTTGTTTTGATATGATTTCTGTGGAAACAAAATTCAATCATACCTTTCATGTTCTGGGCATCCCAAGAGCCTATAAATTGCTTGGTTCATACGAGCTTCTATCCCCTCCCCACTTTCCCTTGCAGTCAAACAGCATCTTTGTTATTGGTAAACTGTTTCCCAGGCACTGAGGGATAGTGGCAGGTTTCCCTCTTATTTGCCATTGGGGAAGATTTTCTTGCTGAGACTTGAGTCCACCTCTCAGCTAATGGGAGAAAGGAAAGTTAGGTGAAGGGGGCTTGGCTGTTCAGGGATTCAAGTCTGTTCACTCCACATTAGCCGCCTCCTTGTTCATGACCAGTCATGGGGAAGATAATAAAATTCCTGAGATATCTGCATATCCTTTATTTAATTTTGGATGGGGTTTTTCATCCCAAACAGTATGAATATGCATCTTCTGTAGGACTCAGGGTCTTTGGCTCTTGGCCATGACACTGAACAGGTAAGTGCTCTATGGAGTTCCCAGAGCCAGCAGGGTCAGAAATAGCCCTGATTCTGGGATTCCTGATGCTCAGCTCAGCTCTCTGTCCATGCTTCCCTGTTGTCTTGTCTTTCACACACACACATTTAAGTCACTGATGTCAACAGCATATTTATCATGTGTCTCTGCCTGTATTAGGACAGGAAATAAGTACTGAGTGAGAAGAGGGAGGGCTGTGGATCACTTACTATGTTTTGGGAAAGAACAACCTGAACACACCAGGGATATTTGGGGAAAGGCTCTCAGTCCTGGAGTTTGGCTGGCTACACATCCATTCTACTATTGAATTACCCTTGGGACTTTAATCAGATTACTAAAGTTTGAATTTAAGGAGGGTGAGTCTGGACAAGACTTAGCCAAGGACCCCAAGAAAGGCCCAGTAGCCTCACAAATGGGCCGATGAGTCCTGTCAGACACTTGCTGAGGTTACCCTACTTATTATTACCCTATTATCACACCTATCAGATTTCCTAACAACAAAAGTGTAAATGTTATATGTCTTGGAGAGGATGTGGGAAAGTTGTAACACTAATTCAATGTGGGTGGAGTTCTGAGCTGATCCAACCATTCTGGAGAACAATTTGGAACTACGCCAAAAGGGCTAAAGAAGGGTGAATAACCTTGGACCCAGTAATTTACCACTTCTAGACCTATTTCCCAAAGAGATCATAAAAATGGGAAAAGGACCCATACACAAAAATATTTATAGCAGCTTTTAGTCAGGACCCAGAACTGGAAATAGAGGGGATGCCCATCAATTGAGGAGTGGCTAATCAAGCTGTAGTTTATGAATCTGATGGAATACTACTGTGATATAAGAAATGAGAAACAGGCAGACTTCAGAGAAAACTAGAAAAATTTCAATGAACTAATGCTGAGGGGAGCAGAACCAGGAGAACATTGTACACTCTAACTACCAGTGTATGAGGACTGATTTTGATAGACTTAGCCCTTCTCATCAAAGCAAAGACCTAAAACAATTCCAAAGGACACATCATGGAAAATTCCCTTCACATGCAGCGAAGGAACCAGGAATTCAAAATGATAAGCAAAGCAAATTATTTCCTTTTTTGTTTTATTTTGTTATTTTTTTCCTTTTCATGGTTTTTCCAATTTCTTACAATTCGTCCATGCAATATGATTCATTAGAATTTGTGTTTAATAAAAATGTATGTGTAGAGCCCATATCAGATTACCAGCCATCTTGGGGGAGGGTTTTAATCACATTAGGTTTCTCTCCAGTGTGGATTCTCTCATGTGCAGCAAGACTGGAGCTTTGTGTAAAAGGCTTTTCCACATGTATCACATTCATAAGATGTGGATTCTCTGAAGTATATCCAGTTGAGAATTCCTACTAAAAGCTTTTCCACATTGATGACATTCATAAGGTTTCTCTCCAGTGTGTATTCTCTGATGGGCAGCAAGATGAAAGCTCCTTTTAAAAGCATTTGCACATTGAAGACATTCATAAGGTTACTCTCCAGTGTGGATTCTCTGACGGGCAGCAAGATGAGATTTCTTTCTAAAAGCCTTTCCATACTGATGACATTCATAAGGTTTCTCTCCAGTGTGGATTCTCTGATGAGCAGCAAGATGGGAGTTGTATTTAAAAGCCTTTGCACATTGTATACATTTACAAGGTTTCTCTCCAATGTGGATTCTCTGATGTACAACAAGATGAGAATTCCTTCTAAAAGCCTTTCCACATTGATTATATTCATCAGGTTTCTCATCACTGTGGATTCCCTGATGCACAGCAAGTTTGCAGTTCAAGATGAAATGTCCTTGAAAAAGCCTTTCCACAATGATTACATTTTAAGGTTTTCCTCAATATAAATTATCTGATGTACAGGAAGTTTGGAGTTCTCACTAAAAGTCTTTCCACATTGATTACATTCTTATGGTTTCCCTTCATTGTGGATTTTCTGATGGGCAGCAAGATCATAGTTAATTCTAAAAGTCTTTCCACATTGATGATATTCATAAGGTTTCTCTTCAGTGTGGATTCTTCGATGGACATTAAGTTGGGAGCTTAGTGTGAAAGCTTTACCACATTTATGGCATTTATAAGGTTTCTCTGCAGTGTGGAATCTCTGATGTACAGTGATATCAAAGTTCCTTCTAAAAGCCCTTCCACACTGATGACATTTATAGGGTTTCTGTCCAGCATGGATTCTCTGATGTAGAGTTAGAGAAGAGTTACTTCTAAAAGCTTTTCCACATTGATGACATTTATAAGGTTTCTCTCCAGTGTGGATTCTCTGATGAACAGTTAGATAAGAGTTACTTGTAAAGGCCTTTCCACATTGATGACATTCATAAGGTTTTTCTCCAGTGTGGATTCTCTGATGGACATTAAGTATGAAGCTTTGTGTGAAAGCTTTTCCACATTGATTACATTCGTAATGTTTCTTTCCTGTGTGGATATTATCATGTAGAGTAAGATAAGAGTTTCTGCTAAAAGCTTTTCCACATTGATGACATTTATAAGGTTTCTCTCCAGTGTGGATTCTCTGATGTAAGCTTAGAGAAGAGTTACTGCTAAAAGCCTTTCCACATTGATGACATTTATAAGGTTTCTCTCCACTGTGAATTCTTTGATGTACAGTGAGATAAGAGTTACTTCTAAAGGCCTTTCCACATTGATGACATTCATAAGGTTTCTCTCCAGTGTAGATTCTCTGATGTTCAGTGAGATTAGAGTTCCTTCTAAAAGCCTTTCCACATTGATTACCTTCATAAGGTTTCTTGCCAGTGGGGGTGCTTTCATGCTGAGTAAGGCTGGAACTTTCTGTGAAAGTCTTTCTGAATTTTTCACTTTCATAAGGTTTTTCTCCACTATGGATGCTCTGAGGTACAAGACTGCAGCTGCAACTCCAAGCCTTCCCACACTGATTACATTCATAAGGTTTCTTGTCACTATGAATACTCTGATGAATAATGAAGGATGAGTCTTCACCACATTCCTGACACTCATGTGGTTTCTCTCCAGTATGAATTTCAGGATGGGAAATCAAAGATGACTGTTGACTCAAGTCTTTCCCAAAATGGTGACAGGCATAAAGTTTCTGTCCTGTGTGCATTCTGTGAAATAAAGCACAGATTGGTTGCCTAGAAGGACCATCCCTCAGGAAGCTTTCCTGGTGAGTTTCTTTCACAGAAATGCTTAGCTTTTCAGTAGTCTCTTTCCTTTGAGGTTTAATCTCCCCCTCTAAAAGAAACAAATAATAAAATATATACAGAGACAGATGTACCCACAGATAGAATTATCATACCTTCCTTCCATTTTGCAAAAGTAAACTCATTGATGCATATCCTACTTCCCCAGGCTAAGAGAAAAGTCTTCAAAGTTAAATGGACAGCATCAAACATTTGAAAATGATATTAGTCCACTTCTGCAAGACAGCTTGGCTTAGAAACAGCTTCACAATCACCTCAGGTCTTCACAAACACTAGGAGACCCAGCATTCTCTAGACAGGCCATGACCTCAGAATGGCTGAGTGACCTGAGTGCCAGCACCTGAGACTAGAACTCCAACTCTGCAAGTGCCCATAGAAGTAGAGAGTCTTTATAGATTATATTTATCTTTGTCTTCTTTGTTTTTTTAAAACAAATATTGTATTACTGGGTGTTGACCTGTTCTCTCTCTCTCTCTTTGGGTCTTCCGACTCTCTGAGACACAATCTGAAGGTCAGCCAGTCAATAACCTTACAATGGGGCTTTAAGTTCCAGGGAAAAGAATCCACAATCAATGTGGAAAATTTCCCTGTTGCCTTATTTTAAGAAATTGCCACATCAGCCACCAACCTTGAAAAACCACCACCATGATCAGTCAGTAGCCATCACCATTGGGACAGAGCCTCCACCAGCTAGAAGATTAAGACCCACTAAAGGCCAAGATGATAGTCTGCTTTTATTAGCAATAAAACAATTTTAAATTAAAGTATGTACATTTTTAAGACATGAGTGTTCTATATGTAATAGAAAACCGTATATCACAAAAACAACTTTTATATTCACTGAGCTACCAAAAATTCAAAGGACTCCCTTGATATTCAGGCCACTACAGAGCTCTGGAACTGAACCTGAATGTCTGGGGAGGAAAGTCCTGCCCCACACACCTTTTCAGCACAGAAATGTGCCTTCTAGTTTTTTTACAAAAAAAATGATCTCCTCATCTCCCACACATTAAGAGCCTTTTTCTCCTTTTTCATCCACCACCAGACGAAACGGTCCTGCTCTTGGACAATACCAACTCCTTTCCATGTATAAGTCATCCCACTCCAGGACAGAGTCTTCCTCAGTACACTGCCACTCCAATATCTCCTTTTTCACTACTTTCTAGTCTTTCCCACACTGATGCTCCTTTCCTACTGCCACAAATAAAGCCATTTCTCTCTAATTCTCGAAACAGTCACTTGATTAATTCCATTGGAGATATTTTCCATTATCATTCTTCCATTTCATGGCTAAACAGCTGGAAAAGCCCATTTATAACTGGTGTCTCCAATTCCTTTCCTCTCTTTTCTCTGAAATTCTCTGCAGTCCAAGCTTCTGATTTCATTGTTCAACTGAAATTCCTCTCTCTAACATTACCAGAAACCTCAGAGTTGCCAAATCCACTGGTCATTTCTTCATCCTCATCCATCTTATCTTCTCTGCAGCCCTAGACAGTCTCCCCCCTCCCCTCTCTTCTTCTGTTTTAGTGACAGGCCTCTCTTTGTTCCCCAAAGCAAAATCATTCCTTATTCCCCACCCACCCACATTCCTACTTTCCTAATGCTTTCCAAGGCATCCTCCCAATAGCACAGACTCAAAATAAGATGTCATGCACTCCTCACTGACTTTAACATTCCCGACTCCCACATTCAACCTGCTACAAAGTCCTGTGATACCACCTAGGTAACATCTCTCCCACACACCCCTTTCTCTCCCAACACTGCCAGCGCCTAGGTGAACGCCCCAAACACCTCCTACCTGAGGTACTGCTAGAACCTGCCACTGGCTCCATTTGCGTCAAGTCTCCCCCCACTCCAGTCATTCTTCCACCCACTTATCAAGGACCATCTCCCTAAAGTTCTTGACTGACCATGTCACCATGGCCTCAAAAACCTCCTGAAGATTCCTACAAAAAGCATCAAATAGAAAATCCTCTCTGGGGCTAATAAGCACCTGCTCTTTCTTTACCTAGCCCTCCCCTACTCTCCTAATTGTATTTCATCATATCCCCACCAAACATGCTATAATCCAGTGACATGGGTCTCCTTCTGTTCTGTGAACAGGGTACTCCACCTCCTGACTCTCTGGGCTCTCTATGCCATCTCCCTGCCTACAATGCTCACCCTGGCTTCCCTGAAGCCACAGCTACAGCACACCTTTCTCAAAAAACCTTTCCAGTCCTGCTTTATATTAGTGCCTTCTCTCTCTCAATAAGCTCCCATCTATCTTGTCCATCACAGGTTTCTACATTGTTGTTGGCATGTCATCTGCCCCACAAGTCTTTGAACTCCAGGACAGCAGGGGATGATCCCTGTATCTCTTTATATCCCTGGTGCTTAGCAGAGCACTGTAATGGAAATGCAGATTTAAAGATCTTCCCTGCCCCGAGCTTAAGTGCACCTGGAGCCTGTGGTGGGAGGCTTGTTTTTCAGGAAAGCCCACACCTTGATACTTTGTGATTGGGCAGTGGGTCAAGGAGGTTGTTACATTCTCTGAGCCAGGAGAAGGCTATATAAACCCTGAGGAGAGGCTTTGCTTTGGGGCTCACTTTGAGAAGTGTTGTGTGATTTGACCAGATGAGACTCTGGGAAGCCGTTGTTGAGAGCCCCCCGGCCTTGAAAACCCAGATGTTGATGCTTCCCTCTCTGGTAACTGTGATTTGGTATTGATATAATGGTAGGACAGTTTGGAAGCCTGTCTGTTTGATCTGTAAGTTCTGTAACTCTGAAGTTTGGGGTGCTGACCTTTTTTCCCCTGAACTAGGTAATGTATGTTTGTTTGATTAAAGTAAGCTTGTTAACCCATTCTGAGTTGCTTTCCTTTACAAAAGCAGATCTAAGAACCTGTGTTGGCAGTCACCCTGGGGATATTGGGGTGCTTGCCACTACAAGCACATAGGAGGAACTTAATAAATATTAACTGACTTCAAAAGAGTCTAAGAAAGAGCCCATATTGGAAAGCCTAATTGCCTTTTCCACTTTCTATGCCTTCAAATGTGAAATAATGACTTTATTTTGGATCACAGATTAATCACTGGGAACCTTAATTGCCATGGTATCCAACTTCCTCATGTTACAGAAGGGGAAACTGAGACTCATCGCAGTTTACTGATTTTGTCCATGGACCCACTGTTAAAAGTGTCTGAAAAGGAAATGCAAATCAAGGGTTCCTGTTCCCAAATCTAGCACTTGCTTTGCCACAAGGCCAAGAATCATAGCTCTCATATAACTGCTTTCACATCACTCAGCTGGACAGCAGCTCCTCAGGCCTTCTTGTTCCAGCAGCCATGGTGCTTCCCTTTCCTCAAAAGAAGAAATCCAATAATCTCTGGGAACTGGGAGCTCTGACCATAGGGAACCAGGGAAGAGCATGGAGAAAAACATGGAATTTACTTCTCTTTAGGGGAACCAGGATACATATAAAGCTACTCCATTTTGAGAATCACTCCATCATGTTCACACATAGCTGACTTATGATCCCATTAACGGCTGTAATGAAAGTAACCAAATTGGGATGTTCCAGGTCAACCTTGAGCTCCAGCAAATCAGACCTTGACAAATTAGCTTTGGCTCTTGTCTCCCACCTGACCCCTCACTCACTGAAACCTATAAAAACCTTGTTACTATTCATATAGGGAGTCACTGCATCTTCAGATGAGACTGTCCTACTGGGGAGCTCAATGAACCTGAGTGAGTCAAATTCTTGTTCTTGGTCAGTCTGTTATTCCTGCCATTAATAGGGGCATGCAAGCAAGGAGCAGAGGATGGGTCCCAGAATCCTTAAGCACGGTTACCATAACATTTATTTTGGGTAAATTTGGGGAGAGGACGGTGTGAAGATCCTGGAGCCACTTTGGAATCAGAAAACTTGATCTTGGTGCACCTTCTTCATAGGAGGATGGACTCATTGCAGAGTTTCCAGTATCTAGAAATTAGAGGCACCTAGTACTGCAGCAGAGAGAAACCTGAGCCTAGGGTCAGGAATGCCAGGCTTAAATCTAACCTCAGACAGTTTATTAGATGTGTGCCTCTGGCAAAGTCACTTAACCTGTTTCTTGCAGCTTTCTCAAGTGTCAAACAGGGATAATAATATCACCTAAAACATAATATTGTAAAGAAAGTACTTAGCACAGCAGGTGGTGAACAGCAGTGAATAAAAAGCCTTTTGTTCCTATCCTTCCTTTCCCACCATCTGTGCTGGAATGTGGAGGTAAAGTAAAGAAGATTAAGGACAAATGTATCATACATACAAGGCACAACTAAGATCTGTATGTTATAAATGGATATTTCGTGAAAAGAATATTATAACTACGTGGCCCTTTCCAAAGAGAAGGGGGTACAGGGAAAGGCTGCCTGAGCAGTTTTCAGAGATTTGGCAGAAATAATTCATGTCCAGGGAGAGGCTGAACTAAATAATCCATGAGATTAGCTCTGCATCTGAGATGTATCAACAGTGCTCTCATCTTTGACCTCAAGCTACCTAGAATTGGCAAGAGACAGCTTCAGGAGCAACAAGGAAACCTTCATATTATCTTCACATGATGTACTGAACTTTTATAGGAAAACCAGGTAGTAGGAGGGGCCCTCTTTCTTGGAAACAGGAGACCAGCACTTTTCCCTTTCTGTTAACTGATAAATACTCCAAAGCCAGCACACTGAGGTATCAGGATATTCCCTTTGATAGCAGACTCAGAGTGGCCAGGGGAATGTCCTTACCCAAGGAGAGCAAGTTCCTGGCATTCTCCAGCATGACCTCCTTGTACAACTTCTTCTGATGAGGGTCTAAGAGGCTCCACTTCTCTGGGGTGAAGTCAACACACACATCCTGGAATGTCACCAACTCCTAAACCATCAAGAGTCACAAGATTTAGACCTGAAAAAGGACTCCAGAATCCATGCAGTGTAATCCTCATCAAGTGATAAGAGGAAACTAAAGCACAGCAAGGGGATTTACCCAAGTCATATCCTTATTGAGTATCAGAGTCAATATTTAAAACCATACTGTTATCTTCTAGATCCTTCCCTGCTCTGGTGTGCTTTACCCTGAGCTCAGAGCACCAGCAGCCAGATGAGCTGCCATGGGGGCACCTGGCCTAAAGAGACCTGCACAGGGAACACTCAGAGCCCTGGGAGGGTAGCAAGGAAGGAGGAAGCTTTTATATCCTGAGCAGGGCTCCCTGAAGGGCCCTTGGCTCTCCATATGCACAAGAGCCCCACGTCTCAAGGAGCCCCTCTTCAGGGACCCTGTGAGCCTCAGTGAGTCACACTGGCTGGGGCTGCCTCTGGGGGAGGAGCCTCACTCTTTTCTGTGCCCAGATGTGTGACCTCAAGAGCCAAGGCAAGATCTTATTTAGTGACTGATGTAGGAATGGCTACAGCTGGTGGTGGGTGAAGGGAGGGAAGGAGGCTTCTCTCTGTGCAGGACTAGATTCCCCATAACCAGGAGAGAGCTCCCAACCCTGGGGAGCTGAAACAGAAGGCAGGAGCTCACAGCTGCTTGGATTGGGGCTGCCTCCCCTGACTCTGCTCACAGACTAGCCTCACTGCCTCCCTCTACTGGAGCTGAAAATTCAAGGAGGAAGCAAGGAGGGTCTGGCTCCTGGACAGATCCCAGCCTGGACCCCTGGGAAAAGCCTGGTAGAGCCTCATTCCTATGTTAAAGTGATGGGGTGCTTGGGATATATATATTTGTAACATCAATCTCTGTTTGTAACATCAGTCTGTAATATCAATCTGTAACATCAGTTTGTAAATGGGGTGCTTTGGGATCTATGTCTGTAAAATCAATTTGTAAAAGCAGTCTGTAAAATCATACTTCCCACTCCACAGTCTCAAAGCATTAACTCCGCCCCTTCCCCCTGCCAGCACTTTGCCCATCAACAACTCATGAACAAGCTACCTATGAATCTTTCACTAAACTCTCTATTAACATTTTAGCTTAGGCAAATGTTATCTCCCTTAGGTAGAGTGGCCAGCTGCACCATGAATCCTTCAATACCCTATTTATAGGGTAACTCCTTAGCCAATTATACCCATACTGTGTCTCCCTTGGCCTTGGTTCCCAACATCCATCTTGTCAAGCTTTACAGTGACTGGTGGCAGACTGGGCACTCCTCAGTGGCTATGACCAAGGGTTGACTTTAGTGATGTGTCAGGCCTAAAACCACACATCCAGGTAGCCCCCTATACCCCCCAACCCCCGCACCTTGGGCTATTTCCCAGTGAATCATGGTCCTTTAAGTACTGACCACTCCTTAACTCCTACCTGACCCCACCTTTACTCACCTAGTTAGCATAATTGACAAATGATTTACTGTTTTGACTACTTAAAACTATGCCTATGTTTTCTTTAAGTTTGCAGGTTTCCTAAGAATCCTTGCTCGCTGTGCTGTGCTGCAAAACAATAAACCTTTATAATCTCAGCTTCAAAGTTTGCTTGAGCCTGGCGAATTCTTTCCAGACTGAATTGCAGGGTTTCTGGTCACTGATAGTGATCAGGGTCCCTGGTAGAAGCTATTACCATTCCCCCATCACTGCCTCCTATCACCCAGAATGCCTTGGCCACTGGGATGACCCCTCTTCTGCCCTATACTCCTCCCAGGCCTCCTAACTCTACCTCAGAGGTCATATTCCACCTGGGCCACCAGGCTGGTCATCTCTGAGGGCTCCTCCTCCTCCCCCATCACTCTACCACTTGATTTGTTACTGGAGCAAAGATTTAGGACTTTAGGGGTTGGGAACTAATACTGAGGGGATCAGAATCAGGAAAACATTATACAATCTAACAGCCAGTCTATGAGGACTGATTTTGATAGACTTAACCCTTCTCATAAATGCAAAGACTTAAAACAATTCCAAATAACAAATAAGGGAAAATTCCCTTCACAAGCAGAGAAGGAACCAAAAGTCAGAATGAAGAGCAAAGCAAATTGTTTCCTTTTGTGTTTTATTTTGTTATTTTTTCCTTTTCATCATTTTTCCCATTTGTTACAATTCTTCCATCAACATGACTCAGAATTTGTGTTTAATAAGAATGTATATGGAGAGCCCATATCAGATGGCTAGCCATCTTGGGTGAGGGTTTTTATCACATTAAGTTTCTCTCCAGTGTGGATTCTCTCATGTGCAGCAAGACTGAAGCTTTGTGTAAAAGCCTTTTCCACAAGTATCACATTCATAAGATGTGGATTCTCTGAAGTACAGCAAGTTGAGAGTTCCTTCTAAAAGCCATTGGCAGTGGAATACATTTATACTGTTTCTCTCCAGTGTGGATTCTCTGATGTACAAGATGAGAATTCCTTCTAAAAGCCTTTTCACATTAATTACATTCATCAGGTTTCTCATCACTATGGCTTCTCTGATGGATATTAAGTTGGGAGGTTAGTCTGAACGCCTTTCCACATTGATTACATTCATAATGTTTCTTTCCTGTGTGGATACTCTGATGTAGAGAGCAGAGTTTCTTCTAAAAGCCTTTCCACACTGTTGTCACTTATAAGTTTTCTCTCCAGTGTGGATTCTCTGATGTACAGAGAGATTAGATTATTTTCTAAAAGTCTTTCCACATAGATGACATTCATAAGGTTTCTCTCCAGTGTGGATTCTGTAATGGACACTAAGTTGGGAGGTTAGTGTGAAAGCCTTTCTACATTAATGACATTCATAAGGTTACTCTCCAGTGTGGATTCTCTGATGGGCAGCAAGATGAGAGCTCCTTTTAAAAGCCTTTCCACATTGATGACATTCATAAGGTTTCTCTCCAGTGTGGATTCTCTGATGGGCAGCAAGATGAGATTTCTTTCTAAAAGCCTTTCCACATTGATGACATTCATAAGGTTTCTCTCCAGTGTGGATTCTCTGATGGGCAGCAAGATGAGAGCTCCTTTTAAAAGCCTTTCCGCACTGATGACATTCAAAAGGTTTCTCTCCAGTGTGGATTCTCTGATGGGCAGCAAGATATGAGTTCCTTCTAAAAGCCTTTCCACATTGATGACATACATAAGGTTTCTCTCCAGTGTGGATTCTCTGATGGACATCAAGTTGGGAGGTTAGTCTGAAAGCCTTCCCACACTGATGACATTCATAACATTTCTTTCCTGTGTGGATACTCTGATGTAGAGTGAGATCGGCTTTCCTTCTAAAAGCCTTTCCACATTCATGACAGTTATAAGGTTTCTCTCCAGTGTGGATTCTCTGATGTACAGTGAGATAGGAGATACCTCTAAAGGCCTTTCCACATTGATGACATTTATACGGTTTCTCTCCAGTGTGGATTCTCTGATGTAAAGTAAGATTAGAGCTTTTACTAAAAGTCTTTCTACACTGAGGACATTCATAAGGTTTCTCTCCAGTGTGGATTCTCTGATGGGCAGCAAGAGCAGAGTTCATTCTAAAAGCCTTTCCACATTGATGACATTCATAAGGTTTCTCTCCAGTGTGGATTCTCTGATGGTCATTAAGTTGGGAGGTTAGTGTGAAAGCCTTTCCACATTGATTGCATTCATAACGTTTCTTTCTTGTATGGATACGTTGATGTAGCGTGAGATCAGAGTTCCTTCTAAAAGCCTTTCCACATTGATGACATTTATAAGGTTTCTCTCCACTGTGGATTCTTTGATGTACAGTGAGATAAGAGTTACTTCTAAAGGCCTTTCCACATTGATGACATTCATAAGGTTTCTCTCCAGTGTGGATTCTCTGATGGACATTAAGTTGGGAGGTTAGTCTAAAAGCTTTTCCACACTTATTACATTGATACGGTTTCTCTCCAGTGTGGATTCTCTGATGTTCAGCAAGTTTGGAGCTCCGACTGAGAGTCTTTCCACATTGATTACATGTATAAAGTTTTTTCCCTGTGTGGTTACTCTGATGTACAGTGAGATCAGAGTTTCTTTTAAAAGCCTTTCCACATTCATGACATTTATATGGTTTCTCTACAGTGTGAATTTTCTGATGGGCAGCAAGATCAGAGTTCATTCTAAATGCCTTTCCACATTGATTACATTTATAAGGTTTCTCTCCAGTGTGGATTCTCTGATGTTCAGCAAGTTTGGAGCTCCGACTGAGAGTCTTTCCACATTGATTACATTCATAAAGTTTCTTTCTTGTGTGGATACTTTGATGTACAGTGAGATTAGAGTTCCTTCTAAAAGCCCTTCCACGCTGATGACATTTATAAGGTTTCTCTGGAGAGGGGATTCTCTGATGTACAGCAAGATTGTACCTAGAACTGAAATCCTTTCCATCTAGATTACATTCATAAAGTTTTTTGCCAGTGGGCATGCTTTCATGCTGAGTAAGGCTTGAGCTTTCTGTGAAAGTCTTTCTGCACTGGTCACTCTCATAAAGTTTCTCTCCACTGTGGATGTTCTGAGGTACAGCAAGACTGCAGCTGCAACTCCAAGCCTTCCCACACTGATTACATTCATAAGTTTTCTTATCACTGGAAATCCTGTGATGAATAATGAAGGATGAGCTTTCACTACATTCATGACACTCATGTGGTTTCTCTCCAGTATGAATTTTTTGATGGGAAATCAGAGATGACTGTTGATTCAACTCTTTCCCAAAATGGTGACAGGCATAAAGTTTCTGTCCTGTGTGCATTCTGTGAAATACAGCACAGATTGGTTGCCCAGTGAAGTCACAAGGACCATCACTCAGGAAGCTTTCCTGGTGAGTTTCTTTCACAGAAATGCTTAGCTTTTCAGTAGTCTCTTTCCTTTGAGATTTAATTTCTCCTTCTACAAGAAACAAATCATAAAACATGTAAAGAGACAGCTGTACACACAGATAGCATTATCATACCTTCCCTCCATTATGAAAAAGTAAACTAATTAATCCATGTCCTATTTCCCCAGGCTAAGAGAAAAGTCTTCAAAGTTAAATGGATAGTTTTGATTATCTAGAAATTAGAGACTGCTGGTAGTGCAGCAGAGACCTGAGCCTAGGGTCAGGAATGCCAGGCTTAAATCTAACCTCAGACAGTTTATTAGATGTGTGCCTCTGAAAAAGTCACCTAACCTGTTTCCTGCAGTTTTCTCAAGTGTCAAATGGGGATAAAAATATCACCTAAAAACATAATATAGTAAAGAAAGCACTAAGCACAGCAGCTGGTGAACAGCAGTGAATAGAAAGGCTTTTTTTCCCAACCTTCCTTTCCCACCATCTGTGCTGGAATGTGGAGGTAAAGTCAAGGAAGATTAAGGACAAATGTATCACACAAGACACAAATAAGAATTGTATTTATAAATGGATATTCCATGAAAGGAAGAATATTCTAAATACTTGGCCCTTCCCAAAGAGGAAGGGGGTACAAGGAAAGGCTACCTGAGCAATTTTTGAAGATTTGGCAGAAATAATTCATGTCCAGGGAGAGGGTGAACTAAATAATCCATAGGATTAGTTCTACATCTGAGATGTTTCAACACTGATCTCATCTTTGACCTCAAGCTACCTAGAATTGACAAGAGACAGCTTCAAGGGAAACAAGGAAACTTTCATATTATCTTCACATGATGTACTGACCTTTTATAGGAAAACCTGGCAGTAGGAGGGGCCCTGTCTCTCAGAAACAGGAGACCAGCCTTCTCCCTTTACATTAACTGATAAATACTCTAATGCCAGGACAGTGAGGCATCAGGATATTCCCTTTGATAGCAGACTCAGAGTGGTCAGGGGATATGTCCTTACCCAAGGAGAGCAGGTTCCTCACATTCTCCAGCATGACTTCCTTGTACAACTTCTTCTGATGATGGTCTAAGAGGCTCCACTCCTCTGGGGTGAAGTCAACACACACATCCTGGAATGTCACCAACTCCTAAACCATCAAGAGTCACAAGATTTAGAACTGATAAAGGACTCCAGAATCCATGCAGTGTAACCCTTATCAAGTGAGAAGAGGAAACTAAATCATAGAAAGGGGATTTACCCAACACTCATATCCTTGTTGAGTATCCAACACTTAAAACCATACTCATTAAGAGCTTGATGAAATATTGAGATAATATTTGCTATAATCAGTTGCAAGAAAGTTGAGGAATGTCTTACTATAGAATGTGTTTCTCTGTGGAACAAAGCAAGATTTATCAGTGACATAGAAGGATCTCTGAAGAAGAAAGAAAGAAGATGATGTGATATTTCTTCTTATTAGAACTGATAAAAGCAATATAGAATAAACAAAATTCTGTGAATTTTGTGAGAAACTGGCAAGTACAAATTATGGGGGGGGGGCATGAAGGTTGGAATGTTTGATTATAGACATAAGAAGAAATAGAAATGATCCAGTTATTTTCCTGAGAATCTGAAACAAGGTCTTATCTATACAAAGTATGAAAGGGATTAATGAGACACATTAATGTCAATTGCACTGAACTGAGGGATATGACATTTTTTGGCCAAGTGAAGGAGTTATCTGGGGTTACATTGAGGGACTGAGTCTACCTGGGATATGATGGTCATAGTCAAAACATCTTATGCCTCCACTTTTTGAGTGCCTGCATCTGGTAGGAACATAGATGTCCTTATTATAAAATTTAATTACATAATAGGTCATTTCTGTTGTTCTTTGTGCTCAAAGAAGACCAAAATGGCATCACTATGTCAGGGTTAATGTGTCCGAACCTGGATGATCAGAAGGCTCTACCATAGGTTGCTAACAAATAATCCAGGTGAACATTAGGGGTGGAGATGGCTCTGAATTTGCACATCTCATCATTCTTTTGATCTACCACACTTCTGCCTTGCTAGCACAGCATGTTTTTTAATGAGGGTGAGCTATGCTTGGTGGTCCTTGGCCTGCATCTCCCATATCTCACAATTGACTACAGAATTCACCAGAGACCTTGGGAATGTATTTGTGTTGCCCAAGTAAGTGAACTAATTCAGAGGATTCAAAATTTCTCCATTTCCCATCACCAGTAGATAGTGCCATACAGAATGGTACAGAATCTCTATTTTCTTTTCTTTACATTCTTTGGAAATACAGTAAGCAGTAAGATAGAGGTTCTACATGTTCAATCATGTAAAATATTTCTCTGTTATTTTTCCAGAAAGACTTGAAAAAAACATGTAAGAAAGATGGTGACAAATAGCATGCTACAGTCATTCTGCAAACAATATCAATTCTTTCTCTGGAGGCAGATAGTAGGTTTCCTCACTGGTGCTTTGGGATTTCCTTGGAGCATTGTACTGCTGAGATCAGCTTAGTCATTGACAGTTCTTCATAGAATAATATTGCTGTTGCTGTATATGTTCTCCTGGCTCTCCTCCCTTCATTTTGCATCAGCTCAAGTAAGTCTTTCCAGGTTTTTCTGAAATCATCCTCCTTGTTTCTTACAGCACAGTATTATTCCATTTCAGTAAATCACCACAGATTGTTTAGCCATTCTGCAAGTGATGGCTATCTCTTCAGTTTCCATCCTTAGCCGCCACAAGAAGAGCTGCTCTATTTTTGTATAAATAACTCCTTTCCTGTCTATTTTGAAGTCTTTGGGCTGTAAGCGTAGCAGTGGTATTGTTGGATCCAAGAGTATGAACACTTTTATTGCCCTTTCTGCATAGTTCCAAATTACTCTCCAGAATGATTAGATCAGTTCATATCTACACCAACAGTGTATTAGCATCCCAGTTTTTCAACATTCACTTCAAACTCTTATTAGGCCATCTGATAGGTATGAGTTGAAGGCTCAGTTTTCATTTCTCCAGCGAATGGTGATTTAAAACATTATAATGTAATGATTTCTTATACTGAAAACTGAATGTCTAAATCATTTGACCATTTATCAGTTGGGGAATGGCTCTTATTTTTATAAATTAGAGTGACTTCTCTATATATTGAAGAAATGAAGCCAAGATGGCAGAGTAGAAACAAGACTTATTGGGCTGAGGCTTCCACCTACCCCAATTCAAAGTCACAGGGGATATGGGAGAAGATATGGGAGAGAATAGATTGGAGGATATTGATGGGGTCCTTGTGATATATATATGTCTGTAGTATCAATCTGTAACATCAGTTTGTAAATGGGGTGCTTTGGGATTTATGTCTGTAAAATCAATTTGTAAAAGCAGTCTGTAAGATCACATTTCCACCCCCCAGCCTCAGAGCATTGACTCTGCCCCTTCCCCCTTCCAGCACTCCGCCCAGCCCAGCAACAACTCATGGCCTGTTTATCTCTGCTTGAAACAATAAGTTATGTAAATGTTATCTCCCTTAGTTAGAGTGGCCAGCCCCACCATAAATTCTTCAATACCTTATCTATAAGGGTAACTCCTTAGTCAATTATATACCCACACTGTCTCTGATGACCTTGGTGGGAGGCACACTGGGCACTCTTTAGTGAGGTGTCAGGCCTAAAACCACACCTCCAGCTAGCCCAGCTTGAGCTATTTCCCAGTGAATCATGATATTAAGGGTATAGTCCTTTGAGCACTGTCCACTCCTTAACTCCTCCCTGATCCCACCCTTACTCACCTAGTTAGCATAATTGACACATTAAAACTATGCCTGAGGCCTCTGTGAGTTTGCAGGTTCCATAAGAATCTAGCCCGTGTAACAATAAACTTTACAATTTCGGCTTCAAAGTTTGCTTGAGCCTGGTGAATTCCTTCCAGACTGGATGCCAGGGATACCTCCCTGGCAGAACCACTTATCCTCCCCCGCTCCTTATCACCCTTCCCTCTTCAATATGATATCCTGTGGGACTGCTATTTTGGGGCACTGGGTAGGGGAAAAACAGAGAGGAAATTTGTAACTCAAATTCTGGTGGAAGTGAAATGTTGTAAAACAGCAGTTAATAAAGCATTTGAGGAAGAAAAAAATGAGGCCTTGATCAGAGATACTTGTTAGGAAATAAATTTTCTTCATTTCTTCACTTTCCTTATAATTTTGGTTGCATTGTTTTGTTTGTGCTAAAACTTTTTTTTATGATTAAGTTATAAATTTTACATTCTGTATTATTCTCTATTATTTGTTTGGTCACAAAACCTTCCCTTATCCATAAATAAGATAGAATAATGACTCCATTCATTGCTAATTTGCTTATGGTATTCCCCTACCCATTTGGGCCTTATTTTCGAACACTGTTTAAGATGTTTGTGTATAACTACCTTCTGCTATAGTATTTTCCAGTTTTCACAGCAGTTTTTGTGAAATGAGCTTCTCTTTCAAAAGCTTAGATCTTTGGATTTATCATATACCAGATTACTAGGGTAATTTACTATACAGTTATTTATACCTAATCTATTTCACTGATCCATGACTTTATTTCTCAAAAAGTACCAAATTGTTTTTGACAATCATGCCTTAATAATACAGTTTGAAAACTGCCATGTTTAGATTGCTTTCCTTCATGTTTGTTGCTTTGTTTTTTTAATATATCTATTCCCTTGATATCCTTGACATTTTGGGAAAACCTGTACGTTCCTGGTGTTGCTCTCAGGTCAAAATTAACAGAAGTATCAGAGGATCAATTGATCCACAAGCTAATGTTTAGTTACATAGAAATAAGAGTAATTGTGGAAGGTTCCTTCATACATTTGAAAAAAAAAGCAAAATTTAGTACAGATATTTTGGCTAATTGATTAGAAAGATATTGACAGTTTCCTCATGAGAAATAAAGGATGTAAACATACCTCTAGAACTCTGGAAATCCAGGAGGATAAAAGTCAAGAGAAGGAACCATAGACAGGAGAGGTTGGACAAATCTGAAAATGCCTTGATACTTTCCATTTTGCTACATGTGTCTTTGGCCAATGCTCTTGGAATTTGATGATCTTCCATTTCCATCATTAGTATATGATTCACTTGATCAGAAATTCTGATATTTGGGAAAAATTCTTCATCATATGTGCAAAATCGTCCTTTATCTGTGTGATTTTGTCTTTCAAACAGCTGACTCATGGTCTATTTTTTAACATCTCACCTTTCACTTCCTTTATTCTATTATTTTACTTTGCAGCAATTAAAGTATTTCTTTTTTTTTTTTTAAAGCAATTGGGGTTAAGTAACTTGCTCAAGGTTACAAGGCTAGTCATTATTTATGCGTGGGTGCTCATTTTCTGAGGCCAGATCTGATCTCGGGTCATCCCAACTCCGAGGCCTACGCTCTTACTCACTGCGCCACCTAGCCGCCCCTTTAGGGCAATTGGGGTTAAGTAACTTGCCCAAGGTTACAGGGCTAGGTTTTTGTTTGTGTGGATTAAGTGTCGGAGGCCGGCTCTGAACTCAGGTCCTTCTGATTCCAGGGCCGGCGTTCTATTCACTGCGCCACCTAGCCGCCCAATTAAAGTATTTCTTGATCTTTGAGATTCTCAAGAATTTATACTTCTTCTTCACTGGGATCCTGAGTCACTAGTCTTCATTGCATTGTATTCATCATGTGGGCTCTCATTGCCAGAAGGCAGTCCTTTTATCGATTGATAACTCATCTCTGATTTCCTAACTCACACCCAACAAAAGCTTTTGGAAATCTCTCTTCTTTGCAAGCTTCCCACATCCATCCCTGACCACCACAGGATGGGGCTGTGAACTCCAAACATACACTGAAGGAGAGCTCATTTCAGATATCTCATTTCTTACCTGGCACAACATCTTTGGGACCTCCCTGAACACTTACAACTAGGGTGACTTCTCCTTACTCCAACCCATTTTCATCATTTTGTGGTGCGCTGTTTTCCTCTGTTAGACTGTCAGATCCTTCAGGCTGAGAGACTTCTAAAAGCCATAAGGACAAAAATTTTCAAACACAATGGAAAGGACAATGAAATATGCAATACTATTCCAAACCCACTAGAAATGAAGAGGGAATAGAAGAACGTGTTCCAGAAAGCAGTGAAGCTCAGATAGAGCCCAGGGAGATTTATCCTGCAAATAGCAGCTTGCTGATGTATGACAAAATGTCAGTGGTTCAGTGATAAAAAAAAAAAGAGTCAAATATAGTTATAAAGAAAATCAGAACTGAAGACATTATTTATTTCTTTGGACACCATGAAACTTTTATGAAAATTAGCCATGGACTAGGACAGAAAGATATAAATTTAAAAAAAGGCAGAAATTATCAATATATCCTTTCATTCCAAAATAAAATAAGAACACAAATTGGTTCAGGGCCAACAAAAGAGTCAAACAAGTGAAACCTTAACAACAATATTTATACATTTATCACTATCATACTGAAATTTTAGGGGCTACTAGGAGGCGGAGTAGAAAGAAGGTTAAGCCTGGAGTCAGAAAAATCTGAGTGAAAATTCAATGTCAGATATTTCTTTTTTTCTGGAGGGTAGGGAGGAAGGGCAGTTGGGGTTAACTGACTTGCCCAAGGTCAGAAGACTACTTAAGTGTTAAATGTCTGAATCTGGATTGGAACTCAGGTCCTCCTGACTCCAGGGCAGCTGGCTCTACTCACTGGGCCACCCAGCTGTCCCCAGCTTCAGATTCTTACTAGCAGTGTGATCCTTGGTAAGTTATTTAATTGTTTGCTTCAGTTTCTTCACCTGAAAAAATGAGCTGGAAGAAGAAAACACTACCCCAATATCTTTGCCAAAAAAACTCCAAATGGGGTCACAGAGTTGGACATGATTGAACAACATCAATAATGACAACAAAATTATGAAGGAGATACTTTACAGGGCTGAAGACAGTAACAAAAGTCATTTGGAAAAATAAAAAATGTACAATAATATCAAGGAGAATTATCAAAAGGAGTAAGGATATAGGAAGATGAGCATTTCCAGATGTAAAAATCAAAGGGTGTGGAATATGATATTCAGCAAGAGAAAGGTACTAGGCCTTCAGAGAACAGAGGAGAATCAAGCTTTCCTAACAAAAAGACCAGAACTGGACAAAAATTTGATCGTCAAATGCAAGACTCAAGAGAAACATAGAAAGTTAAAAAGGAAAGAGAGGGGAAGCAGTCGGCTCCTTGCGAGTGGGAGCGCGGGAGCTCCGGTGATTTGCAGCCTACGGCCCGCGCAGCTCCAGTGCCTCCCTGTCACCCACCACCACCCCCAGGAGAAACGGCTGGACCATGTCGAACATGGAAAAACACCTGTTTAACCTGAAGTTTGCTGCCAAAGAGCTTAATAGGAATGCCAAAAAATGTGATAAAGAAGAAAAAGCTGAAAAGACCAAGATTAAAAAGGCTATTCAGAAGGGCAATACAGAAGTTGCACGAATACACGCTGAAAACGCAATCCACCAGAAAACCCAAGCTATTAATTTCTTGAGAATGAGTGCCCGGGTGGATGCTGTGGCAGCTAGAGTTCAGACAGCTGTGACGATGGGCAAGGTAACGAAATCAATGGCAGGTATAGTTAAATCTATGGATGCTACATTGAGGAGCATGAACCTTGAGAAGATATCTGCCTTAATGGACAAGTTTGAACACCAGTTTGAAACTTTAGACGTTCAAACACAACAAATGGAAGACACTATGAGCAGCACTACAACACTAACAACTCCACAAAACCAAGTAGATATGCTCCTTCAAGAAATGGCAGATGAAGCTGGCCTTGATCTCAACATGGAGCTCCCACAGGGTCAGACTGGTTCTGTTGGCACAAGTGTTGCTTCAACAGAACAGGATGAACTATCACAGAGACTTGCCCAACTCCGTGATCAAGTGTAACACAAAGAATTTGATGCTGCTGTTCACTACACTTACTTCTGAAACCTCGTGTGTGTGTGTGTGTGTGTGTGTGTGTGTGTGTGTGTATGTATGTAGATATCTATGGAATACTCTTGGTAGAATAATATGCTTTGGGCTTGTAGTTCTTTACAAATATGATAAGTTCAAGGGAGCTTTCATTCTTAGTGGACTTTGTAATTCTGAACAGTAGAGGTTGAAATATGATGGATATCTTTTGTAAGTGTCTTAGATTGAGACTAGAGTTTAACTCATTCTTTTTGAAACATCTTCATTAAACATTGAGTTGAAATTCTAGTACCACAAATACTTCATCTCCCATTAGAATTATTAGTTATTAAGTTGAAACATTTAAAATCCCATGTTCTTTTTATCTCTACAGAACTGAGATTTTTTTTTTTTTAGAGTAGGAATGGAATAGGGCAAGGGAATCTCTCTCTCTCTCTCTCTCTCTCTCTCACACACACACACACACACACACACACACACACACACACACACACACACACACATTCTTTCATTTTCTCACATAGCCCAATATATATCATTCCCCATTTTGGGATGAACAGTACTGTGTGCATGTTGGTCTGCTTTTAGTCTGTATTCATATTTTAAATTTAGATTACCATAGGCATTTTCACACCATATTCTGACTGTGTATGTATATGTGTGTGTGTGTGTGTGTGTGTATGTGTTCTCTAAAATCTTCATAAAATAGTCATCTTCATCCATAATCACCTGGAAAAAGTAACACATTACTTCTTTTGCAAGAAAGATTAAAACTCATTTGCACTTGCTGTTTGCAAGATCTAATAGTTAACTCACAGCCATATTTGGACTTCCATACTTCTATCTCCAATGAAATGATAAAATTGAGAAATTATCCTGTCTGATTTTTATTAGCCAATATTTTTATTAGCCACCTCTTATCATGCACATTCCAAGGGACTATTGTTGATTCATTTGGGGAATACCTGACCTGTTGTTTTGTTTTAAACAAGGATTTCAACAACAAAGAAATCACTAGTGCTATTCTTGAAATCAAATGTGTTAGTCCATTATGTCTTAAAAGCAGCACCCCATTACTCATTGGGAATCTTAAGTGGATGGGGAGATTTTAAGTTTGGCCATACAAGCAACATAAACACTCATCTAGTCAACTGGAAATTAAAATGGTTTGAAGGTATTTGGGATAGGAGTGGGAGGGGACTGAGTCACTGGATTTTGTTGCCCACGTGTCCATTCAGCCTCTTAGAATGGCCGGTTTAGTTTATTAAAATGTTCAATTTTAACACATAGCTATGATGTTTTAATTTAGTAGTCACAAAATGGTGGCCAAACAGTGAGTTATTAATGCATTGTAGCAAGTATACAAAAGGAGGTTGAATGAGTACAGTGATTGGGGGATGAGGGGCATTTATCCCCCTGATGAAAGATTTCCCCATAAAAGAATTTGCTGTTGTTCTGGGGTTTTCTTTTCCAAATGAGAACGTTTTATTGAGGAATGATTCTCCCTGTTGTGAGTCACAAAGGCATTCGAAGTGCAATTACAAGAGCCTTTTGCCAGACCTTTCTTAGCCAAGTGTTAGCCATTCATCCAAAGTATTCTCCACTATGAATGAGTGTTTGAATGAAAAATATACGAACAAGTAAATGCAATGAGAAATAGCTATGTTTGTTGAGCACTAGGCCCCGTGTGTACAAGTTTCTTGGTACGTGACTAGGATGTTTCTGTCTCTGTGGATAGCCTGCATTTTGTTAAATGAGTAATGCTTTTTTTCTCTGTATGAAAGTGGTTGGTGTGTTTGTTTCTATTGAAATATTCTAGGGAGCCAGAGAAGAGAATTATCACAGACCGAAATGCCTATGAAGTAGAAACTCCTTATTTTCCATTGTTGAAGTATGTAACTTGTTCTTCTGACTTGGATAAAAAGATGATTAAAAATCTGTTAACTTGTGAAAAAAAAATAAAAATAAAAAGAGAAAACAATAAGGTTAAATTGCTTATATCCCTACCTTGGACGATGGTACACATAACTCTTAAGACCTTTATGACTACTAGGGCAATTAGAAAGAGTATACACTGACAGTATACATTGACTATGATGAGATGATATTAAAAAAAAAAAAAACAAAATTAAGGAGTGAGAAAGAGAATTTTATCCCTAGAAGAAGGAAGGGAAGGGTAGAAGGTGAATTATCTCACATAAAAGAGGCAAAGAAAAGATATTACAGTAAAAGGAAAGATGGGGAGGTGGGAATGGAGGGCTTGAATCTTACTCTTATCAAAATTGACTCAAAGGGGGAATAACATACATGCTTAGATGAGTATACAAAACTATTTCATCCTAAAGTGAAGTAAAAAGGGACAGGTAGGGGGTGGGGGCGGGGGGATTGATAAGGGCAGGTTGGGGGAGGCATTGGTCAGAAACAAAAGATGTGAGGGGAGAGGAAGAGAAGGGGAGAAATAAAGGGAATATGATGGAGGGAAATATACAGTTATCACAACTGAAAATATGAATGGAATGCACTTACCCATAAACTGCATTACTAGATATAAATGGATAGTTTGGATTTTATATAACTGAAAAGGCTTTTTGCAGAAACAAAATCAATGCAACCAAGATTAGAAGGAAAACTGACAACTGGGAAAAAATTTTACAAGAATCTAATAAAAGACTCATCATTTTAAAATATATAGAGCTCTGAGTCAAATTTATAAGAACAAAAGTCACAACTCAATTGATGAATCATCAAAGGATATGAACAGGCAGTTTTCAAAGAAATCAAAGCTATACCATCACATAAAATTCTCTAAATTACTGTTTAGAGTGATTAATCACTAATTAGAGAAATGCAAATTAAAACAACTCTAGCTTACTGCTACCTCATAGCTATCAAATTGACTTATAGAACAGAAAAGGAAAATGAAAAATTTTGGAGGGAAGTAGGAAAACCAGGACACTAATGTACTATTTTTGGATTTGTGAACTGATTCTGCCATTATGAAGAGCAATTTGGAACTACATTCAAAAAGTTATAAAACTGTGCATGTCCTTTGACCCAGCAATACCACTCATAAGTCAGTATCCATATTTTTTTTTCAAAGATAGAGAAAAGGGCCTATTTATATGAGGATATTTATAATAGCTCCTTTTGTAGTGCCAAAGAATTGGAAATTGAGGAGATGCCATTAATAGGGGAATACCTTCACAACTTGTAGTATATGAGTACAATGGAATTCTATTACATTATAGGAAATGACAAGCTAGATGATTTCAGAAACACCTAGAATGACTTACATGAACTGATGCAGATTCACCTGAGCAGAACTAGAACAACATTGTACAAAGTAACAATAATATTGTATGATGAATAACAATGAATAATTTAGCTCTTCTCAGCAATGCCATGATCTAAGATAATCCCAATGGAATCATGATAAAAAATGCTATATCCCCTCCATAAAAGGAACTGAGTCAGAATATAGACCTAAAACACTCTATTTTTTACTTTCTTTCTTTTTAGTTCAGGTTTTCTTTCACAAAATGACTAATGTGGAAATGCTTTCCATGATTGCATATGTATAACCTGTTTATGATTGTTTACTATATACAGGAGGGCTAAGAGGAAAGGGGTAGGTAAAGAACTGTGACCTCAAAATTTAGAAATAAAAAATATTTTTATATGTAATTGGGGAAAAATGAAATTATCTTTAAAAAGTCTAATAGCCAGTGAGGGGTAGGTGGCACATTTGACAGAGTAGAGTACCAGGCCTGTAGTCAGGTGGATCTGAGTTGAAATTTAGCCTCAGACACTAACTAGCAATGTGACCCTGGGCAAGTCACCTCACCCTGTTTGCCTCAGTTCCTCCTATGTAAAATGTGCTAGACAAAGAAATGACAAATCACTCCAGTATCTCTGCCAAGAAAACCCCACTGTATGACAAAGAGTTAGGACTGAAACAACTGAAAAACAAGAAAGAGCCACTCCCCAGTAGATAAATGGTCAAAGGATATAAACAAGAAATTCTCAGAAAGAACTGCCAAGTATCCCCGACCATATGCAAAAATGCTCCACACCACTAATAAGAGAAAAGCAAAGAAAAACAACACTGAGGTTTCATTTCATACTTTGCAAAATGGCCAAAAATGACAAAAAATAGTACCAGTCAATGTTGGAGGAATTGTGGGAAGATGGACACACTAACACAAGGTTGATGGAACTAAGAAATGGTGTAAGATCATGAAGCTCTGAGTTCAAATCCAGCCTTAGACATTTACTATGGGACCATGGTTGGTAAATCACCCAACCTGTTTGTTTCAGTTTTCTGAACTGTGAAGTAAAGATAATAAGAACACCTACCCAATAGGGTTGTAGTGAAGATGGTCAAAAGTAGATTTAGGGAACAAAGTATCCACTGTATCTTTGCACAAAGGTCCTGAAGCCTCTTTGACAAGAACTGTGTGTCTCTTTCCGTCCCCCTCTTTCACCCATTTGAAAAGAAAATACTCAGAACTTGGAATAGTTCTCCAAACTCAGCCTTTTCCCTACATCTTCTCTAACAAGGGAAGTACTAGGTCCTTAAAAAAAGGCTAACTAACAAAAAGCTAAAGAAGGTATGCTTTTTTTTTTTTTTGGCCTGGTCCAAATAGTTCTGGTAAGGGCCCTTTGAACATGTGAATGTGACCCAGAAATCAAGTTAGTCTCTTTTTTTGATGGCCACATTTTCCAGACACACTGGACCAAAATATGGAGGAGGCCAGAAACACCCTGAACCCTTGCTAATAGAATTTGCTCCTTTCACCCCTCACTGGCCCCTTAGTGTACCCTTGAGGGTTAAACCAGCCAAAAGACAAGGGCCAGTCAGTGTGCACCAAACAGAGCTGTTTGTGCAGCTCAGACCCTGGAGGATAAGCAGAACATCCTGTCTTCCAGGTCTGGCAAGGCAAGCTTGGTCAAAGAGGCAAAAGGGAGAGGGAAGCAATTCTATGGATATGGGAGGAAGGGTGCTAGGCAGAGATAAAGGAGAAAACAAAAGAGCTGTACAGAGCATAGAGAAATGAGTGAAATGGTCTTCCTTGTGATTCAGGGTTCATGAGGGAAAACTGAGAAAATGCACAGGAGCGGGCAGCAATTGGGGGTGGGGGAAGGAAGTAGTTAGTGATTGTGATGCCAAAGTGACAGGAATTAATTCAAAGTACAGAGAACAGGCTGGTGCTGTGGCTACTGTTTGCAATTTCCTGCCTATTTTTGCAAATAAACAGTCACATAGTTAGGTGTTGCCAGCCTCCAGAGAATCCTCTTCCTCTATGGAAATGTCTCTTCAGTTAATGTTGTTCAATTCTATAGACAGAGTGCACTCACCTGGGATGGAGGTCTGAAGCTCCCAGGGGCCATTCCCTCTGGCTCCAGGTTACCAGTCTGGTCTTCTGTAGACTGAGCAGGGGAGTGAGAAGGATCCAAAGGCAAGAGGTTGGCCAACAGGGATTTACAGGGAGTGAGGCCCTGACCTGAGAACAGAGAATGAAACCTAAAGGTGGGGTCCAGCTGGGAAAAGATGATCCCCACCTTTCTTACTCCTCTTCCTTTCCCCTATTTTCCTTCAGAGATCCAAGAGGCAGAAGAGGTTTGGGACCCCAGATGGGATGAAATGAGTCTTAGCCTCAGTGGCTCCTGAATTAGAGATCTCTCCCTGACTGGGTATGGGACCTGGACCTCAAAAGACCAGTTCAGCTCCACAACTTTCCCACACATCCCCACCTACTCAAAAATCCTTCCAATTCTCCTGGCATTGTGGCCCCAGCCCAGGCCAGCTCTTCATAGTCTGTTATCTCAGGACCACTCCAGGAGATTTCCAACCCCTTAATCCCATTTAGGCTCCTTCTAGGTTACCTCCAGAACACCCAGGCTATTTTGCCCCCTCGAATCCTATCCTAAATCTTCCCAAGATATTTGCCCCTATATATACATATAAATTTACTTGCTGGGGGAGGCTAGGTGGCGCAGTGAATAGAGCCCTGGCCCTGGAGTTGATGGGGTGCTTGGGATATGTATTTGTAACATCAGTTTGTAAAAGGGGCGCTTGGGATCTATGTCTGTAAAATCCCATCCCATCCCCCGCTCTCCCCCCCCCACTGCCCGCCCCCAGCCCAGAACATTAACTGAGAGCCTTCCCCCTGCCAGCACTCTGCCCAGCAACAACTCATCAACTGTTTATATCTGCCTGGAACAGTAACAAGCTGCTCCTGTGCATCTTTCTCTAACCCGTCTACAAACATTTTAACAAATGTTCTCTCCCCAGCAGAGGCGCCAGCTGTGCCCATCAATGCTTCAGTGGCCCAACTACAGCTTAACTCCTTGGCCAAGTTCACAGAAGTTCCCCGGGTCCAGGCCTTTATCTCTCTCAGAACACAGAATTACGGAAACAGAGTAGAGTACTTCTAGTTAATTTCACCCCTGGAAAAGGGAATTCTTCTGACCTCCTTGACAATTCCCTTCTTTCAGGACCCCAAACTCCTGCCTCAGCAGTGAAAGCCTCTCCCCCTTAGCTCTGTCTGCTCCTTCCCCATAACAGGAAGCTAGAGGACTTCTACAGGATATCCCGCCCCCTTATCTGCTGAATCAGCCGGCTCATTGGTTCCCTAGACCTGAACTTCCTGGGCATAAGCTGACCCCATGCAGTCCTGGACTCCATTTCCCAGCAGCCCCAGCGCTTACTGGATCGGCCCACTCTTTGGTCCCTGGGACCTCCACTTCCTGAAGGACTGCTCTCAGCCTTTCTCCCAGACTCCGTCCATGACTCCATTTCCCAGCAGCCCCAGAGCTTACTGGAACCTCCTACTCATAGGTCTCCTAGAACACTAGAGATAGAATCCAGTTTCCCAGAATCCCTTTCTCCCCAGTCCTTCCCTTACCAGGGGCGGAACTTCCTGTCTCCCTCCTCCACCTCCTGCCCCTGATTCGTCCACTCCCTGCATGCCAGCTCCTCTAAGGGAAGCAGGGAACTCCACTGGAGGGACCTGATGCCAGGCCAGTTGCTTATTTTTCAAACAACTTGATTCCCTTGCTGCTGGATGGCCCTCCTGCCTCCAGGCTATAGCAGCAACTGCAGTCCTGATTGTGGAAGCCTCTTAGCTCACACTTGGCCAGCCCTTAGAAGTTTTAGCCCCCCACTGAGTTCAGAGCATCCTGGAAGACAGGGGTCCAGTGGCTAGCTTGCAGACGGCTAAGGAAATATCAAGCCTTGCTCCTGGACACCCCTGACTTGGAGAATTAATAGAAGTCTAAACTGGAAGATTCAAACCTGGAAAGCAACAGTGAAAGTCCCATTATAATGGATCTAAGCCTCAATTTTTATAAATGAGATCTGGCCTAGCATTAAACCCAAAAAGACTTTCTCAGAATAAAGGAAAGTAGTATATATGCTGATTTTTCTGGCACCAGCCTGAAAAAGCATGAGAGGGTAAACAGGGAAAAGAAATCATAAGGAACTTATCAAAATTGAACTATTTTCATTCCTACATGGAAAAGCGATAATTGCAATTGATGAAACTTTTCTCAGTATGAAAATAGTTGAAGGGAATATATATATATATATATATATATATATATATATATATATATATACATATATATATACATATATATATAGTCTTTATTGGAGGGTATATAGGCATATGAATGCATATGTGAGTGTATATATATATATATTTACAGGTATACAAAGATAGGGGCACAGGTTGAATTTAATAGGAAGGGATGATTCTTAAAAGGTGAAATCAAGAGGTGAGAGAGGAATATAATGAGAGCAGATGGGGAGAGATAGAACAGGGGCATATAGAAGATTCAAGGGAGCATGGGTACAATTGAGGGGAAGAACAGGAATTCATAAGGGAATGGGTCAACCTTATAATCATTGAATTTGGCTCAGGGAGGGAATGACATACACACTAAATAGGGTATCTCACCCTGTAAGAGAGTAGGGGGGTAGGGGATGAGAGGAAGAATGATGGAAGCTAGGGCAGACTGGGGGGGAGGGAGTTGGAAGCACATACTTTTGTAAAGGGACAGGACCAAAGTATAGAATAGAACAAATGGGAGATGGGGTAGGAGGGAGGGAAATATAATCAGTCTTCAACAATATATCTACTATGGTAATATTTTGCATTCGCTACACATGTACAACCTATATTTGAATTCTTTATCTTCCCAGTGACAAGGGAGGAAAGGAATGAATCTGGAATTCAAAGTTTTAAAACCAAATATTTAAAAATAAATTATAAATAAATATACATACTACAAAATATACTATATATATATACTATATATATATATATATATACTATTATTAATACTATTTTACATATAATTGGGGAAAAAGAGGAGGAGATATCCTGGGGGACTGCTATTTTTTTTTTTTTTAAGCAATTGGGGTTAAGTAACTTGCTCAAGGTTACACGGCTAGTCATTATTTGTGTGTGGGTGCTCATTTTCTGAGGCCGGATTCGATCTCAGGTCATCCCTACTCCGAGGCCGGCGCTCTTACTCACTGCGCCACCTAGCCGCCCCATGGGGGACTGCTATTTTGGGGAGGTAGGTAGGAGAAAAATGGGGAGAAAATTTGTAACACAAAAACTGGCAGAAATGAATGAAGTAAACCAGAAGTTAATAAAGCATTTGAAAAAAGAATCTGAATAAAGCAATTTTTTTCAAACCATGGAAATCTTAGATGACAAACAAATAGTTGGATTTTTCTGTGAACATGAGATGAAAGGCATCTTTCCCATAGGCCTCACAAAGTTTGTAACCTGGGCCCTGGTCATGTTCATCTACCCTCATATGTCTATCTTGTGCCTAAGCTTTTTCACCCACTGGATCAAGGGGGCCCTCATCAGGTTTTAATCCCTGAAAACCTGCTACCTTCTCCACCCTTCCCTTCTCTGTTAAGTCTTACCCTGAGCCCAGAGCACCAGCAGCCAGAGGAGCTGCCATGGTGACACCATCCTGGCCTTCAGAGACCTGCAC
Organism: Gymnobelideus leadbeateri; assembly: GCA_011680675.1. Lineage (NCBI taxonomy): Eukaryota > Metazoa > Chordata > Mammalia > Diprotodontia > Petauridae > Gymnobelideus > Gymnobelideus leadbeateri. The sequence goes on along the minus strand of WOXC01005522.1, from coordinate 409,211 downwards.
AGAAAGCACTCAGAGCCCTGGGAGGGCAGCAAGGAAGGAGGAAGCTTTTATATGCTAAGCAGGGCTCCCTGCAGGGCCCTAGGGTGTCCATATGCTAAAGAGACCCAGGTCTGGCAGGAGACTCTCCTCAGGGACCCTGTGAGCCACAGTGAGTCACACAGGCTGGAGCTGCCTCTGGGGGAGGAGCCTCACTCTTTTCTGTGCCCAGATGTGTGACCTCAAGAGCCAAGGCAAGATCTTATTTAGTGACTGATGTAGGAATGGCTGCAGCTGGTGGTGGGTGAAGGGAGCAAGGCTTCTCTCTGTGCCCCAGGACTAGATTCCCCATAACCAGGAGAGAGTTCCAAGCCCTGGGGAGCAGGCACAGAAGGCAGGAGTTCACAGCTGGTAGGATTGGGGGCTGCATCCCCTGACTCTGCTCAAGGATCTGCCTCACTGCCTCCCTCTGCTGGAGAAGGTGAGAATTCAAGGAGGCAGCAAGGAGGGTCTGGCTCCTGGACAGATCCCAGCCTGGGCCCTGGGAAAACCCTGGAAGATCCCCATTCCAAGGGAAATGGCTTTTGTCAGACATTAGATGACATTACTGTTAGCTGTTCTGAGCATCGTGGAAGAAAAGGTTCCATCTGCTCTTGTTCCATTTTCCCATTTCAGGCATGCCATAAAGCCGAGGACCCTACTATGGTCCACCCTGTCTGTGACTGTTTCTATAAGTGTGGATGTGGGTAACTCTGTGTACCAACTGTGAGGCTATGAAGGTGAGAATGGCCAGCTATGGGACAATGATACAGAGACCTTCATTCCCTTCTGGCTGATCCCTTCTCTCCTGGGGGATTGCTAGGGCCCCCTGTTTGGTCCATTTAAACCCAATTTATCCTATCCTTAATCAATCCATCATGAATTAATATATGAAGGGGTGGCTAGGTGGCGCAGTGAGTAGAGCACAGGCCCTGGAGTCAGAAGGACCTGAGGTCGGATCTGGCCTCAGACACTTAACTCACACACAAACCAAAACCTAGCTGTATGACCTTGGGCAAGTTACTTAACCCCAATTGTCCTCTAAAAAAAAAAGCCAAATGAATTAATACATGGAAAGGAATTGTGCTTTTGGAAGATACTTATTTTTTTATGATTACATTTAAAACAATTTTAACCTTTTTTAAAGATTTGGACTCTAAATTTTGTTCCCTGTCATTGAGAAGGAAAGCAATTTGATATATAGTATGCATGTGCAGTCAGGGAAAATACATTTCCAGATTTGTCATATTGTGAAAGAAAATACAGAGGAAAAAACCCCAAGAAAATAAAGTAGAAAGGAGACCTTTATCTGTTTTCAAAATCTGTGGTTTGAAAGAGCATTTATTAATATATGGGGGGGGGGGGAACAGAATGTCAAGTGCTTGGGAGAGAAAATGAAAACATAGCAATAGCTCTTGGTCCAAAGATGTTCATAATCTAAAGGAAGACATAATAAAAAATAATAATTATTATATGGCTGGCCTTTATTGAGGGCTTCCAAGTAGATAAAGTTAATTAACTTTTTAACTCCTTTTGTCCTTATCATTGCACTAAGAGAAAATTATCAATGAATAGCACTGATGGGAGGGGGGGGTGGCATGACCATTTCACAGTTAAGAAAACTGAGGCAGTCAGAGTTAAAGTGACACTGTCAGGGCTTCATGCCTAGTAAGTATCAGAGGCAAGATCTGAACTTGGGGCTTCCTGAATCCAGGCCCAAGTTTCCATGCACTGGATCACCTGGCTGCCTGGGATGTGTGTATAGAGGCCTCAGTTTATCCAGGTGTGCCTTGGTGTGAGAAGTTCTCAAAGGCAAACACTTCCCTCTGCACCCACAAAGAAGAGTCCTGGGAAGCTATCTTCAGCACTCAGGGGTTAGGTAGTTGCTCAGAACCAAGGCCTGCATGGGTCAGAATCAGGACTTGATCCTGGTTTCTTGACTCTCAGGTTCTCTCCCTCTCCATTGTTCCCTCTGGCCCCATCTTTATCACATGGGTTTATATCATTGATAGCTATATCTGGGCCTCCTGTCTATGCCATCTATATCATCTATCTGTATCTACCTATGCTGGGAGAAGAAATGAGGACAGAGAGAAAAGGGGGAGGACTGAGGGTCTCTTGGGCTATTTTGGGATTAATGGGCCTAAGCCAGACAAGGATATTTGGGGAAAGACTATTGGCCTTGGGGTGTGGCCTGGCCAAGTGTCTCTGTCTGCCCTTTCCACATTTTCCCCTTTTAGACATGCAGTAAAGGTGAGGACACATAATATGATCCATCCCATATCTTGCCTGTGACTGTTGCTAGAAATGTGGACCTGAGGAAATCTGTGTTCAGTGGGAGACTATGGAGGTGAGAGTCACTAGCTAAGAGACAGAGACTAGGAGCCTGGAGAGAGCCCTTCACTTCTGTCCTGGGTGACTGTGCAAGGGCCCCAGCTTGATCCCCTGCCTCCAGTTTCTCCTCTCTCTCCAATAAACAGCAAATGATTGCATGAGAAAGCACTTATGTTTTACATGATTTTAAAAAATATTTTTCTAATTACATGTAAAAACAATTTTAAATATTCTTTTTAAAGACTTTTGAGTTTCAGATTCTCTCCTTTTTCTACCTCTACAATGAGAAAGCAACCATTTGATATCCATTATACATGTGTGATAATGCAAAACAGAGATTAATAGCATTGTGGAAGAAAACATAAACAAAAAAAGAAAAACAAAGTAATATATGATGCAGTGAGCAGACACCAACAGTTGAAAAAGAACACATGAAGCTATGTGCCAAACAGAGCCTATGTGCTGGGGATACAAGGGGAAAGCTGAAATAGTCCATGCTCCAAAGGCCTCATAATCCACTAAAGGATATAATCTGATAATCATAACAGTCATCATTATGTAATTACTATACAGCTTTCTTTTTTGACTGCATTGACTGCAAAATGAAGTTTGCAAAGTACATTAAATTTTATATCTTTTCTTTTGCCTTATAGTTGTACTAGGAGGTTGCTGTAATTAGTTAATAGCACTGATGTTTGGGATTATACTTTTTTAATAGATGAGGAAACTGAGACATTCAAAGTTCAAGTGACAGGACCAGGCATTCACAGCTAGTAATTGTCTGAGGTGGAATTTGAACTCAGATCTTCCTGAATCCAGGCCCTGGTCTCTATGCACTATAGCATAGCAGATATATCAAGAGAAGTATTAATACAGGTAGAGATGCCTCCAGGTAGGATTTGGCAAGAGAAACTCCTGTTGTAAAAAGAATAAGAGCAAGATGAGATCTGAATTTTAGATAAATTTAGATGTGGATTTATTGATCAAGTGCATGACTGCCTGGATTATATACTCCTCTCAGCACTGCAAGGTTATGAAAAAACTGCTAAGCTCAGGTTGGAAAGAGATATCCACATCCAGAGAAAGAACTAGAGTCTGAATGCAGATTGAAGCAAACTACTTGCTCTTCCTTTTTTCTGTTTTGTTTTGTTTTGCTTCCTCTTTCTCATTGTTCACTTCACTAGTTATAATCCTTCTTTACAGCTTGACTAATGCTTAATGATGTGAAGGTATTTGTAGAACCTCTACTGGATTGCATGCCACCATGGGGGGAGGGGAGGAAAAAGAGGGAGATAATTTGGAACTCAAGGGATTGTGGAACTGAATGTTGAAACTAAAAGTAAATAACCAAATTTAACAAAAACATAATTAATGTTATTTTTAAAAGGCCAAGTTCTCCCACTGCATCTGGAGCCATCTCCAGTCATCCTGATCTTTATCTTGCCACTTTATCTTCCCAGCTGGCTCTGGAGGAGACAGTGAGGCTGGTGACTTTGCACAGACCTGTCTCATTGAAATTCAATTCACTTGCAAGTCAAGAAATCACCTTCCTGATGTCACTGGTCCTCTTTGAGAAGAAAGAATAAAAGCAGTCTGTGACTAGGAGATGAACAATCATGCCCTCTGCTGGCCACAGGGAGGAGGGACAGGAGGCGTTCTTCATGTTCCTCATCCTTTTTCCAAGATCCAGTAATAAGGATTTTAGAACTAGAATGTGGAGATGTTTTCACTGTTGTATTTAGAGCCCTCAGTGCAAGCCTTGTCATGGGAAAGGAGAGAGAGTAGACTCAGTAGCTGAGTTTGTAACTGGCTTCCTGGCTCTTTGGTCCCTCAAAATGCACCCTACTCAGACAATCATTATCTTTAAAAGTTCCTGAAATGTTCTCTGATACTTTCTGCTACAATATGGGACATCCCTCTTTCCAGGATTAAGCACACTTTTCTCATGTGAAATGAAAGCCATAGCACATAAGTAACATTAGAAATAAACACAAAATATTTTCTGGATTGGGATTGTGGGCAGAGTGAGTGAAAACTCAGAACTTCCCTCCCTCTTCCCCCACTCCTTCTGCTGTTAAGCAGCACCAAGCCTTTTCAGGAGGCTTTCAGATTTCCCCCCTCTGTGAGCCACTCCTCCCTTTCCCTTGTTGTCAATCAGCCTCCTTGGCAGGCTCCTCTGTTGTTTACCATTGGGGAAGATTTTGGAGCCCAAACTTGAGGCCCCTACCCAACGAATGGGAGAAGGGACCCTATTAGGGTATAAATTATTGTTCTGCCTTTTGTAAAGTACCTCTTCCTCATGATCAGTCATGGGGAAGACTGCCCTCTTCACCAAGGGGAAGAGAATGAATTCCTGTTCCTCTCCTAAGAGATCTCCGTGTTCTTGATTAAATTTTGGATGAGATTTCTCATCTCAAACAGTATTATGGAGCTGGGAGGGACTAGACCGAGAAAATCAAGAAAGGCACCATGTAAGTGATCCTTGAGCCACACTTTGAAGAAGTCTATGCATTCTAAGATCAATGGTGAGGAGAGTATGCATTCCCTCCATGGGGCACAGCCTGTGCAAAGGTACAGAGACAATAAATACAACATAATTGGAAGGACAAAACAAAACAAAACAAAATCATTTTACCTGTCTGGAGAGTGTATGAAGGGGAATACTGTGCTTCTACTGGTTCAGAAAAGTCAGATAGAACTAGAGAGCCGTGTTGTTGTTTAGTTGTTTTAATCATATCTCACTCCCTCCAAACTTCAGTTTGGAGTTTTCTTGGCAAAGATACTGGGGGTGCTTTGCCATTTCCTTCTCCAGTTCGTTTTAGTGAGGCAAACAGCGTTAAGTGATGGGTCACATGACAAGTAGGTGTCTGAGGTAAGATTTGAACTCAGGAAGATGACTTTTCCTGATTCCAAGCCCAGTGCTCTATCTACTGTACCACCTAGCTAGCCCAGAAGGGTCAGAAGGTAAAAGGCTTTAAATGACAAACAGAAGAGCTTGTATTTCATCCCAGAGGCAGTAGGGAGCCTCTGAATCTTACTGAGAAGCAGAAGGGCATGGTCAGAGTAGTATTTGTCAAATATCACTATCAACATTTAGCAATGTTGACCATCTTTTCCTCCTGGGACTTTGAAATACTATTATGACTTTAATTCTGTTGTGTCTCCCATCCAGGCATTCTGGAGCCAGGGAGTCAATGAGAAGACCTTGGGAGATGAGCATATTCTTTCCACTTTCTGATGACAAGAACAGCCCTGAGACCTCTTAGTGCACAAGGGAAAATGACTACATAGCCTTGATTTTCAAGCAAAAGTTTATGTCACTGTGGCTTCATTTATAAGCCAACCCTCCTGGCACAAGTAATATTGTTAGCACATCAGACAAATAAGGAACCCACATGGCTATGTACCACCATCTTTGTCATGCCTATGTTACTTGGGGCTAAGAAATACACACACACATGTTCACACAAGAGGGCTGGATCCTCCAGGGGGGTTTGTCTCCTACATCCAAGCACTAACAAAACACAAACCAGGGATTGGATAATTGCCACTTTATCTTTAGCCCTCTCCAGCTAACAAGGAAAATGCCTGTAGACACTGGTTTGAAGTATGTGCCCAGGCTTTTTAAAAACAAATGTGAACTTGGTCAGCCAGATATTCATTGTATTGACTGGTTTAGGGTTTAAAAACAAAAAGATGAATTTCTGTCTCTCAAGGACAGATTCTATAAATTCTCCTATTACATGTAGGTACAAGGGAGCAATTGTACTGTATACTGGTTATGAATCAAAATACAGCTGGTAATACATTGCATAGATATAGTTGGATTGTAGATAGATGGAGAGATAGATAGATGGACAGAGATACATAGATAGCAATAGAGACAGATATGTATAGATACATATCTATAGAGAGAGAGATATAGAAATATATTGCAGCTGGTGGTGGGTGAAGGGAGGGAGGCTTCTCCCTGTTTTTCAGGACTAGATTCCCCATAACCAGAAGAGAGCTCCAAGCCCTGGAGAGCTGGCACAGAAGGCAGGAGCTCACAGCTTGTAGGATTGGGGGCTGCCTCCCCCAACTCTGCTCAATGACCTGCCTTGCCTCACTGCCTCCCTCTGCTGGAGAAGGTGAGAATTTAGGGAGGCAGCAAGGAGGGTCTGGCAACTGGACAAATCCCAGCCTGGGCCCCTGGGAAGAGCCTGGTAGAGCCTCTTTCCTTTGTGAATGGGTTTTGTCAGTCACATGATGACATTACTGTAGCTGTTCTGAGCATCATGGAGGAAAATGTTCTATCTGCCCTTGTTCCATGATTCATCTTTGGTTTACAAGAGATAGCTAAATGACTGTTCTTTTATTAATTATTCATTAGCCAACATTAATTAAATCATCACCTAGAAATTAGGTGTCTTGGATTTTGTTTTCAACAGATTTGTATAGTAAGGTGAAGAGTGTACATAAAAGGTATTATCATATTAGATTTCTCTCCAGTGTATTCTCTCATGTACAGCAATATTGGAGCTTCCTATAAAAGCCTTTTCCATATTTATGACATTCATAAGATGTGGATTCTCTGATTACAGCAAGATGACAGGTTCTTCTACAAGCCTTTCCACATTTAATACATTCATAAGGTTTCTCACCAGTGTGGATTTTTTTTATGTACAACAAGATGAGAGTTCATTCTAAAAGCCTTTCTACATTGATTACATTGATAGGGTTTCTCTCCCATGTGGATTCTCTGATGTACAGCAAGATCAGAGGTCCTTCTAAAAGCCTTTCCACATTAATTGCATTCAGAAGGTTTCTCTCCAGTGTAGATTCTTCCATGTACAGTAAGGTTGGAGCCAGAAGAAAAAGTCTTGCCATATTGATTGCATTCATAAGGTTTCTCTCCAGTGTGGATTCTCTGATGGATAACAAGATCAGAGTTCATTCTAAAGGCCTTTCCACAGTGATGACATTCATAAGGTCTCACCACTGGGGATTCTCTGATGTGCAGAAAGTTTGGAGATCACTCTGAAAGTCTTTCCACATTGATAACATTCATATGGTTTTTCTCTAGTATGGATTCTGTGATGTAAAGGAAGAAAATACCTAGAAGTGAAAGCCTTCCCACATTGATTACATTCATAAGGTTTCTTGCCAGTGGGGGTGCTTTCATGCTGAGTAAGGCTGGAGTTTTTTGTGAAAGTCTTTCTGCATTTATCACTTTCATAAGGTTTCTCTCCACTGTGGATGCTCTGAGGTACAGCAAGACTGCAGCTGCAACTCCAAGCCTTCCCACACTGATTACATTCATAAGGATTCTTGTCACTGTGAATACTGTGATGAATAATGAAGGATGAGTCTTTACCACATCCATGACACTCATGTGGTTTCTCTCCAGTATGAATTTTTTGGTGGTAACTCAGGGATGACTCTTGACTCAAGTCTTCCCGAAAATGATGACAAGAATAAAGTTTCTGTCCTGTGTGGATTCTGTGAAATACAGCACAGATTGGTTGCCCAGTGAAGTCACAAGGACCATGACTCAGGAAGCTTTCCTGGTGAGTTTCTTTCACAGAAATGCTTAGCTTTTCCGGAGTCTCTTTCCTTTCATGTCTAATCTCTCCTTCTACAAGAAACAAACCATAAAGCACATACAAAGACACATGTACACACAGATATAATCATCATCCCTTCCCTCCCTTAGAGAAAGTAATCTGATGTATATCCTACTTCCCCAGGCTAAGAGAAAAGTCTTTGAAGTTAAATGAACAGAATCAATCATTTAAAAATGCCTCCATCAGCTAGAAAATTAAGATCCACTAAAGACAGAGGTGATAGTTCACTTTTATTAGCAATAAAACATCTTTATTTTAAAGTATGTATATTTTTAAGACATAATAGTCTTCTACATATAATAGACAACAGCATATTATAAAAATAACTTTTATATTCACTGAGGTACCAAAAATTCAAGGGACTCCCTTGATAATGATGCCACTACAAAGGTCTGGAACTGAACATGCAATGTCTTGGGGGTGTGCCCTGCATTCTCATTCTTGTTCTGATTTTGACTCTGTCCTCCCTAACTCTACTCTACTTCTTAAACCTTTCCATCCTCACTCTTTGAGTTCCCTTATATTCCACTGAACTAGACTGAACACTCTGCTTTCCCTTTGCTCCTAATCATAAAATCAGACTGCCTAGGTTCACTACAAATTGAGGTTACAGAATATCAGTGTGGACCCCACTGTGGCAAGGCTATCCTTTGACATCTCCCTAACCGACTCCATTGGGGAAGCTAGGTAGTGCAATGGATAAGAGTACTGATTAGGAAGACTCAAGTTCAACCCCAGCTTCAGACATTTACTAGCTATATCAACCTGGGGAAGTCACTTAGACCTCCTGCCCTTGCTTTCCACATCTGTAAAATGAGCCTGAAAAGGAAATGGCAAATCAGTATAGGATCTTTGAGAAGAAAATCTCAACTGGGATCATGAAGACTCAGGAATGACTGAAAACCACATAACTGACTCCCTTGCTCATTCACCAGAGCAGTTTTTCCAATACTTTTCATTCTTGCCCAACTGTCCCTTATTGCTTGCTCCCATTTTCCAGTGCCACACACCTCAGTAGAGAAGTGTGCCTTCTATTTTTTCACTGAAAAATTAATCTCATCTCCCATATATTAAGTGCCTTTTTTCAATTTTTGATACCACAAGCCAATGAAATGATCCCCATGCTGCTAGCCAAAGCAAACTCCTTTCCAGGTGTAAACCATCCCATTCCAGGACAGCATCTTCCTTAGTACACTGCCTCTCCAGGATCCCCTTTTTCACTACTTTCTAGTCTCTCCCACACTGATGACTCCTTCCTTACTGCAACAAATAAAACCATTGTTCTCTAATCCTCAAAATACAATCTCTTGATCCATTCAACTGCAGATATTTTCCATTATCATTCTTCCATTTCATGGCTAAACAGCCAGAAAAACCCAATTACAATTGGTGTCTCCAATTCTTTCTTCTCCTTTCTCTGAAATTCTCTGCAGTCCAGGCTCCTGATTTCATCTTTCAACTGAAATTCCTCTCTCCAACATTACCAGAAATCTCAAAGTTGCTAAGTCCACTAGTCATTTCTTCAAACTCATCCTTCTTGCCTTCTCTGCAGCCTCTGACAGCCAATCACCCATCTCCCTCTCTTCCACTCCCTCTCTCTACTTCTGTTTTAGTGACAGATCTCTTATTGTTTCCCAAACCCAAATCATTCCTTATTCTGCAACCCACACACATTCCTACTTTCCTACTGCTTTCCAAGGTATCCTTCCAATAGAACAGACTCATAAATAAGATGTAATGCAAGCTTCACTCACACATCCAATCTGCTACAAAGTCCTCCCATACACCCCTTTCTCTCCCAAAACTGCCACTGCCTCAGTTAAGGCCCCAGATATCTCACACCTGAGGTATTGCTAGAACCTGCCCCTGGCTCCAGTTGCCTCAAGTCTCCCCACATTCCAGTCATTGCTCCACCACTTATCAAAGATCATCTCTATAAAGTTCTTGACTGACCATGTCACCATGATCTCAACAACCTCCTGAAGATTCCTACAAAAAGCATCAAATAGAAAATCCTCTCTGGGGCTAATAAGCACCTGCTCTTTCTTTACCTCGCCCTCCCCTACTCTCCTAATTGTCTTTCATCATATCCCCACCAAACATGCTATACTCCAGTGACATGGACCTCCCTTCTGTTCTGTGAACAAAGCACTACACCTCCTGACTCTCTGGGCTCTCTATGACATCTCCATGCCTACAATGCTCACCTTGGCTTCCCTGAAGCCACAGCTACAGCACACCTTCCTCAATAAACCTTTCCAGTCCTGCTTCACTTTAGTGCCTTCACTCTCTCAATGAGCTCCCATCTGTCTTGTCCATCACAGGTTTCTACAGTGTTGTTGGCATGTCATCTGCCCCACCAGTCTGTGAACTGCAGGACAACAGGGGATGATCCTTGTATCTCTTTATATCCCTGGTGCTTAGCAGAGGACATAGGAGGAACTTAATAAATCTTCACTGACTTCAAAAGAGTCTAAGAAAGAGTCCATATTAGAAAGCCTAATTCCCTTTTGCTCTTTCTATGCCCTCAAATTCCAAATAATGAGTTTATTTTGGATCACAGATTTATCACTGGAAACCTTAATTGCCATGGTGTCCAACTTCCTCATGTTACAGAAGGAGAAACTGAGATTCAGTGCAGTTTACAGATTTGTCCATGGACCCACTGCTAAAAGTGTCTGAAAAGGAAATCCAAGTCAGGGGATCCTGTCCCCAAAATTAGCACTTGCTTTGCCACAAGGCCAAGAATCACAGCTCTCATATAACTGCTTTCACCTCACTCACCTGGACAGCAGCTCCTCAGGTCTTCTTCTTCTAGCATCCATGGCGCTTCCCTTTCCTCAAAATAAGAAATCAGATATTTTCTTGGAACTGGAAGCCCTGAGCATGGGGAACCAGGATGAGCATGGAGAAAAACATGGAATTTAGTTTTCTTTAGTGAAAAGAGTATACATATAAAACTATTCCATTTTGAGAATCACTCCATCATGTTCACACATAGCTGAGTTATGATGCCATTAATGGTTGTAATGCAAGTAAAAAAATTGGGATGTGCCAGATCAGCCTTGAGCTCCAGCAAATCAGACCTTGACAAATCAGCTTTTGCTCTTGTCTCCCACCTGACTCCTCACTCCCTGAAATCTATAAAAACCTTGTTACTATTCATATAGGGAGTCACTGTATCTTCAGGTGAGACTGTCCTGCTGGGGAACTCAAAGTGAGTGAGTCAAATTCTAGTTCTTGGTCAGTCTGTTATTCCTGCCATTGATAGGGGCATGCAAGCAAGGAGCACAGGATGGTTCCCAGAATCCTTAATCATGGTTTCGATAACATTTCTTTTGGGGAACTTTGGGGAGAGGTTGGGAGATCATGGAGCCACTTTGGAATCAGAAAACTTGATTTTGGTGCACCTTCTTCATAGGAAGTTGGACTCATTGCAGTTTCCAGTATCTAGAAATTAGGGGCAGCTGGTAGTGTAGCAGAGACCTGAGCCCAGAGTCAGGAATGCCAGGCTCTAAATCTAGCCCCAGACAGTGTACTAGATGTATGCCTCTGGAAAAGACACTTAACCTGTTTCCTGTAGTTTTCTCAAGTGTCAAATGGGGATAATAATATCACCTAAAAACATAATATTGTAAAGAAAGCACTTAGCACAGCAGCTGGTGAACAGCAGTGAATGGAAAGCCTTATTTCCAACAATCTGTGCTGGAATGTGAAGGTATAGTAAAGGAAGATTAAGGACAAAGGTATCACACCAGGCACAGCTAAGATCTGTATGTTAGAAATGGATATTTCATGAAAAGAAGAATATTCTAAATACTTGGCCCTTCCCAAAGAGAAGGGGGTACAGGGAAAGGCTGCCTGAGCAGTTTTCAGAGATTTGGCAGAAATAATTCATGGCCAGTGAGAGGTTGAACTTAATAATCCATGGGATTAGTTCTACATCTGAGATGTTTCAACACTGATCTCATCTTGGAACTCAAGCTACCTAGAATTGACAAGAGACAGCTTCAGGAGCAACAAGGAAACCTTCGTATTATCTTCACATGATGTACTGACCTTTTATAGGAAAACCAGGTAGTAGGAGGGAGCCTGTCTCTGGAAAGAGGAGACCAGCACTTTTCCCTTTCTATTAACTGATAAATACTCCAAAGCCAGCACACTGGTGATTAATAACCACATAAGCCTATTTATAATTGCCATAGGCATAGTGAATATTGCATTGTTAATACAACGTTTCTCTTGAGTCCTGTATTTGAAGATCAAATTTTTGTCCAGCTCTGGTCTTTTTGTTAGGAAAGCTTGATTCTCCTCTGTTCACTGAATGTCTTGCTGAATATCATATTCCACACCCTCTGATTTTTTAATGTAAAAGCTACTCACTTTTGTGTTAGCCTGATTGTGGCTCCATGACATTCGAATTGCTTCTTTCTGACTGCTTTTACACTTTTGTCCTTGCTTGACCTGGGAGCTCTGGAATATGGCTATAGTATTCCTGGGAGTTTGGATTTTGGATCTTTTTTAGGGGGTAATAGGTGGATTCTTTCGATTCCTATTTTTTTTTAAACAAATGCTTTATTAACTTCTGTTTTACATCATTCATTTACGCCAGATTTTGAGTTACATTTTCCCCCCATTATTCCCCTACTTAACCTCCCAGAATAGTAGTCCCACAAGATATCAATTCCTCCAATCTTTCGATTCCTATTTTACCCTCTGGCTCTTAAGATACCTAATCTGCTTTCTTTGATAATTTCTTTTTTTTTTTTTTTTTTGCTTTTTGGAGGGCTATTGGGGTTAAGTAACTTGCCCAAGGTCACATGGCTAGGTTTTTGTTTGTGTGTCCATTTTTGTTTGTGTGTCCATTAAGTGTCTGCACCACCTAGCTGCCCCCTTTGATAATTTCTTTGCCAAGAAAATACCAAATGGCATCATGGAGTGTCTGACATGACTGAAGTAACTGAACAACAGCAATAGCATCCATATAGTATGTATTGTAGAGGATTGGGTAACATGTTGATCCAGTCCTAATTTCCTTCCTGACTACTCTCCAGTGTTCTCAGCAGTTTTTTTTAACCAAGTAAGGAGGTTTACCCTAAGTAGTTTTTTCCACTTTATCTAACACGGAATTATTGAGTCCTGATGATTCTGAATCTCCCTTGTTTAAACTGTTCCATTCATTTATCTCTCACTTTTACTTTACTAAATCCACATAGTTTTGATGACCAATGCTGTATACTATAGTTTTATATCCTGAAGTACTCTTCTTCCTATATCCTTACTCCTTTTGATTATTCTCCTTGATATTATTGTAGATCTTTTTATTTTTCCCAAATGAATTTTGTTACTGCCTTCAGCCCTGTAAAATATCTCCTTCATAATTTATCTTAATTGATATTGTTCAGTCATGTCCAACTCTTTGTGACCCCATTTGGGGTTTTCTTGGCAAAGATAATGGAGTGTTTTTTTCTTTCTCCAGATCATTTTTTCAGATGAGGAGATTGAGGCAAACAGTTAAATCACTTATCCAGAATCACACTGCTATTAAGAATCTGAGGTGAGGACAGCTATGTGGCCAAGTGAATAGAGCAGCTGCCCTGGAGTCAGGAGGACCTGAGTTCGATTCAAGCCTCAAACACTTAACTAGCCTTGTGATCTTGCACAAATCAGTTAACCCTAAATGCCCAGCCTCCCCCATCAAAAAAAAAAAAATCTGAGACTGAATTTGAACTCAGATTTTTCTGGCTCCAGGCTTAACTTTCTAGCCACTCTGCCCCCAGTTGCTCCCATAATTTCAGTATGATAGTCATAAATATATAAATATTGCTGCTAAAGATTCACTTGAATTTGACTCTTCTGTTGACCATGCACCAATTTCTCTTCTTATTTTATTTTGGAATGAATGGATATGCTGCTAATTTCTGCCTTTTCACATTTGTTTGTAGTACCTTTCTGCCTAGTCTATGGCTAATTTTCATAAAAGTTCCATGGGGTACAAAGAAATAAATTATGTCTTCAGTTCTGATTTTCTTTCTAACAATATTTGACTCTTTTTTTTAATCATTGAACACCCACATTTTGTCACACATTGGTAAGCTCCTATTTGCTGTATAAATCTCCCTGGGCTGTATACTGAGCTTCACTGCTTTCTGGAACACAGTCTTCCATTCCCTCTTCATTTCTAGCATATTTTGAGTAGTCTTGCATATTTCAGTGTCCTTTCCATTGTGTTTGAAAATCTTGATGGCTTTTAGAACTCTCTTAGCCTCAATGACATGGCAGTCTAACAGAGGAAAACAACACACCAAAAAATGATGAAAATGGATTGGAATAAGAAGAAGTCATCCTAGTTTTAAAGGTGCAGAGAGGTCCCAAAGACGTTGTGCCAGGTAATAAATGAGATGTCTGAAATGAGCTTTCTCCTTCAATGTAGATTTGGAGTTCACAACCCCATCCTGTGGTGGTAAGGGATGGATGTGGGAAGCTTGCAAAGAAAAGAGATTTCAAATAGCTTTTGTTGGGTGTGAATTAGGGAATCAGAGATCAGTTATCAATCAGTAGTAGGACTGCCTTCTGGCAATGAAAGCCCACATGATGAATATCATGCAGTGAGGAATAGTGATTCAAGAGATCCCAGTAAAAAAGAATTATAAATTCTTGAGCATCTCAAAGATCAAGGAATACTTTAATTGTGGCAAAGTAAAATAATAGAATAAAGGAAGTGAAATGTGAGATGTTAAAAAATAGACCAGGAGACAGGTGATTTTTTTGTTTGTTTTTTTGGAGGGCAATTGGGGTTAAGTAACTTGCCCAAGGTCACACGGCTAGGTTTTTATTTGTGTGTGCATTAAGTGTCTGAGGCCAGATCCAAACTCAGACCCTTCTGACTCCAGGGCCTGTGCTCTACTCACTGCACCATCTAGCCGCCCAGAGACAGGTGTTTTAAAGAAGCAACCACAAAGATAAAAAATAAAGGACAATTTTGCACATATAAAGAATTGTTCCCAAATATCAGAATTTCTGATCAAGTGAATCATATAGTAATGATGGAAATGGAAGATCATCAAATTCCAAGAATGCTGGCCAAAGACATGTAGCAGAATGGAAATAGAAATGACTACTCCCAAGTATCAAGGCATTTTCAGATTTGGCCAGCCTCTCCTTTATATGGTTCCTACTCTTGACTTTTGTCCTCCCAGGTTTCCAGAGTTCTAGAGGTATGTTTACATTCTTTATTTCTCATGAGGAAACTGTCAATATCTTTCTAATCATTTAGCTGAAATACAACCTATGTTAATTAAATTTTGGTTTTTCTTTTTAAGTATATGAAGGAACCCTTCACAATTATTCTTATTTCTATGTAACTAAACAGTAGCATGTGGATCGATTGATTCTCTGATACTTGTGTTAATTTTGACCTGACAGCAACATCAAGAAAATACAGGTTTTCCCAAAAGGTCAAGGATAATCAATGGAATAGATATAAAAAAACCCAAAAAACCATGGGTCAGCTAGGTGGTGCAGTGAGTAGAGCATCGGTCCTGGAGTCAGAAGGACCTGAGTTCAGATCTGCAAATGTACAAACAAATAAAAACCTAGCAATACCTCTGGTTTGAGGTGTTTTGGGGCCTGAACCAAGGCAGTGTCTGTGTTGGGAAAGAAGGGGGTATATGGGAGAGATGTTACCTAGGTGGTTTCACAAGACTTTGCAATAGATTGAATATGGAAGTCAGGAATGTTAAAGTCAGTGAGGAGTACATGATATTTATGAGTCTATACTATTGGGAGGATTCCTTGGAGAACATTAGAAAAGTAGGAATATGGGAGGGTTGGGGAAAAGAGAATGATTTGTGTTTGTGGCACAATGAGAGAAGTGTCAGGGGCAGTTAGGTGGCACAGTGAATAGAGCAATGGCCCTAGAGTCAGGAGGGCCTGTGTTCGGATCCGGCCTCTGACATTTAACATGCACACAAAAAAGCCGTGGGACCTTGGGCAAGTCACTTAAAGCCAATTGCCTTCCAAAAAGCAAAAAACAAAACAAAACAATGAGAGCAGGGCCATTAAGAGAGAGAGACAGAGAGACAGAGAGGGAGAGAAGGCAAGAAGCATAATGAAGAAATGAGATTTTTTGTAATGTTGAAGACAGGAATTTCATTTGAATAATGAAATAGGCATCCTGGACTACAGAGAATTTCAGAGAAAGGAGAGAAAAGGAATTGGAGACACGAGTTGTAAATGGGCTTTTCCAGCTATTTAGCCATAAAATGGAAGAATGATCAAGAAAAATATCTCCAATGGCATTAATCAAGTGACTGTTTTGAGGATTAGAGAGAAATGGCTTTATTTGTGGCAGTAGGAAAGGAGCATCAGTGTGGGAAAGACTAGAAAATAGGTGCTGGAGAGGCAGCCTACTGAGGAAGACGCTGTCCTGGATGGGATTATTTACAGCTGGAACGAATTTGCTTTGACTAGAAGCACAGTGTACAGCCACCATGGGATCATTGTGTTGAACTAGGCTCCAAAATTCACCTCTCTCAGCTGCCGGGCCTCTGTGGACATCAGAAGCCTTTATTTGAAAAGAACAGGGACTGCCTCCAAAGTTTGTAGGGGTTTCAGCCTTAAGCCTGTGGTCACTTGCAGTTCAGTGACAGTGGGTCAGGGACAGATTTTACTCCCTCCTTCAGCAGCCTGGAGCCTGAGGATGTTAGGGATTATTGTCTGCAGGATTATAAGAGCCTCCCACAATACTCCAGCCTTCAAGAGAAACCTCCCAGGGTAGTTCAGCTGCTTCAGATTGGGGGAATAGCTGCTTACTCCAGGGTCAATAAGACAGAGAAGTCCTTGCCCTGTGGTCACACAGGCCTTAGATTGGAACCAGCCTCCTAATCTTCTCATTACACTTTCTTATTGAAGGCCATCCAGCCTGACATTTCCAACTTTACAAGCCTCTTCCCTTAGTAATATTAAGCAGGACTTGATCATATGGTATGGGACATTTAGGGAGAAAAAACTCAGTAGAGGCTTAGTCATCATTTCTTTTTTTTTTTTTAAAGCAATTGGGGTTAAGTAACTTGCTCAAGGTTACACGGCTAGTCATTATTTATGCGTGGGTGCTCATTTTCTGAGGCCGGATCTGATCTCGGGTCATCCAAACTCCGAGGCCGGCGCTCTTACTCACTGCGCCACCTAGCCGCCCCTTTAGGGCAATTGGGGTTAAGTAACTTGCCCAAGGTTACACGGCTAGGTTTTTGTTTGTGCGGATTAAGTGTCGGAGGCCGGCTCGGAACTCAGGTCCTTCTGATTCCAGGGCCGGTGCTCTATTCACTGCGCCACCTAGCCGCCCCATAATATTGTTTTTTTTTGTTTTGCTTTTTTTTTTTTTTGGAGGCAATTGAGGTTAAGTAACTTGCCCAAGGCCACACGGCTAAGTTTTTGTTTGTGTGTGTTAAGTGTCTGAGGCCGGATCAGAACTCAGGTCCTTCTGACTCCAGGGCCGGCGCTCTACTCACTGAGCAACCCAGCCCCTTTTTAAACAAATGCTTTATTAACTTCTGTTTTACATCATTCATTTCCGCCAGATTTTGAGTTACAATCATTTTCCCCCATTATTCCCCTACCCAACCTCCCAGAATAGCAGTCCCACAAGATATCGCTTCCTCCAATCTGCTCTCTCCCATACCTTCTCCCATACCCCCATCAACTTTTCCATTACAGGAAGGTGAATCTTTGTGTCCCAATGCCTGCACAACTTATCTCCCTATTACAAGCAAAAGAGTATTAATAATAGTATTTACATATATTTGAAACATTTAATGTTAAGACCTCGAATTTCAGATCTATTTCCTTCCTCCCTTGTCACCCATTCCCTCTGGGGAGATAAGTAATTCAGTATATGTTCTACATGTCTAGCTATGCAAAACATTATTATAGTAGATATATTGTACAAGGCTGCTTATAATTCCCTCCCACTCATCCCACCCCCCACCTGGTCCATTCCCTACATGATCCTGTCCCTCTTCTATAGTGGGTACTTCCAACCTCCCCTCACCCCAAGGATGCCCTCCCATCCATCATCCCTCCTCTCATCCCCCTTCCCCCTATCCTGCTGCAGGTTGAGATATCCCATTTAGTATGTATGTCATTTTCTCCCTGAACCAAATTCAATGTGAATGTGGTTTTGCCTTTTTAGCCTTCCTTATTCTCCCCTCCTTTGCAACCACTTCCCCTTGCTTCTTCTACATGGGATAGTTTACCTACCCTGTCTCTCCCCATCTCCTCTTGCCACTTTCCTCTCTCACCTCATAATTTCATCCCTTGAGTATTCTCCCTTCCCAACAAATTCAACCTATGCCCTCTATCCATATATAACTGTAACCATATACACACACATTCACATATGTATTCATATGACCACACCCCTTCTTCCATTATTTTCATAGTGAGAAAGATATCATCAGTCACAGTTATTGCTTTTCCATATAGGAATGTAAATAGTTCAACTTTGATAAGTTCCTTTTGATTTCTTTTCCCTGATTACCTTCTCAGGCATCTCTTGCTTCTTGTGTCTGGATGTCAAATTTTCTATTCAATTCTGGTTTTTTCCTCAAGAATGCTTGAAAGTCCTCTATTCCACTGAATGACCATATTTTCCCCTGAAACAAAATACTCAGTTTTGCTGGGTAGGTGACCCTTGGGTTCATTCCCAGCTCTTTTGCCCTCTGGAATATCATATTCCATGCCCTTTGATCCCTCAGTGTAGAAGCTGCCAGGTCCTGGGCTATTCTGATTGTTTTTCCACAATATTGAAATTGTTTCTTCCTGGCTGCTTGTAGTATTTTATCCTTGATCTGGGGATTCTGGAACCTGGCTATAATATTCCTGGGAGTTTTCTTTTTGGGATCTTTTTCAGGAGGTGATCTGTGGATTCTTTCAACCTCTATTTTGCCCTCTGGATCTAAAACATCAGGGCAGTTTTCCTTGAGAATTTCTTGAAGGGTGATTTTTAGGTTCTTTCTTTGATCATGGCTTTCAGGTAGTCCAATAATTTTTAAATTGTCTCTCCTGGATCTATTTTCCAGGTCAGTGGTTTTTCCCATGAGATATTTCACATTGCCTTCTAATCTTTGATTTGTTTGGATCTGCTTAACAGCATCTTGATTTCTCATAAAGTCATTAGCTTCCATTTGCTCTAGTCTAACTCTGAAGGAATGAATCTCCTCAGTGAACTTTTGAGATTCTTTTTCCATCTGGCAAATTCGACTTTTTAAGGCATTCTTCTCCTTATTGCCCTTTTGGGCCTCCTTTGCCATTTGAGTTAGTCTATTTTTTAAGGTGTTGTTTTCCTCTGTCAGGCTGTTGACCCTCATTTCATACTTTTCCTGCATCCTTCTCATTTCTCTTTCCAATTTTTCCTCCAGTTCTCTTATTTGATTTTTAAAGTCCTTCTTATGGTCCTCTATGGCCTGCAACCCGCTCATGTTTTCCCCTGGGGCTTTTGGAGCAGGACTTCTGACCTCACAGTCCTTTTCCTGCTCTATGCCCCCAAAATAGGAGTCTAGGGTTGCATTTTCTGTTTCCTTTGCCTTGGCATGTTGCCACTTAATTGCTTGACTTTTGGGCTTGTTGCCACACTATGGCTTTAAGGCCAGATAGAGGAATTTTCATCCAGAACGTGTGGGGGGCAACTTCCGTTTCTGGCAAGCTGTAAACCCACCCACAACTTCCACCCTAGATCACAATCCAGATCCAGGGAGGTTAAAGCAAGAGCGATTAACCCCGAAGACTGATCACTGGATCTCCCTACGATTTGTAGGCCAGGAGCTAGAGCTGCCTCTGAAAACTACAAAATGGTGTGTCTCCTCAGCGGCTTCTAGCCCCCAGGGGAGGGAGCCGACGCATTCCCTCAATACGGGTCCCAAAGTCCATAGGACACTAACCTCTTACTTTGTCCTAGGCATGTCTATGTTGATAATTCTGGAGTCGCCAGGGCTGCTGGTGTTCTGGGGTTCCTCCAGCCGGCTGCTGGCCCTGCCGCCCTGCGGCTAAAACCGTGGCTCACGCGGACCTGGGCTCGGCTCGGCTCCTGCGCTCTGCGCGGGCTGCTCGCTGCCAGGTCCCAGACCGCTGTGCTGGTCCTTCCTGCAGGGCTGCTGGGCTGTCCTCAGCGGGAGGTTAGCTTCTCTGTGTTGTTCTGTGGGTGCTGGGGCTCCAGAAGTTGTTCAGAGTGCCCTTTTACATAGTTTGGGGGGAATGTGGGGGCAGAGTGGCTTGGATGAGCTGTTTCTACTCCGCCATCTTGGCTCCGCCCCCCCATCATTTCTGATACTCTGGAAGTATTTCACTCTACAAGGGAAGATCTCCTTTTGTGTCCCCTCCCTTCATGGGCACAAATGTTGTAAGTCTTTTTCCAGTTTTAGATAAGAACAACCAAGGTGAGATTTGTTTTTACAAAGCCTGGGAATTTCTTACAAACCACTGTCTATAGGCATTTTTCTTGTTAGCTGGAGAGGCCTAAAGATAATGTGGCAATCAGGCATTCCCTAATTTGTATTTGTTAGTATTTGGATAGAGGAGGCAAACTACCCTGGAGAGCCATCTCTTTTGGGGAACACATGGGAAGGTATATTTCTCAGTCCCAGAATAAGCCACTCAGGCATGATGGATGGCAGGGCATAAGTATTTGGAGGTTTGTTTCTCTGATGTGCTGACACTATTACTTGTATCAGATTGGTTAGCTTACAAATGAAGCCCCAGTGACTCATACCTTTGCTTGAGAATCAAGAATATGTGGAAGTTTTCCTCTGTGCACTGAGGGGTCTCAGGGCAGTCCCTTTCACTGGAAAGAAGAATCACTCACCTACTAAGGTCTTCTCCTTGGCTTCTTGGATCCAAAAAACCTGGATGGGAGAGCAAACAGAATTAGGGTTAGAGCAGTATTACAAAAATCCAGGAGCAGAGGATGGTCAATGATGCTAAATGGTGAAAATGATATTTTTCAAATACTCTGGCCAAATCCTTCTGCTGCTCAATAAGACTCAGCAGCTCCAGACTGTATGTGGAATGAAATATAAAGTTCTCTGTTCGTCATTGAAAAAACTTTTACCATCTGTATCTTGGGTACATAGGTAGCAAAGGGAATAGAACACTGAGTTTGGAATCAGGGAGACTCATCTTCCTGAGTTCAAGTTTGGTCTCAGATACTTACTAGCTGTGTGACCCTGGGCAAGCCACTTAACCCTGTTTGCCTCAGTTTCCTCACCTGTAAAATTAAGTGGAGATAAAATGGCAAACCACTCCAGTATCTTTGCCAAGAAAAACCCAAATGAGGTCACAATGTGTTGGGCATGACTGAAAATGACCAAACAATAACGAAAGTAATTTTATGATAAACCAAAGTGTCCTGTTTGTTGTCCCCTACAAATGACTTTGAATTTTTACTGTATCCATTTCCTCATTCCTTCTGCCATAGATGCCAATGGAGTTCATGAGGAAGTTGAGATAGCTCTGAGGTCTAGCTCCTAATAAAAGTGCCATTAAATGGGATGCAAAAGAGGGTGGAGCCAAGATGATGGAATAAAAGCAGGGACTTGCTTGAGCTCTCCCCCAAATCCCTGTAAAAAATGACTCTAAACAAATTGTATAGGTACAGAACCCACAAAATGACAGAGTAAATCAAATGTCCAGCCCAAGACAGTCTGGAAGGTCAACAAGAAGGGTCTATTTCATTGGGCTGGGATCAGAGCACATTCCAGCCTGGACTATGCCAGTACAGACAGGGCTGGAATAGACCTCAGGAGACTGAATCAGTGGCAGATTTGGCAGTTTCCAGACTTCTCAACCCAAAAAAGCCAGACAACTTAGAAGGTCAGTTGGAAAGGTCTGTTGGGACCTGGGTGAGAGAGGAGCATGGTCTGGCCCTGGCCCTGGGGCAGTGGAGGTGGCTGTGGTGATGGCAGCTGCAGCAGAAGCTGCTTACAGGATGCTTTCCCCACAAACAGCAGGGGGATCAAGCAGCTGATCACAGGCTAATTGCAGGGATCTCTTTGCTGATGTTGAGGCAGGAATCTCTTGCTTTGCCCTGCTTGGATGTTGGTCACAGTCCTGCAATAAGGAGGAGCACTGGTATAGCAGAGCTTGTGGTGGCAGTTGAGAGGGAAGCCTTCTCTCAGTTTTCTAGTAGAAAAGAGTGCTTCTGGTCACCTCCTTTTTGATCATACCATATTGGAAGAACTGAAAAGGTGCAGTTAGAAGTAGCTCTGAAGATGGTTGCACAAAAGCCCCGAAGCTCTAGACAGTGTATGCAGTGGACACTGGAAGCAGAATCTGACCTTATGAAAGTGCCCAAAAGTCAAGTCATTGGTAGCATGAGTGCAGCAATCACGTGTGGAGCCTGTGTGACAGGAACTTGGGCACTAATAATGCTAACAGCCTGACTGATCATCGGACAGAAGAGCAGATCACGGAATTCAAGAAAGCCTTTTCACTATTTGAGAAGGAGCTGTAATGAGGTCATTTCTGCAGAACTTATGGAATAGGATTATTGAAGTAGATGCTGATGGTAATTGCACAATTGACCTTCCAGAATTTCTGAATATGATGGCAAGAAAAATGAAAGAAACAGTAAAGAAGAGATTCGAGAAGCATTCTGTGTGTTGGACAAGGATGGCAATGGTTATATTAGTGAAGCAGAGCTTTGTCATGTGATGACAAAGCCTGGAAGAATTAACAGGTGAAGAGGTTGATGGAATGTGATAAGGGAAGCAGATATTGATGGTGATAGTCAAGAAAACTATGAAGAATATGATAACAAAGTGAAGATGTTGTACAGAATGTGCTAAATTTCTTGTACAAATTTGTCTATTTGCCTTTTCTTTGTAACTTATCTGTAAAAGGTCCCCCCCATTGTAAAAAAGGATATGAATGTGTAGTACTTAGGACTTCATTCCTCCATGTTTTTTATCCCCTCATCTACTGTTATTTTCTTGAAACGGTGTTTTGTAAAACTGATCAATTAAAATATGTTACATGTGGCTTACTCTGGATATATCTAAGTCCTTCTGCAATTCGAACTTAGATGGAGTGACTCAAATGAGGGATCGTCTGGGTTATGCCTTTTTTTTTTTATAGAAGTAGCTGTTTTAGGAACTGTTGGCATGTTTTTGTGGAAGTATAGAGTTGTGACTCTGTGTGGACTATGGACAGTCAACAATATGTATTTAAAGTTGCACTATTGCAAAATGCGTGTATTTTCCAGGTACTTGTATGCTATTTTTTAAACTGCTGGTCCTGTATGAGAAAACATTTTCTTCTATTGTTACTTGCTTTTTAAACTTTGTTTAGCCACTTTTAAAAAGTCTACTTGTGGTACAATTTGCCTCACTTTCATTCTAAATTATGTATTTGTTTTCCAATTAGAAATAATTACAATTAAAAAGAAGTCAAATAATTGGATGGGAAAATGAATAAACAGAGGAAAGAAACCTCGGACTAGAGAATATTACTTTGTTGACAAAGAAGATCAAAACATACATCCAGAAGAAGACAACAAAATCAAAGCCTACATCCAAAGCCTCCAAGAAAAAATTATGAATTGGTTTTAGGTCATGCAACAGCTCAAAAAGGATTTTGAGAATCCAGTAAGAGAAGTTGAGGAAAAATTGGGAAGAGAAATGAGACTGATGCAAGAGAATCATGAAAAACTAGCCAACAACATGCTAAAGGAAACCCAAAAAAACTAAAGAAAATAACACCTTGAAAAACAGACTAATCCAAATGTAAAAACTGTTCCAAAAACCAAAGAGGGGAAAAATGTTTTAAAAAGCAGATTTGGCTAAATGGAAAAGGAGGTCCAAAAGCTCACTGAAGAAAATAATTACTTAAAAATTAGAATAGAGCAAATAGAATCTAATGACTTTATGAGAAATCAAGAAATTATAAAACAAAAAGAACAACAAAAAAAAGAAGACATAATGAAATATCTCAATGGAAATTAACTGACCTGGAAAATACATCCTAGATATAGAATTTAAGAGTTATCAGACTACCAGAAAGCTATGATCAACAAGAGTCTAGATATCATCTTTGAAGAATTTATCAAGCAATATTTCCCTGATATTTTAGAACCATATTGAAAAATAGAAACTGAAAGATTCCACTGCTCAAGTCCTGAAAGAGATCCCAAAAGGAAAACTAAGTATATTGTAGTCAAGTCCCAGATTTCCCAAGTCAAGGAGAAAATATTTCAAGCAGGCAGAAAGGAACAATTTAAGTATGGTGGTAACACGATGAGGTAACACAAAACTTAGCAGCTTCTACGTTAAGGGATCAGAGGGCTTGGAATATAATACTCCAGAGGTCAAAGGAGGTTGGATTCAAACCAAGAATAACATACCCAGCAAAACTCAATATATTTCTTGAGGGGGAAAATGAACATCCAATGAAATAGAGGACTTTCAAGCATTCTTGTTGAAAAGACCAGAGCTGAATAGAAAAATTGACTTTGAAATATAAGACTCAAGAGAAGCATGAAAAGCTAAATGGAAGAGAAACCATAAGGGATTTACTAAAGCTATGCATACATATACATACACACACATTTAGTCAGAGGGCTTAGCCATCAGTGATAAAGGAGACTCTGTTGAGGAAGAAGATACCAAATCAGTATCTTTTTGCATTACGGAATCTTTAACATTGCTCATACCTGCAAATTAATAACTTTCTGACTACCTTGGGAAGAACTGAGAGGCTAGGTCCCACCCTTTCCTGCTGAGGTGGACCTCTCTGAATTGCTGAAAGTTACCTAAAAAACCTGAACCTGCCTTAAAGCAATTGTTGATCTTCACTGGTCACCCTGTCTACACAATACTGCCTTGAAACTCATTTTAATTATCTTTGTCCTGGGTTTTGCCTCATTAATAAAGGTGAGAGCCCAAATGAAGAGTTCCTTTCAATAGATGCCTTGAACCAGACTCTATCTTGAGTAATGACATCTCTCTTCCCTGTTATATTATGCTAAGTGATACTATGTCATGTCATGTTGTGTTGTTTTGTGTTGTGTCCTGTTATGTCATGTTATGCAATGCTAAGTCAATGACAGAAGAAGTACAGATGTCCCAGAACTGTGATTTCAATAGAAATTTTGCCACTTCTATTTTATTATATTTATGCATTTATTCTATTAAGAAAATTCCTTTGTCATATTATGGTTAACACATATAGAGACTACAATTTTGACTGACCCAGTGTAAGGTTTATGGGATTTAAAGATCCCATTTAAAGATTTAAAGATTGAAGATTTAAAGAACCCATGTCCTGTTGGACTTGCTGACATAGCAGGAAGGGGTGGAGCAAGATGAAGCAGAAGAAAAGCTAGAGTTTCTGTGGTGATTGGTGGTGGCAGCAGCAGTGGTAGCAGTGGTAGCAGCAGTGGCTGAGGTAGAGGTGGAGGCACAAACCCCTTTTTTTGAGAATTTTTTTTTCAAATGCTTTATTAACTTCTGGTTTACATCATTCATTTCTGTCAGATTTTGAGTTACAATTTTCCCCCCATTTTTCCCCTACCCACCATCCCAGAATAGCAGTCCCACAGGATATCCCCTCATCTAACCTCCTCTCTCCCATCTCTTCTCCCATACCCCTTTGACTTTTCCAATAGGGCAAGGTGAATCCTCGTGCCCCAATGCCTGCACATCTTATCTCCCAATTATATGTAAAACAATATTAATCATAGTATTTATATGTATGTATATACATATAATATATGTATATATTAATCATAGTATTTATATAGCCAGCCAGAATTTTTGCTAAGGACTCTTGCTGGGCACTGCCAGGCACCAGAACTGTGGGGAGCCAGAGCTGCTGGGAGCATGCTTCCTGGATGGAGAGCAGTTGCTGTGAGTGGGGAGAAGAGGACATTTGCCTGAGGTAGCCCGTTCTGTTTTGAAGGCTTAAGAATGTGGTTATTGGGGCGGCTAGGTGGCGCCATGAGTAGAACGTCGGCCCTGGAGTCAGAAGGACCTGAGTTCAGATCCGGCCTCAGACACTTAAGGCACACACAAACAAACAAAAACAAAACCTAGCCATGTGACCTTGGGCAAGTTACTTAACCCCAATTGCCCTCCAAAAAGCTAAAAAAAAAAAAAAGAATGTGGTTATTAACTACATTTGCCAAATTCATAACTACTCTGATGGCTTTGACATTCTGGTTTTGGGACTCAGTTATTTGGTATTTTAATGAATGTTCTAGCTTTATCTCCCATATAGAGATCCTGGTATATTTTGTGATTAATAACCACATCAGCCTATTTATACTTGCCATAGGCATTGTGAATATTGCATTGCTGATACACATCTTCAGTCAGGAAGGGAAGGGGCAATGTTCTGATGACATAATGTCCCTTTTGTCTATCTCTCCTCAGGCTCATTTTCACAATAAACTTCCTTGTGAATCTCTATATGCATGGAGCACCTGTGTTGAGAGAAATAAACACACAGATGCAGCCCAGGAATGTTGGAGGGAGCCCTTGTGTGGAAAATGTTATATGCCAGGGTGAGGATTTTGTGTTTTATTCCACAGTTAACAGGAAGCCAATGGAGATATTTAAGAAAGTGACCTAATCAGATTTAATGAATATCAATCTGACACCCTGTAGAAGAGGGGCAAAGATCATAGTTTCTGTTTATTTGGCACCCTAGGATTTTTCTGTACCTTAGTTCTTCTGATCCTCAATAAAGCCTGTGGGTTCAGTCATGCATCAGGGAGAGGGTTAGAGTTTATACCTGTAAGAAACACTCCCAACTCAGAGATTCCTTGATTTTCCTTGGATATATTTTCTCATCATTTGGCCAAATCAGAGAGGTTCAATGGTCTCATCAATCTCGTGAGGCTAATTAGAGAGGAGAACAGACCCTTAGCCTTGCCAAACTCCAGGGCTGAGTCTTTCCCCAAATATCCTGGGTGGGCTCAGACCTGTCTTTCTCTCACAACATTGTGAGCTGCAAGCCTAGAATGTTTAGGACACTCGCCTTGTCAGAATACTTCCAAAAGACAATTTGCACGGTCTGTTTAGAGTGCTGTAGTTCTAACCCCAATGTCACTCAATACCATGAAGAGCTATAGGCCCAAGGGATGCGGATGGACAGGAGAAGCTGCTGTAAGGCACAGGATATGGTAAGACCTGCACCTTCCCATGCAGCCTATACCATATAGATTGTCTGCCAGCAATACTGTTTAGTAATACATGATTTTTAAGTAACAGTATCGAGTTGTTTAAAAAAGCATCACATAATGGCTGCACCCCACTTTTTTGCAAAATTATTTGGCATAAAATCTGTGATGATGATGCAGTGAAATACAGTAAGCAAGGGGGAGAGGGGGCTGTGCAAAGTCTCCAGCCTCTCTTTCTCCTCCAGAGTAATCTGGGTTCAGTGGCCAGATACAGATCCAACTGACGGGAAATGGCCAAGAATACAGTGGAAGACCTTGGTTTTTGTAATTTTATGTCTTTCCCAGGTTTCAGTTTGTCTGAGGCAGTATCCATGTAGTGATGAAGTGCTACATGGTCTAAGGATGAATCCTATTAGCAAAAGCTCCATGGCTAACCTTTGGATGGAATTGCACTTTGGTGTGCTCAGCAATACTTGGAATCAGGGTGGCAATGGCTGAAAGACACTGTTTTGTTTGGTGAGAACATCTATTATTAGCACAATGGTTACAGCAGTATTCCAATCAGTTGGAATCAATTCAAAAGTATTTATTAATCACAAATTGTGTACTAGGCACTAGGTGAGATGTCCTGGGATACCATGTAGTCAAATCACCAAACTGTACTGAACTTGAGGAATTCCATTATTGCTTACCAATGGCATGGCCATGTTTTAGAAGATTTCATACCCAGGGGTGACCTCAGACTCCCAGCCTGGGCCCTGAAAAAGACTCTTAAGTATCACAACCAGTGATGGGCAGAGAGCCTTAACTGAGTGGGCCTCCAAGCCCCCTCTAAATTCCAGTCATTTTTATCTCAGGTCATGGTCTCTAATTTCCTGATAACTAGCTCTAATTTTGGCTTCCTGGAAAGACTCCCTCTAAAGTAATCTTTAATTCTATTTCTTTTTCAAAATTTGTATTTCAGGGGCAGCTAGGTGGTGCAGTGAATAAAGCACTGGCCCTGGAGTCAGGAGAACCTGAGTTCAAATCTGTCCCAGACACTTAAAAAAAACCTAGCCATGTGACCTTGGGCAAGTCACTTAACCTCAATTGCCCTGCCTTCCCCCTCCAAAAAATAGCAAAAAAAAAAAAAAGTTGTATTTCAAATGTGGGTAAGTAGGGTAAATCTAACTTGAGAATCTATGCAACAAATTGTCAGACCAAGAATGTAGCCAGAATGAGGGTAAAGAGAATTAGCTTAAGGGAAGGCAAATTAAAAACGAAGAAGCATTCAGATCCAGACAATAACTTACTGAATTTTCTGGCCATACATAACCGCTCCTCCACTGGAGGACTTGGAGGTTGGTTCTGATCACACAATATTCCTAAAACTCCTTGAACCTTGGACTGTCCTGGATCATATTTCTCCTAAACCTCCTCAGGAAGAACTCTCTCCCCTGACCTATCAACTCTTTTCTCATGGCCCAGGCCTCCAGTGCTCTGGTTCCCATCACTCACCAATGGCAGGGTCCCCATCCCATCAGGATGTTTAGTCATAAGTCAGCAAACACATTAAATTAAAAAACACTTTAATAAATGATTATGTGCAAAAAACTGAGTATTCGTAGAACATAACTGAATAGTTCCTGCCTTTGTGGGAATTTAACATTCAACTGGAGTGAAGACAACTGATGTCTACAAAGTAATTTCAAGAAGGAAAGAAGACACGTGGGAAGAGTAGCAGAGACCTTGTTAATGGGTTGGCACCTGAGCTTCATTTCAAAAGAAGCTGGAGATTCTGCCTGATGGAGGTGGAGAGTACCTTCAGCAGTGGTCTGAAGGGTGGCCCCTGTGCATAAGCCTGGCAATGAATGATGGTAGGCTTTACTAGAGCAGAGAGGACACAAAGCTGGTTAGTATAACAAGAGACTTGGAATGGAGAAGGGATCCATATTGTGGTGAATGTTAAATGCCAGGATAAGAATTTTGTGTTTTGTCCAAAAAGCAACAGGAAGACAGTGGAGATTTTTCAGTAAGGGAGTAACAACATCAGATTGATTTAATGAATATAAGTTCATGCACCAAATAATGTCAAAATTGATTTATGAACTAAATATAGAGGGAGCTATCACAAGAAAAGTAAAAGAACATGGAGGGGGCAGCTAGGTGGTGCAGTGAGTAGAGCGTCGGCCCTGGAGTCAGAAGGACCTGAGTTAGGATCGTTTGACCTTGGGCAAGTTACTTAACCCCAATTGCCCTCCAAAAAGCAAAAAAAAAAAAAAAAAAAAGAACATGGAATACTACCTGTTAGACTCATGGACAGGAGAGTAATATATGAGGAAAGATGAGTTAGTGAGCATTGGTGAGGTGTGGAATGGATAGTTAATCTAATTATTAAGTTTTATTTTAACTATTAATTTATTAATCAATTAATTTAAAAGAAAAAAGTTCTCATATAACTAAAACCAACATAGCTATGATTAGAACAAAAGCAGAAAAATGGGAGGAAAACTTTCTTAGACAATCTCTCAGATAAAGAATTCATTTCTCAAATGTGTAGAGAGCTTTGTCAAATGCATAAGAATTGAAGTCATATCTCAAATGATAAAAGGTCAAGGGATATGAACAGGCTGGTTTTCAATGAAGAAATCAAAAACATATATAATCATGTGAAGAAAACTATACTAAGTGATTATTGACTCGAGAAATGCCAATTAAAACACTTTTGAAATATCATTTTACACCTAAAAGATTGGCTAAAAGCATAGATGTCCTTCAATTGGGGATGGATCAACTATCTGTGGCATATGATTGGGATGCAATGCTACTGTGATATAAGAAATGATGACCTGGTTGGTTTAGAATAACATGGAAAGCCTTGGACCTATGAAGGAAGATGCTATCTGTCTCCAGAGAAAGAACTGACAAATAGAAATATGTATAACATGGCCTTACATGTATTTATTTGTGTGAGTGTATAGATATATGTTTGTGGATATTTACAAATAAGTGTGTGTATACATACATATAATTATAGATTGATAGATACATAGATAGATGGATAGATACATACATACATACATACATACACACATACATACATAGTGTTTATTTGTACACTTGGGAGCATGAGGGAGTAAAAAGAAAGGAAAGTTGCACAGGAGAGAGCAAGAGAGAACCTGGAAGGGATTGCACAGAAAAGGTGAGTAGTTGTGAAAGCCATGTGTAGTATTTTTTTCAGAGGTTTGTCCTGAAGTGGAAAATTATTGTTTTATATTGAATCTTCTCATGTTTTGCTTCCCATAGGTAAATGTAGATGAACAATTGACAGAATATTACACCATAGTAGGGCCAAAGAAGTTCCCAGTTCAGTGCTTTCAACTATATAATGTTCTTATATAGTGCTTAGTCAAGCCAGAGCACTACGGACAGATTTGGAGGTTCAATACAGAAACACAGGTGGAGGAAGAGGAAGAAGTAAAACAAGAACAGGAGAATAAACAGGGAGAGAAGGGTTTTTCCCTGATGGAGACTGAGGGTCTCACACAGCCAACTGGTCCCCCACTGTCTTGCTGTTCCTCATATTGGAATGTGTGCAGCCCCACAGGGGATGTAGTCAGGAGATGAGATTGCTCTATGCTCACTCCCCTCCAAAAGGATATTCAGAGGATGATTCACCAGGATAAAGTGGGATCAGTAGGGAACTTAGTATCAAGTAAGCAGATAAGCCTGGTCTCAGAAAATTTTCAAGAGAAAAAAATATCATTTAAGATTCTTAAAGACATTAGTAAAAGAAAAATAATTATTTATCATTAACAGTCAGTAACTCAAACTCTTGGAATGTTGTCCCTATTTGGTAAATCGGGAGTCAGCCAGGAGAGAGGAGTGAGGGACTAATGGAAGGACTCCAGCATTACCCCATTTCTGCCTTTTTTTGTATGGAATATATTAATGACATGTTTAACATCAGAAATGAAAGTGCCAGGGGTGGCTTGCACACTTCAGAATGATGCAGCTGTCTCTAATAGTATCAAGTAAGTCTTACCTGGCTTCTGTTACTATCTGGAGAGCCAGCAACTGTTTTATCTTTTCAGGAGATCTCCTACAAATTCTATGTTATCCATTCTGTTATTTTCTGTATCTCTGTTTTGTTTATGCATCTTTGTGAGAATGAGTAAGCGTAATTTGTCATTCTGTAAGATTTAAAATGCAGCTGGACTGCAGAACTTTCAGTGAAATGTTATCTCTTTCATTTCCCCTCTCCCTTCTTTCTCACCAGAAAACAAAGTATTTTATTATTTTGCAGGTTATAAAATGGTTATGGTAGTCAAAGAGTATAGGAGCAGGGTCAGATTAGAATTAGAAAAAAAATAAAATGTGTGGTTTTAAAAGGGGCTTTAATCAAAGTCCAGCAAAAATAGATAACAGTAGGAAAAGCAAGAAAGTTTAAGTATATAGCAATGAGAAGAGCATGGGTAGAAAGGTTAAGATAGGTATAAATTATTTACATGAAAGGTGTGAACAGAAGTGTTAAGATTTTTAAAAGTTTGAAAATCTCCTCCTCTTCATTCCACACTGGCCAAGTGGAGTGAGGAGAAGGTGATAAGAAATAAGATGGGAATTTTTTCCCTTAGATCCAAGAGGCAAATAGATGAACATTTTGGAATACAATGTAGGTCAATGAAATTCATGTGAAAAGTAAAAAGTGTCACTCCTAATTTGATGCTAAAGATAAGTCAGAATTAATTCTACTATTTGGCATTTAGGCAAATTGGGATATTTTATAATATCTGATGGAAAAAAAAAAAACATGGCTCTTCCTTTGAGCCGTCCATGGTAATCATTCAAAATGGTGAGGTATTCTCTTGATCCAGAAAACCCCACAAAATCATGCAAGTCAGGGGGTTCAAATCTCCAGGTCCACTTCAAGAACACCCGTGAAACAGCCCAAGCTATCAAGGGCATGAATATCTGCAAAGCTACCAAGTATTTGATAGATGTCACAATGAAGAAACAGTGTGTTCCTTTCCGTCGATATAATGGTGGAGTTGGCAGGTGTGCCCAGGCTAAGCAGTGGGGTTGGACGCAGGGTTGGTGGCCCAAAAAGAGTGCTGAATTATTGCTGCATATGCTTAAAAATGCAGAGAGCAACTCAGAATTTAAGGGTTTGGATGTTGATTCTCTTGTCATTGAGCATATCCAGGTTAAAAAAGGCTCCCAAAATGTGACGGCGCACTTAAAAGGGCTCATGGTCAAATCAACCCATACACGAGTTCTCCTTACCATATTGAAATGATACTTACTGAAAAGGAACAAATTGTTCCTAAACCAGAAGAGGAAGTTGCTCAAAAGAAAAAGATATCCCAGAAGAAACTGAAGAAACAAAAGCTTATG
This sequence comes from Gymnobelideus leadbeateri, assembly GCA_011680675.1. NCBI lineage: Eukaryota > Metazoa > Chordata > Mammalia > Diprotodontia > Petauridae > Gymnobelideus > Gymnobelideus leadbeateri. Next base: position 376,715 of record WOXC01005522.1, on the reverse strand, counting down.
GCATGGGAGTAAATATGACATTAGAGTGTAAATAAAAGTGAAATGAAAACAAAACAAAACAAAAAAACATGAAGTTTTGAGTTCTCTAATATGGGGTGGGGGGAGAATATGACACCATTTCTGACTCCCTTTTTGCTGGAAGAGTCAAAGTTCTCACTTTCAAAGAAGTTTTTAAGGAGTGGACACATCAGTACAATTAACTGGAGTAAAATTTTTGTCAGCCAAAAACATTTTACAAAAATTCATTAAAGCCTCTAATCCCAGATTAAGTTAAAAAGAGAGTGCTGGAGATTAATAGGCAATTTAACTTACCCTCCCCAATCTGGCAAAAGGGAGGAAACATACTAAAGTTATCAAGGACCCCACTAGCAACAGCCTTCAGTGTGCTACCCAGAAGCCTACACCTTTAAGCAAGTAGATAGACTTCTCCAATTCAAACCCCTACATCCACTATGAGGCTCTGCAGCTGTGAGGAGAGGAGAAAAATCTCTGCACTCAATAAGCCCAATTTTCATCATTGATTTTTGCAAGTGATGATTTGGAAATAAAATTGATGTCATAGTGTCATGTGGGGATCATTGTAAGCCAGAAATAGTGTCAGGTTAGCAAATTTTAATCTGAATTTTGTTGGAACTAAAAGATAAAAGAACTTGTTTAAAAACAGTTATGTCACTTACATCTTATAATGTTTATATATGCCATAGAGAAAATCAGGTATTTACATATCTACCTGAAGTTAGAGAGCAGGTTTCAACTAAAACAATTTGATTATCAGTTATTTGGAACTTTTAAAATTATTATTGAGTTATTTTATTATTTTAATGCTAAAAACTTAAAATTGTTGATGGATCAATGTATGTAGAAAGGAGGAGACTGGGTGAAAACTTTATTTTGGATTAATACTGCCCATTTAGAACATTCCTTTTCCATGTGTGAGAGTTAGCAATACAGGCAAATAAGCATTAATGCCCCCAGTCTCTCCTGCTTAGAATCTATATCAATCTTACTTATGTTATAAGGTTACTTTTAAACATCCAGACTGTGGGCTGATAGTCATAGGAGTAGTTGCTACTGCACCCTTGGGCCCTACACTTGTCTCTTAACCAGCTCTGAATGACCCCCATTCTGTGGTGAGAAGTCTGGCAGTCACTCCTGGGACAGGTGAGTTAGTATGCCTGGGCTTGCTTCTCCTCTGCTATGGTCACCTCTGTGCTGGTGCAGCCCATGAGCTCCATGTGTTCTCCCTCCCCAACACAACAAATCTTAATAGTCCTCACTTTCCTGGGCTGGAAATCTGCCTCACTCTGTCTTCTAATGGATTCTGCCTCTCTAAAGTCTATTCAGATTCACTATTTAAAGGATTATGAAGGAATTCATGGGGTATTTCAGATGAGTTCTTGCTTTCACTCAAGGATCTTCACTCCACCCCACAGTGTCCCAAACAAATACATGTGGAAGAATTACCCCGCCTCTATCCAAATTACATCCCCACCTCTGTGAACTTCTCCCCATTCTCTTTCTCAAAAAATGTAGGTTTGAAAAGAACACAATACAACACAAATCAAAATAAAACCCTTACACTGATGTTTTCTCTTCCTTTCTGTCCTCCAAGTTACACCTGGATACTCTTTCCTGATATAGAGAGTGTTACTTGCAGACAAAAACTCTTATATCTGAAATCATTTTAGAAAGAAAATTGTCTCACCTTTGATCTAGGAGGGCCAAGTGGAAAGGAGGTGTGGGTCAGGATCAAGTCCTGTTTATGATACATGCTGGTCTTGTTCCTGAACAACTACTTAAGTCTGAGTGCTAAAGACAACTCCCCAGGATTCTCCTTTGTAGAGAATATTCCAAGAATCACAGGTAGGTGTTTGTCTTTGAGAACTTATCACACTGTGACACATCTGGATAAATCTATGCCTGTATAGACATGTGGCACATAGCAAGGTGGTGCAGGGCCTGGATTCAGGAAGCCTTAAGTTCAAATCTTGCCTCAGACATTTACTAGGCTTTAAACCCTGACTGTGTCATTTCAACTCTGACTGTCTCAGTTTCCCCTTCTGTAAAATGGTCATCGTCCCCCCATCAGTGCTGTTTATTAATAGCACTTTACTTCTTTGTGTCATTATAAGGATAAAAGAAATTAAAATGTTAATGTACTTTACTAATTCAGGGTACAAAATAAGGCCACGTATATAATAATGCCTATTGTTAGTGTTGTTATAATTGTATCCTCCATTAGATTATGACCGCCTTTTGGAGTCTGAGCTATTTCTCCCTTTCATTTCTCTCCCAAGTACTTAGCATTTTGGGTTAATTAATGCTCTTTCAAATGACAGATTTTGAAAGCAGATCAAGGATTACTTCTTTATACTTTATTTTCTTGGGGTTTTGGTCCATGTTTTGTTCTTCATGACTAATCTGGAAATGTGTCTTGTCTTACTGTACATATATAATATAAATGTAATTACTTGCCTTCTCGATGACAGGGAAGGAAAAGGAGGCAGAAAATTTGGACTCAAAATTTTAAAAAAGGATTAAAATTAACTTTAGGTATAATTAAAAAAAATAAAATATTTTCAAAAATCATAATTGTTTTTTTCATGTATTAATTCAGGATTGATTGATTAAAGATAGGAGAGAATTGATTAAAATGGACCAAACAGGGGTCCCTAGCAATCCCCCCAGGAGAGAAGGGATCAGCTAGAAGTGAATGAATGTCTCATTTACGCAGATATACATTGCTAGAAACAGTCACAGACAGTGTATAGGATGGACCATAGTAGGGTCCAGTATATGCCTGAAATAGGAAAATGGGACAAGGGCAGATAGAACTTTTTCTTCCATGACCATCAGAGCAACTACAGTAATGTCATCTACTAACTGACACACCCCGTTCCTATAGGAATGAGGCTCTACCAGGCTCTTCCAGGGCCCAGGCTGGGATCTGCCCAGGAGCCAGACCCTCCTTGCTGCCTCCTTGAATCCTCACCTTCTACAGCAAAGGGAGGCAGTGAGGCAGGTCCATGAGCAGAGTCAGGGGAGGCAGCCCCCAATTCTAGCAGCTGTGAGCTCCTGCCTTCTGTGCCAGTTTCCCAGGGCTTGGAGCTCTCTCCTGGTTGTGGGGAATCTAGTCCTGGGGCACAGAGAGAAGTCTCCCTCCATTTACCCACCACCAGCTACAGATATTCCTACATCAGTGACTCACCATGATCTTGCCTTTGCTCTTGAAGTCACACATTTGGGGACAGACAGAAAAGAGTTAGGCTCCTCCCCCAGAGGCAGCCCCAGCCAGTGTGACTCACTGTGGCTCACAGGGTCCCTGAGCAGAGGCTCCTGGAGACCTGGGATTCTTTTACATATGGAGACCCCAGGGCTCCACAGGGAGCCCTGCTCAGTATATAAACTCTTCCTCCTTCCTTGCTGCCCTCCCAGAGAGCTCTGAGTGCTCTCTGTGCAGGTCTCTGAAGGTCATGATTGTGTCCCATGGCAGCTCCTCTGGCTCCTGGTGCTCTGGGCACAGGGTAAGACACAGCAGAGCAGGGAAGGGCCTAGAAGATCACAGGCTTTGAGGAACTAGAAACCTGATGCTCACCCCTCTATCCAGTGGGTGAACAGGCTTCGAAACAATATAGAACCTGACAAATATGACCAGGTCCCAGATTACAAACTTTGTGAGGACTATGGGAAAGATGCCTTTTGTCTCACGTTGACAGGAAATACAGCTACTTGTCAGTCATCTGAGATTTCTATGGTCCCCACAAAAATTGCCTCATTCATAATCTTTAAATTGGACATTCTTTATTCCTCCAATTTTGTTGGTTTCCTAGATTCCCAAGGAGCCATTGTGCTGACCCAGTCTCAGCCTCCTTGTCCCAATCTCTAGGAGAGAGAGTCACCATCAGCTGCAAGGCCAGTGAAAGTCTAACACATAGTGACAGTGATGACAACTTGCATTGGTACCAGCAGAAACCAGGCCAAGCCCCCAGACTCCTCATCTACTGGGCTAACGGGTTAGAGTCTGGAGTGCCTGTGTGGTTCAGGGGCAGCTGATCCAGGACAGATTTCACTTTCACCATCAGCAGCCTGGAGCCTGAGGATGCTGGAGATTATTACTGTCAGCAGGGTCATGACTGGCCTCCCACAGTGCTTTAGCCCTGAACAAAAACCTGCCCAGGCTGTTCAAGGGATTCACCTCAGAGAAGCAGCTGCTTCCTCTCTGGTCCCCAGGGCAGAGCAGCCCCTGCACTCTGGGCATCCTCACAACTCCCAGGGCTTCCCCTTGCTGTTCCTACAGGTCCCTTCCTTCTAACAAAGCCTTGTCAATCAAAACCCTGTCTGTGTTGAGGTGGCCTTGCTCTAATTCTCCGTAGCAAAGGATAAAAACTCACTGTCTGCTGATGGTCAGTTCTGTATGAGCCTTTGAGACCTCATTTGGGGTTTCCTTGGCAAAAGTCCTGGAGGGGTTTGCCATTTCCTTCTCCAGCTCATTTTACAGATGAGGAAACTGAGGCAAATAATTTTAAGTGAATTGCCCAGGGTCACCTCGCTAGTAAGTGTCTAATGTCCAATTCGAACTCAGGCACATGAGTCTTTTGCATTCCAAGACCAGTCACAAGACCAGATGATGAGCTGCATCACCTGGCTGCCATGGTATAGAATAAATTCCTTTTCCTCCAGCCCTGGCCACATGGGTCTCATAGGGCTGGGTTCTTTATGACCTGGGCCTGGTCAAGCGGCAAGGTGAATGCCCCAACTCACTCTCTCACTGTTCAGGTAGATACTCATCATTTCCTGTGTCTGGAGGACTGTCTCCTTACTGGCTGACTTAGCCTAATGTGTGCCCCTGGGTGGGTGGGAGTGTACCTGCCAGCAGGCCTAGGGGGAGTTCCTGGGGGAGTAGGTGGCAGGGTCACACCCATTCTGTTGTCATCTCTGCTTGGTGTCTCAGATTGTATTCTCAGACCCAAGGGATTGCTTGGTGGCATGAAGGCCCAAGGCCCTGTCCATTCCCTATAAGACCAAGGGCACACAAATGTTTTCACTCTTACTTGAGACCTTTCTAGCCAGCCTTTGGCACTTAAAAGAAGAGGGGATTGGCTCAGTCCCTTGATTCAACTAGGTGGGGTCTTGGGTCCACACTTCACAGTATTCCCAGACTCTGGTTTGCATAAAGTAGAAGCAGTTGTTGTCATTGAATCCCTTTACTTGAATTTTCTTATGTGAAAGAACTTTCTTAGATGAAATGATGGTCCCAGAGAGCACACAATAAAGCCCTTACACAGGTAATTTCAGTCAATTTTGAAAGTGAGACATGGTCATCCAGGGAAATCAGATATCCTCCAAGAGGAGTTAGTTGCTCGTGCTCAGCTTTGAAGAATGCTAAGGACTGTCTGAGTCAGGCATGTGTAGACAGCATTTCAGTAATGGGGCACAGCCTGGGCAAAGGTCTGTAGACAGGAGATGAAGTATCATTTGTGATGGAGAGCAAGACACCTCTTTCGTTTGGATTGTAGAAGAAATAAAGAAGTGTGCTGTGTAATTACTTTGCAAAGGCTGAGTTAGATGATTAAGACCTTAAATGACAGGGTGGTTTCTATTTTATCCTAAAGACAAAAAAACTCCTATTGTGTCCCTAATAATTGATCCATAAAAGAAGACCCTTCCTGGGAAATAGCATCCTTCTCTCCTCTTTTAAAAAAAAGGTGAATAAGGCTTTTATTTAGGCCTCAAATAAACAGATAAGCTAAAAGAGTTATTTCCACTTCCTTTTCTTCTAGCCAAAAGAATGAAATGTTTACTCTTGTATGTCTTTTAAGAGAACAGCCTAATCCCTTAATGTTTTTATGGATAATAAATATTATTTTTATACTATAAGGAACATGGAGACAGATTTCAATAATCAAAGTTCTATCAATTATTTTTTTCAGTTGTAACAAGTGGTTAGAGGTGGAGAAGGTCCTTTTTGGATTTCTTGCATTTTCTCTCATGCATCTCTGCCTGGGCCCATTTGGCATCGAGGTGCTGTGGCTGATAAATTGACAAGGTAAAACTTACCCTACACTTCTTCCTTTATCTTTGCATTCAAAATGCAAGGATGTTAATTAAGTTATTTCACAAGAACAGGCTAGGCAAATAGTTAAATCATGCACCAAATGCCTTCCTCACATACCTTCTCCCTCTTCCATCTCTACTAATCCTACAAGTTTAAAGGATGTCACTTCTTTAGAAACTTACAATATATCTATGTGACAGTGCACACTTTTTTCTCATACACTTTTGTTTTGGTAACTTTAAAGGCTGGATATATCTTTGCTGTTTTAAGCTAAATAAGAATTGAGAATATCAACTATGAAACATTTATATTCATAAGAAGTTGCACATACTGATATTTGGAGTTAGATAAGAATTATCAAGCACAGTTTAAATGTGTGATCTAAGCAACTGGAACAGGAAAGCTTAGTTTGCTTGAATCTACAACTTAAATTTAATTTTTTTTGAGCCATAAGTCTGCATTATAGTTATCGTTAGGCGATGGGCTAAGTGTTCTTCCAAACAGACTCTCCTTAGTCCCTTGACCCTGAGAGGGAGGGACTATTGTCATTCCCCTTTTACTGAGACCTACAGACCTTAATTGACTTTTCCAGGGTCATTTATAACTAAGAGTCTCAACCAAGATTTGGACTCAGTTCTTCCTCAAGTCAGGAAGATGTTTATGCCTTAAGGAAAGTCTCAAGTAGGACACAGTGTTTCACCTCAACATTAAAGAAATCCGGGAACCATCAGAACTGGGTAGAGTATATGTTCTATGGGAGCAGCCAAGCCACTCTCTTGTTGATGGAGACAAGCAGGAATTTTAATTCTGTTGGCCTGGAGGGAGTATGAAAAACAGGGCTGTGTAATCATCCCTGCATGCCTATGGCTTCTCACCTTTCATGAATTTATGGGATGAGACAATGGAAAAGAAGGAAGACATAATCTTTGCCTCCTCCATGCTCAGGACAACTAGAGTAACATCAGCTAGTGACTGACAGAACTCATTGGCCCATTTATGAGGTTACTGGGCTTTTCTCAGGATCCTTGGCTAAGACTTGTCCAGGCTCACCTAGATCCCACTTTAACCCAAACCTTAGTAATCTGATTAAAGTCCCAAGGCTAATTTAATTAGTAGAATGAATATTTAGGCAGGCCAAACTCCAAGACTGAGAACCTTTCCCCAAACTTTCCTGGTGGCCTCAGGCCCTTCTTTCTGAAAATAGGGTAAGTGATCCACAACCTTCCATCTTCTCACTCAGTACTCATTTCCAGCCCAGATGATAAACATGCTATAGACCTCAATGACATAGATGTGTGTGACAAAGACAACAGGGAAGGATGGACAGAGAGCTGAGCTGAGAATCAGGAAACCCAGAATCAGGGCTGTTTCTGACCCTGCTGGCTCTGGGATCTCCATAGAGCACTTACCTGCTCAGTGACATGGGCAAGAGCCAAAGACCTGAGTCCCAGAGAAGATGCCAAGTTGCACAGGGAGACTTTGTTTCACTGGGAGCCTAACACAGGAAATCACATCTGGATAAATGGATTTCTATGCTGGCTCTGGGATCTCCATAGAGCACTTACCTGCTCAGTGACATGGGTAAGAGCAAAAGACTCTGAGTCCTAGAGAAGATACCAAGTTGTACAGGAAGACTTTGTTTCATTGGGAGCTTAACACAGGAAATCACACCTGAATAAATGGATTTCTGTGTTCATGCCTATATAGATACATTCCCAGGTACTGCTGTGGATAGAGGCCTAGAGTGGGATTGAGGAAGACTTTATTTCAAATCCTGCCCCAGACCTTTACTAGCTGTGAAACCCTGACCAGGCCACTTCACCTCTGATTGACTCCATTTCCTCATCTATGAAATGGGTGTAGTATTCAGTCTCTCAGTACTATTATGTAATAGCACCTACTTCCTAGATGAATTGTAATCATAAAACAGTATAACAGGGGGCAACTAGGTGATAGTGAGTAGAGCGCCCGCGATGGAGTCAGAAGGACCTGAGTTTGGATCCAGCCTCAGATACTTAACACACACAAACAAAAACTTAGCCAAGTGACATTGGGCAAGCTAGTTAACCCCAATTGACCTCCAAAAAAAAAAATTATAAATAACACACTATAACATTTGAATGTATTTGCAAATGTGAAGGCACTCAAAGAAAGAAGGCTGTGTCATCATCACCATCATTTTAATTATTCAATTACAATCTCCATTAGAATAATAGCCTCTACCCAGGCTGGAATGTTTCTGTATTTTCAATTGCATCCACAGGACTTAACCCACCTTAACAAGCATTTCTGCACATATTCCTTCACTTTTGACTGACTGGAGAAAGAACAGACTGCAGGCAAGTGGGCCAAATGTGGCCCCAGCAATCCTGCAGAAGAAAAGGGATCAGCCAGAAGGGAATGAATATCTCAGTCTCCTTGTCCCTTAGCCGGCCACCCTCCCAGAGTTGGTTGGCCGGCTAAAAGTGGAACTTGTGCTGTGATTGCTCTCCCCTGCCCTCTTGCAGCTGAGCTCTCTCTGCCTTCTTACCTCAGAGCTGAGGTCACAGTGTTTTCACTTGGACCTGAGATCTCTGCCTTGTGGATGCCAGCTCTGTGGGTGCAGGTTCCAGGTAGGTCTGAGCCAGCCTCTTACAGACTTGCTGGCTTCTGCTGGCTGTCCATACCATTGGGTCTCCTCCTCCTCCTCCTCTGACCATATGGTGAGTCCAGCTCTAGGTGCACCTGGAGCAGTCCTCCATCCCTATCCTGGCTACTGGACAAGCTTCCTGCTGCTAACTCTTTTTCAGGCTCCTAATCTCTCATGGAAAGTCCAGGGTCACTCTCCCCACATTTAAGACTGGTTCCCTTTTCCCAAAGTTCAAACCTTACCCATTGAGACTCAGCAATCCCATCTTGATTGAAAGCCAAGGGAGAGACTTGAGTGAACCTTGAAATGCAAGGGTAAAGGGACTGAGATCTGCCTCAGAAGAATTTGGTCACTCAAGCTTTCTTTCAGTCAGGGACAAGGTTTATTGTATTGCCAATTAAAGCAATATTTAAAGAATCTGCGCATTTTAAGGGGACAACTAAGTTTTTTCTTTTTTTTCCTTTTTGGAGGGCAGGTGATGTTAAGTGACTTGCTCAAGGTCAAGTTGCTAGTTTTTTTGTGGGTGTGTTAAGTGTCTGAGGCAGGATCTGAACCCAAGTCCTCCTGACTGTTGGGGGGATGGCAATAGGTTTTACAACACAGCAGTTGCTGCTACAGCCCAGAGGCAATGAGGGCCATCCAGCAGCAAGGGAATCAAGTTGTTTAAAAAAATAAGCAACTGGCCTGGAATCAGGTCCCTCCAGTGGAGTTCCCTGCTTCTCTTAGAGGAGTTAGTATGCAGGGAGTGGACGAATCAGGGGCAGGAGGTGGAGGAGGGAGATAGGAAATTCTGCCCTTGATAAGGGAAAGACTGGGGAGAAAGGGATTCTGGGAAACCAGATTCATCTCTAGTGTTCTAGGGGACCCATAAGCAGGAGCGCTGGGGCTGCTGGGAAATGGAGTCATGGACAGAGTCTGGAAGAAAGGCAGAGAGCGGTCCTTTAGGAAGTGGAGGTCCCAGGGGCCAAAGAGTGGGCGGGGCCAGTAAGTGCTAGGGTTGCTGGGAAATGGAGTCCAAGACGGCAGATGACAGCTGATGCCCAGGAAGTTGAGGTCTAGGGAACCAATGAGCCGGCATCTCTTGCGCATAAGGGGAGGGATATCCTGTAGAAGTCAGCTAGCTTCCTGCTATAGGGAAGGAGCCGACTGAGCTGCAGGGAGAGAGGCTTCAGCTCCCGAGGCATGAGCTGGGGGTTCTGAAAGAAGGGCATCGTCAAGGTCAGTCGAATTCCCTTTTCCAGGGGTGACCTTAACTAGAAGTACTCTACTCTGTTTCCGTAATTCTGTGTTCTGAGAGACAGAAAGGCCTGGACCCGGGGAACTTCTGTGAACTTGGCCAAGGAGTTAAGCTGTAGATGGGCCACTGAAGCATTCATGGGCACAGCTGGCGCCTCTGCTGGGGAGAGAACATTTGTTAAAATGTTTGTAGACGGGATAGTGAAAGGTGCAGCTTGTTACTGTTCCAGGCAGAGATAAACAGTTGATGAGTTGTTGCTGGGCAGAGTGCTGGCAGGGGGAAGGCTCTCAGTTAATGTTCTGGGCCTGGGGGTGGGGGGGAGAGAATGTGATTTTACAGACATAGATCCCAAGCGCCCCTTTTACAAACTGATGTTACAAATACATATCCCAAGCACCCCATCAACTCCAGGGCCAGTGCTCTATTCACTGCGCCACCTAGCCTCCCCCAGCAAGTAAATTTATATGTATATATAGGGGCAAATATCTTGGGAAGATTTAGGATAGGATTCGAGGGGGCAAAATAGCCTGGGTGTTCTGGAGGTAACCTAGAAGGAGCCTAAATGGGATTAAGGGGTTGGAAATCTCCTGGAGTGGTCCTGAGATAACAGACTATGAAGAGCTGGCCTGGGCTGGGGCCACAATGCCAGGAGAATTGGAAGGATTTTTGAGTAGGTGGGGATGTGTGGGAAAGTTGTGGAGGAGGGTTGATCTTTTGGGGTCCAGGTCCCATACTCAGTGAGGGGGAGATCTCTGATTCAGGAGCCATTGAGGCTATGACTGGTCTCATCCCATCTGAGATCCCAAAGCTCCTCTGACTCTTAGATCTCTGAAGGAAAATAGGGGAAAGGAAAGGGTGGGACCATCTTCTTTTCCCAGCTCAACCCTACCTTTAAGGTTTCATTCTCTGTCCTCAGGGCAGGGCCTCAACCCCTGTAAATCCCTATTGGCCAGCCTCTTCCCTTGGAATCCTTCTCCCTCCCCTGCTCAGTCTATAGAAGACCAAGCTGGTAACCTGGAGCCAGAGGGAATGGCCCCTGGGAGCTGCAGACCCCCATCCCAGGTGAGTGCACTCTGTCCACAGACTTGACCAACGTAAACTGAAGAGACATTTCCATAGAGGAAGAGGATTGTCTGGAGGCTGGCAATCCCCTACCTATGTCACTGCTTCTTTACAAAAATAGGCAGGAAGTTGAAAACAGTAGCCACAGCACCAGCCTGTTCTTTGTACTTTGAATTGATTCCTGTCACTTTGGCATCACAGTCACAAACTACTTCCTTCCCCACCCCCAATGGCTGCCCTCCCCTGTGCATTTTCTCAGGTTTCCCTCTTGAACCCTGAACACAAGGAAGAGCACTTCACTCTTTTCTCTCTGCTCTGTAGAGCTCTTGTGTTTGCTCCTTTATCTCTGCCTAGCACCCTTCCTTTCATATCCATAGAATTGCTCCACTCCCCCTTTTTCCTCTTTGATGAAGCTTCCCTTGCCAGACCTGCAAGACAGGATGTTCTGCTTGTCCTCCAGGGTCTGAGCTTCACAAACAGCTCTGTCTGGTGCAGGCTGACTGGCCCTTGTCTTGTACCTGGTTTAACACTCAAAGGTACACTAAGGGACCAGTGAGGGGTGAAAGGAGCAAATTATATAAGCAGGGGTTCAGGTCATTCCTGGCCTCCTACAAATTTTGGTCCAGTGTGTCTGGAAAATATGGCCACTCAATAAAGAGTCTAAGTCCAGTAGAGCGTCAACCCTGGAGTCAGAAGGACCTGAGTTCGGATCTGGCCTCAGACACTTAACACGCACAAACAAAAACCTAGCTGAGTAACCTTGGGCAAGTTACTTAACCCCAATTGCCCTCCAAAAACAAAAAAAAAGAGTGTTAAGTTGATTTCTGCATCACATTCACATGTTCAAAGGCCCTTACCAGAGCTATTTAGACCAGGCCAAAGAAAAGAGTACCTTCTTTAGCTGTTTGTGAATTAGCCTTTTTAAAGGATCTAGTCCTTCCCTTGTTAGAGGAACTATTCCAAATTCTGAGTGTTTTCTTTTCAAATGGGTGAAAGAGGGGTACTGAAGGATACCCTCAGTTCTTGTCAAAGAGGCTTCAGGCCCTTTGTGCAAAGATACAATGGAATGATTTACTTTGTCCCCTAAATCCACTTTTGACCATCTTCACTACAACCCTATTGGGTAGGTGTTCTTATTATCTTTACTTCACAGTTCAGGAAACTGAAGCAAACATGTTGGGTAATTTACCAACCAGGGTGACATAGTAAATGTCTGCCACTGGTTTTGAGCTCAGCGCTTCATGATCTTAGACCATTTCGTAGCTCCATCAACCTTGTGTTAGTGTTCCCACATTCCCACAACTCTTCGAACATTGACTGGTACTATTTTTTGTCATTTGTAGTCATTTTGCAAAGTATGAGATGAAACCTCAGTGTTGTTTAGCTTTGCTTTTCTCTTATTAGTGGTTTGGAGCATTTTTTTCATATGGTTAGGGATGTTTGGCAGTTCTTTCTGAGAATTTGTTCATATCCTTTGACCATTTATCTATTGGGGAGTGGCTCTTTCTTGGTTTTCAGTTGTTTCAGTCCTGTCTGACTCTTTGTCATACACTGGGGTTTTCTTGGCAGAGATACTGGAGTGATTTGTCATTTCTTTGTCTAGCACATTTTACATAGGAGGAACTGAGGGAAACAGGGTAAGGTGACTTGCCCAGGGTCACATTGCTAGTTAGTGTCTGAGGCTAAATTTCAACTCAATGACTGACTGCAGGCCTGGTACTCTACTCTGTCAAATGTGCCACCTACCCCTCATTGGCTATTAGACTTTTTAAAGATAATTTCATTTTCCCCCGATTACATATAAAAACATTTTTTTATTTCTAAATTTTGAGGTCACAGTTCTCTACCTACCCCTTTCCTCTGAGCCCTCCTATATATAGTAAGGAATCAGAAACAGGTTATACATATGCAGTCATGTAAAGCATTTCCATATTAGTCATTTTGTGAAAGAAAACCTGAACCAAAAAGTAAGAAAGTAAAAAATAGAGTGTTTTAGGTCTATATTCTGACTCAGTTCTTTCTATGGAAGGGTTATGGCATTTTTCATCACGATTACTTTGGGATTATCTTAGATCATGGCATTGTTAAGAAAAGCTAAGTTATTCACTGTTTTTCATCATACAATATTACTGTTACTTTGTACAATGTCCTAATACACTGCTGGTGGAATTATGAACTGATCTAATCATTCTGGAGAGCAATTTGGAACTATGCAGAAAAGGCTATAACAATGTGCATACCCTTTGATCCAATAATACCACTACCAGGCTTACAGCGCAAAGACCTCAAATAGATAGGAAAGGAAGGATTTGCACAAAAATAGTCAGAGCAGCTCTTTTTGTGGTGGCTAAGAGTGGAAACTGAAGAGATAGCCATCACTTGCAGAATGGCTAAACAATCTGTGGTGATGTACTGTAATGGAATAATACTGTGCTGTAAGAAACAGGGAAGATGATTTCAGAAAAACCTGGAAAGACTTACTTGAGCTGATGCAAAATGAAGTGAGGAGAGCCAGGAGAACATTGTACACAGCAACAGTAATATTGTTCTATGAAGAACTGTGAATGACTAAGCTGATCTCAGCAGTGCAATGCTCCAAGGAAATCCCAAAGCACCAGTGAGGAAACCTACTATCTGCCTCCAGGGAAAGAGCTGATGTTGTTTGCAGACAGACTGGAGCATGCTGTCACCATCTTTCTTACATGTTTATTTCAAGTCTTTCTGGAAAAATAACAGAGAAATATTTTCCATGATTGAACATGTAGAACCTCTCTCCTATTGCTTACTGTCCAAGCTAGTGGGGAGGGAATAGAGGGAAGGAGGGAGAGAATTTGTGACCCAAAACTTTAAAAAAACCAAACATTAAAAATCATTATCATGTAATTCTGTGGTAAATATATTTTCAAAAAATGTGAAGAAACGAAAATAGAGGTTCTGTACCATTCTGCATGGCACCATCTACTGGTGATGGCAAATGGAGAAATTTTGAATCCTCTGAATTAGTTCACTTACTTGGGCAGCACAAGGACATTCCCAAGGTCTCTGGAGAATTTTGTAGTCAGTTGTGAGACATGGGAGATGCAGGCCAAGGACCACCAAGCATAGCTCACCCTCTTTAAAGAACATGGTGTGCTAGCAAGACAGAAGTGTAGTAGATCAAAAGAATGATGAAATGTGCACATTCAGAGCCATCTCCACCCCTAATGTTCACCTGGATTATTTGTAACCGACCTGTGGTAGAGCCTTCTGATCATCCAGGGTCAGACCCATTAACCCTGACATAGTGATGTCATTTTGGTCTTCTTTGAGTGCAAAGAACAATAGAAATGATCTATTATGTAAGTAAATATTGTTCTAAGGACATATATGTTCCTGCCAAATGCAGGCAATCATAAAGTGAAGGCATAAGATGTTTTTGACTATGACCATCATATCCCAGGTAGACTCAGTCCCTCAATGTAACCACAGAAAACTCCTTCACTTGCCCAGAACATGTCATATCCCTCAGTTCAGTGCAGATTGTCATTAAAAATCTCTTTCATGCTTTGTCTAGATAACACTTTGTTTCAGATTCCCAGGAAATTAAATGGATCCTTTCTACTAGATCCATTCCACCTCTCCTCCTCCCCCCCATACTTTGTACTTGCCAGTTTCTCACAAAATTCACAGAATTTTATTTATTCCATATTGCTTTTATCAGTTCTGATAAGAAGAAATATCACATCATCTTCTTTCTTTCTCCTTTAGAGATCCTGCTTTGTTTTACAAACACATTCTATCGTAAGACATTCCTCAACTTTCTTGCAACTGATCATAGCAAACATTTTCTCAATATTTCATCAAGCTCTTAATGAGTATGGTTTTAAGTGTTGACTGTGATACTCAACAAGGACATGACTGTTGGGCAAATGCCCATTTGACATATGATTAAGTTTCCTCTTCTCACTTGATGAGGATTACACTGCATGAATTCTGGAGTCCTTTTTCAGGTCTAAATCTTGTGACTCTTGATGGTTTAGGAGTTGGTGACATTCCAGGATGTGTGTGTTGACTTCACCCCAGAGGAGTGGAGCCTCTTAGACCATTGTCAGAAGAAGTTGTACAAGGAGGTCATGCTGGAGAATGCGAGGAACCTGCTCTCTTTGGGTAAGGACATTCCCCTGGCCACTCTGAGTCTGCTAACAAAGGGAATATCCTGATGCCTCAGTGTGCTGGCTTTGGAGTATTTATCAGTTAATAGAAAGGGAAAAGTGCTAGTCTCCTCTTTCCAGAGACAGGGTCCCTCCTACTTCCTGGTTTTCCTATAAAAGGTCAGAATATCATGTGAAGATAATACGAAGGTTTCCTGTTGCTCCTGAAGCTGTCTCTTGTCAATTCTAGGTAGCTTGAGGTCAAAGATGAGAGCACTGTTGAAATATCTCAGATGTAGAACTAATCCCATGGATTATTTAGTTCAGCCTCTCCCTGGACATGAATTATTTTTGTCAAATCTCTGAAAACTGCTCAGGCAGCCTTTCCCTGTACCCCCTTCTCTTTGGGAAGGGCCAAGTATGTAGAATATTCTTCTTTGCATGAAATATCCATTTCTAACATACAGATCTTAGCTGTGCCTGGTGTGATACCTTTGTCCTTAATCTTCCTTTACTTTACCTCTGCATTGCAGCACAGATGGTGGGAAAGGAAGGATGGGAAAAAGCCTTTCCATTCACTGCTGTTTACCAGCTGCTTTGCTAAGTGCTTTCTTTACAATATTATGTTTTTAGGTGATATTATTATCCCCATTTGACACTTGAGAAAACTGCAGCAAACAGGTTAAGTGATTTTTCCAGAGGCACACATCTAGTAAGCTGTCTGAGGCTAGATTTAGAGCCTGGCATTCCTGACTTTAGGCTCAGGTCTCTGCTGCACTACCATCTGCCTCTAATTTCTAGATAATGGAATTTCTTAAATGATCCCATCTTCCTATGAAGAAGGTGCACTAAGATCAAGATTTCTGATTCCAAAGTGGCTCCAGGATCTTCTCTCCCACCTCTCCCCAAAGTTCCCCAGAAGAAATGTTATAGAAACCATGATTAAGGATTCTGGGAACCATCCTGTGCTCCTTACTTGCATGCCCCTATCAATGGCAGGTATAACAGACTGACCAAGAACCAGAATTTGACTCACTCAGGTTCATTGAGTTCCCCAGCAGGACAGTCTCACCTGAAGATGCAGTGACTCCCTATATGAAGAGTAACAAGGTTTTTATAGATTTCAGGGAGTGAGGAGTCAGATGGGAGACAAGAGCCAAAGCTGATTTGTCAAGGTCAAATTTGCTGGAGCTCAGGGCTAATCTGACACATCCCAGTTTGGTTACTTGCATTACAACCATTAGTGGGAGAATAAGCCAGCTATGTGTGAACATGATGGAGTGGTTCTCAAAATGGAGTAGTTTTATATGTATACTGTTTTCCCTAAAGAGAACTAAATTCCATGTTTTTCTCCATGCTCATCCTGGTTCCCTATGCTCAGAGCTTCCAGTTCCCAGAGAATATTTGATTTCTTATTTTGAGGAAAGGAAAGCACCATGGATGCTGGAACAAGAAGGCCTGAGGAGCTGCTGTCCAGGTGAGTGAGGTGAAAGCAGTTATATGAGAGCTGTGATTCTTTGCTTTGTGGCAAAGCAAGTGCTAGATTTGGGGACAGGATCCCCTGACTTGGATTTCTTTTTCAGACACTTTTAACAGTGGGTCCATGGACAAATCAGTAAACTGCACTGAGTCTCAGTTTCCCCTTCTGTAACATGAGGAAGTTGCGTGCCATGGCAATTAAGGTTCCCAGTTTTAAATTTGTGATCCTAAAAAAAGTCATTATTTGCAATATTATTTGTAATTTGAGGGCATAGAAAAGTGCAAAAGGGAATTAGCCTTTCTAATATGGGCTCTTTCTTAGACACTTTCGCAGTCAGTGAAGATTTATTAAGTTCCTTCTATGTCCTTTATGAAGCATCAAGAATATAAAGAGGTACAAGAATCATCCCCTGCTGTCCTGTAGTTGACAGACTGGTGGGAATATGACATACCAACAACACTGTAGAAACTGGTGATGGACAAGACAGATGGGATCTCATTGAGAGAGTGAAGGCACTAAAGTGAAGCAGGACTGGAAAGGTTTATTGAGGAAGGTGTGCTGTAGCTGTGGCTTCAGGGAGGCCAGGGTGAGCATTGTAGGAATGGAGATGGTATAGGGAACACAGAAAGTCAGGAGGTGGGAGTCCCCTGTTCACAGAATAGAAGGAAGGCCCATGTAACTGGATTATAGCATGTTTCTTGGGGATATGATGTGAAATGCAATTAGAAGAGTAGGTGGGGTGTAGGTAAAGAAGAAGAAACTGATTAATAGTCCTAGAGCAGATTTTCTATTTGATCCTTTTCCTAGGGAGTCTTAGGAGGTTGTTGAGGCATGGTGATATGGTCAGTCAAAGACTTTAGAAAGATGACCTTTGATAAGTGACTAGACTTGGGGAGACTTGAGGCAACTGGAGCCAGTGGCAGGTTCTAGCAATACCTCAGATGTGAAGTGTTTGGGGCCTGAACCAAGGCTCTGGCTGTCTTGGGAGAGAAAGGGGTGTATGGGAGAGATGTTATCTAGGTGGAATCACAAGACTTTGTAGTAGGTTGAATGTTCCAGTCAGGAGTGTGAAAGTCAATGAGGAGTGCATGACATCTTATTTTTGAGTCTGTAGTATTGGGAGGATGCCTTGGATAGCATTAGGAAAGTAGAAATATTGGTGGGTTGGGGAATAAGCAATGATTTTGCTTTGGGGAGCAATGAGAGGCCTGTCACTAAAACAGAGGAGGAGAGGGGAGGGGGGAGACAGGTGACTGTCTAGGGCTGCAGAGAAGATAAGATGGATGAGGAGGAAGAAATGACCAGTGGATTTTCAACTCTGAGGTTTTTGGGAATGTTGGAGAGGAATTTCAGTTGAACAATGAAATCAGGAGCCTGGACTGCAGAGAATTTCAGAGAAAGGAGAGGAAAGGAATTGGAGACAACAGTTGTAAATGGGCTTTTCCAGCTGTTTAGCCATGAAATGGAAGAATGATAATGGAAAATATCTCCAATGGAAATAATCAAGTGACTGTTTTGAGGATTAGAGAGAATTGGTTTTATTTGTGGTAGTAAGAAAGGAGCATCAGTGTGGGAAAGACTAGAAAGTAGTGAAAAGGGGGATGCGTACTGAGGAAGATGCTGTCCTAGAGTGGGATGATTTACACATGGAAAGGAGTTGGCATTGTCCAGGAGCAGGACCGTTTCATCTGGTGGTGGATGAAAAAGGAGATAAAGGCTCTTAATGTATAGGAGATGAGAAGATAACTTTTTTAGTAAAAACTAGAAGGCACATTTCTGTGCTGAGAAGGTGTGTGGGGCTGGACTGTGGGATCAAGCAATAAGGGACAGTTGGGAAAGAATTAAAAGAATTGGAAAAACTGCTATGGAGAATGAAAAAGGGAGTCAGTTATGTGGTTTTCAGTCATTTCTGAATCTTCCAGATCCCATTTGCGGTTTTCTTGGCAAAGATCCTGGAGTGATTTGCCATTTCCTTTTCAGGCTCATTTTACAGATGAGGAAACCAAGAGCAGGAGGTCTAAGTGACTTGCCCAGGGTGACACCGTACCTGTCTTAGGCTTGGGTTGATAATTTGTCTTCCTAACCAGTACTCTTATCCATTGCATCACCTAGCTTCTCCAGAGGAGTCAGGGAGATGTCAAAAAATAGCCTTGCCAGAGTGAGGTCCACACTGAAATTATGTACCCTCAATTTCTAGTGGAGTCAGGCAGCCTGCTCTTATGATTTCCTTTCCCTCTCCATTCAGTAGAATCTAAATAGTATCAGAGGGAAAGCAGAGTGTTTAATCTAGTCCAGTGGGATATAAGAGAAGTCAAGGAGTGAGGCTGGCAACAATTTAAGGAGAGTAGAATTAGGGAGGAAAGAGTCAAAATCAAAACAAGAATGAGAAATCCAGCCCTTCTCCCCTCCCCAGATATTCAGGTTCAGTTCCAGAGCTCTGTAGTGGCCTGAATATCAAGGGAGTCCCTGTAATTTTTGGTACCTCAGTGAATATAAGTTATTTTTTAAATATACTGTTGTCTATTACATGTAGAACACTCTTATGTCTTAAAAATGTACACACTTTAATTTAAAATTGTTTTATTGTTAATAAAAGCAAAGTATCATCTTGGCCTTTAGTGGGTCTTAATCTTCTAACTAGTGGAGGCTCTGGCCAAAGGTGATGGCTGCTGAATGATTATGGTGGTGGTGGTTCAAGTTGGTGGTTGGTGTGGCAATTTCTTAAAATAAGGCAACAGGTTAGTTTTCTACATTGATTGGCTCTTCTTTTCCCTGGAACTTAAAGCCCCATTGCAGGGTTAGTGATTGGCCTAACTTCATATGGAGTCTCAGAGAGGAGGAATACCCAAAGAGAGAAATAGAACGGGTCAGCATCCAATAATGAAATATTTTTTCTGAAAAACAAAAGAAGAGAAAGGTAAATATAATCTAGAAAGGCCATCTAGTTCCATAGTCAAAATATGTCTACTTTCAGGGTTGGAGTTCTAGTCACAACTGCTGGGACTCAGCTCACTCAGCCATTCTGAGGTCTTGGCCTGTCTAGATAATGCTGGGTCTGCTAGTGTCACAGGTATTTGTCTAGATCTGCTGTGATTGTCTATGAAGCACTTTGTAAGTTAAGTTGTCTTGCAGAAGTGGACTAACCGCATTTTCAGTAACTGATTCTGTCCATCTAACTTCGAAGACTTTTAGCCTGGGGAAGTAGGATATGCATCAATTAGTTTCCTTTTTCATAATGGAGGGAAGGGATGATAATTATATCTATGTGTACATCTGTCTCTTTATATGTTTTATGGTTTGTTTGTTGTAGAAGGAGAAATTAAACCTCAAAGGAAAGAGACATCTGAAAAGCTGAGCATTTCTGTAAAAGAAATTCACCAGGAAAGCTTCCTAAGTGATGGTCCTTGTGACATCACTGAGCAACCAGTCTGTGCTGTATTTCACAGAATGCACACAGGACAGAAACTTTATGCTTGTCACCATTTTGGGAAAGACTTGAGTCAACAATCATCTCTGAATTACCATCAAATTCACATTGGAGAGAAACCATATGAGTGTCATGAATGCAGTGAAAGCTCATCCTTCATTATTCATCACAGTATTCACAGTGACAAGAAACCTTATGAATGTAATCAGTGTGGGAAGGCTTGGAGTTGCAGCTGCAGTCTTGCTGTTCATCAGAGCATCCAAAGTGGTGAGAAATCTTATGAAAGTGATCAGTGCAGAAAGACTTTCACAGAAAGCTCCAGCCTTACTCAGCAAGAGAGCTCCCCCTCTGACAAGAAACCTTATGAATGTAATCTAGATGGAAAGGCTTTCAGTTCTAGATATACTCTTGCTGTACATCAGAGAATCCCCTCTCTAGAGAAACCTTATAAATGTCATCAGTGTGGTAAGGCTTTTAGAAGGAACTCTGATCTCACTCTGCATCAGAATAGCCACACAAGAAAGAAACTTTATGAATGTAACCAATGTGGAAAGGCTTTCACACGAACCTCCCAACTTAATGTCCATCAGAGAATCCACACTGGAGAGAAACCTTATGAATGTCATCAATGTGGAAAGGCCTTTAGAATTAACTCTTATCTCACTCTACATCAGAGAATCCACACTGAAGAGAAACCTTATAAATGTCATCAATGTGGAAAGGCTTTTAGAAGGAACTCTGATCTCAGTGTACATACAAATATCCATACAGGAAAGAAACCTTATGAATGTCATCAGTGTGGAAAGGCTTTCACATTAACCTCCCAACTTAATGTCCATCAGAGAATCCACACAGGAGAGAAACCTTATGAATGTCATCAATGTGGAAAGGCCTTTAGAAGGAACTCTGATCTCAGTATACATCAGAGAATCCACACTGGAGAGAAACCTTATAAATGTCATCAATGTGGAAAGGCTTTCCCAATAACTTCCCAACTTAATGTTCATCAGAGAATCCATACTGGAGAAAAACCTTATAAATGTCATCAATGTGGAAAGGCTTTCACACTAACCTCCCAACTTAATGTTCATCAGAGAACCCACACTGGAGAGAAACCTTATGAATGTCATCAATGTGGAAAGGCCTTTAGAATGAACTCTGATCTTGCTGCCCATCAGAGAATCCACACTGGAGAGAAACCTTATGAATGTCATCATTGTGGAAAGGCTTTTAGTACAAGTTCTTATCTCACTGTACATCAGAGAATCCACACTGGAGAGAAACCTTATGAATGTCATCATTGTGGAAAGGCTTTTAGAAGGAATTCTGATCTCACTATACATGAGAGAATCCACACTGGAGAGAAACCTTATGAATGTCATCAATGTGGAAAGGGTTTTAGACGGAACTCTGATCTCACTCTACATCAGTGTATCCACACAGGAAAGAAACCTTATGAATGTCATCAATGTGGAAAGGCTTTTAGACGGAACTCTGATCTCACTCTACATCAGTGTATCCACACAGAAAAGAAACCTTATGAATGTCATCAATGTGGAAGGGCTTTTAGAAGGAACTCTAATCTGGTAGCCCATCAGAGAATCCATACTGGAGAGAAACCTTATGAATGTCATCAATGTGGAAAGGCTTTTAGAAGGAACTCTAATCTTGCTGCCCATCAGAAGATTCACACTCGAGAGAAATGATAAGAATGTAATCAGTGTGAAAAGACTTTTAGTGAGAACTCCAAGCTTGCTGTACATCAGAGAATTCATATTGAGGGAAACCTTATAAGTGTAATCATTATGGAAAGGCTTTTTTCATCTTGAACTGCAAACTTGCTGTGTATCAGAGAATCCACAGTGATGAGAAACCTTATGAATGTAATCAATGTGGAAATACTTTCAGACTAACCTCCCAACTTAATGTCCATCAGAGTATCCACAGTGATGAGAAACCTGATGAATGTGATACATGTGGAAAAGGCTTTTATACAAAGCTCCAGAGAAAACTAATGTGATAAAAACCCTCCCCCAAGATGGCTATCAATCTGATATGGGCTCTACACATACATTCTTATTAAACACAAATTCTAATGAGTCATGTTGCATGGAAGAATTGTAAAAAATTGGAAAAACCACAAAAAAGGAAAAAAAAATAAAATAAAACAAAAAAGGAAACAATTTGCTTTGCTCTTCCTTCTGACTTCCTGGTTCCTTCCCTGCATGTGAAGGGAATTTTCCATGATGTGTCCTTTGGAATTGTTTTAGGTCTTTGCTTTGATGAGAAGGGCCAAGTCTATCAAAATCAGTCCTCATACACTGGCTGTTAGAGTGTACAATGTTCTCCTGGTTCTGCTCCCCTCAGCATTAGTTCATGGAAATCTTTCTAGTTTTCTCTGAAGTCTTCCTGGTCATCATTTCTTATATCACAATAGTATTCTATTATATTCATAAAATATTGCTTGATTAGCCATTCTTCAATTGATGGGCATCCCCTCTATTTCCACTTCTTGGCCCTGACTAAAAGCTGCTATAAATATTTTTCTGTATGGGTCCTTTTCCCACTTTTATGATCTCTTTGGTATATAGGCCTAGAAGTGGTATATTGATGGTTCTAAGGGCATGCACCCTTCTGTAGCCCTTTTGGCATAGTTGCAAACTGTTCCTCAGAATGGTTGGATCAGCTCAGAACTCCACCCACATTGAATTAGTGTTACAACTTTCCCACATCCTCTCCAAGACATTTAACTTTTGCTCTTTTGTTGTTAGCCAATCTGATAGGTATGATAGAAGGGTAATAATAAGTAGGGTAACCTCAGGAAGTGTCTGACAAGTCATTTGCATATTTGTGAGGCTACTGGGCCTTTCTTGGGGTCCTTGGCTAAGACTTGTTCAGACTCACCTTCCTTGAATCCAAACCTAAGTAATGTGATTAAAGTCCCAAGGCTAATTCAGTAGTAGAATGGATGTGGAGCCAGCCAAACTCCAGGAGTCTTTCCCCAAATATCCCTGGTGGGTTCAGGTTGCTCTTTCCCAAAACAGAGTAAGTGATCCACAGCCCTCCCTCTTCTCACTCAGTACTCATTTCCTGTTCCAATATAGGCAGAAACACATGATAAACATGCTATTGACATCAATGACATAAATGTGTTTGTGAAAGACAAGACAACAGGGAAGCATGGACAGAGAACTGAGCTGAGCATCAGGAAACCCAGAATCAGGGCTGTTGCTGACTCTGCTGGCTCTGGGATCTCCATAGAGCACTTACCTGTTCAGTGACTCAGTGACATGGGCAAGATCCAGAGACCCCGAGTCCTACAGAAGATGATGAAAAACCCCATCCAAAATTAAATCAATAATATGGAGAAAAGAAAAGGAATCTTTCCTCTGGAGAAGAGGGAGGTCTTCCCCATGACTGATTATGAGGAAGGAGGCGGGTAATGTTGGGTGAACAGACTTGAGACCCTAAAGCAGTCAAGCTCCCTTCACCTAACTTTCCTTTCACCCATTGGCTGAGAGGTAGATTCAAGTCTCAGCAAGAAAATCTTTCCCAATGGCAAATAAGAGGGAAACCTGCCACTGTCCCTCAGTTCCTGGGAAACAGCTTACCAATAACAAGGATGCTGATTGACAGCAAGGGAAAGGGGGAAGGGGGAGGAAGCTGGTATGAACCAAGCATTTTAAAGGCTCTTGGGATGCCAAGAACATATAAGGTATGATTGAATTTTGTTTTCACAGAAATTATATCAAAACAAATTCTATGAAACCTGATGGGAAGTGTACTGATGGTTAAAGTCAAAGATAAAACTGCTTGTAAGGGGCTGTGGGTGGTGCTGGTGCTTGAAAAATCAGCATATCTACTACTTTCCTTTATTCTGAGAAGGCCTTTCTGGGTTTAAGAAGAGGCCTGCTAGGCCAGATCTCATCCACAAAGAGTGAGGATTAGATCCATTACAATGGGACTTTCATTGTTGATATCCAGGGTTGGAATCTTCAAACTCAGGTTTTTATTAATTCTCCAAATCAATGAGGAAAATTCTTGCTCATGCTAACTACATGAGTCAGGGCAGGCTTAGGGACTGGGCAAGGAGTAAAATATCAGTAAGTCATCTAAGGGTCAGGATTGAGTAATACCCAGGCTGTCCCCATAAGTTTATTGGTAGATAGATCAAAGTAAGGGACTATATATTATGTCTAAGTCTAGGATACATATGATAGGTCAGAGAGTAGTAAACATCTTTATGACTCAGTATGCAGCCAGTTCAGCCAGTACACATCAGTTCAGAGTAGTAAGTTCTTTAGTTGCAACTGGCTACTGTATCAGGAAGAGAGAGAAATGGCTGCAGTCCTTGGATTGGAGAGAGACTGCCTGAGATGATGTTTTGAGGCTGGGGATGTGAGTTTGGAATTGGAGTCCACACAGGCAGCCAAGTGCCCCATCAGTTGCATCAGGGATCTCTTGCAGGCCTAAGGTGATCACCCCTCAGTGTGTTGTTACCTTGACATAGTAGAATAGGCTCCTTTTAATTCTTGTCCCACATTTTGCCTTTTTAATCAGAGTGAAAGCATGAATGGAGAATTTGCTGGGTCTTTTGTACTTTTCTCAATGAATAAATTGTTATAAACAAAGTATTAAGATTGCAGCAGCTTGTGGAGTGGAAGATGAGATCCTTAGTTGACAATTCACCATAGAAGTGGGTGTGAGTGCTCCGTCACAGGACCTGACTCACACAAGCCACACAGGCACCCCCAGTAGTGGAACAAAGATTAGATAGCCTCCATTCCATTACACTCATTGGTCCCCTCTAGACAGGTCATCCCCTTTCCCTGGGAACTCATCTCCTAAATGGTTCTTTTCTTCCCCACCCCACCTCCCCCAGCATAGCCCCTGGTCAGAAAAAGAGACATATCTTATACAGAGTGTGTCAATTTGAATCCCAAATGGTTTCTGGACCAGCCTGGTCTAGTCTCCCTCCCCCCTTTATAGATTTCTTTATATGATTGAATAGTATGTTCTGCCTTTTTCCCTCAGGACCTAGGCTCTTGAAAATTTTGAAAGAAAGAGGTTGAAAGAATTCACCAATCACCTCCCGAAAAAGATCCCAAAAAGAAAACTAGGAATATTATAGCCAGGTTCCAGAATTCCCAGATCAAGGAGAAAATATTACAAGCAGCCACTAAGAAATAATTTCAATATTGTGGAAATGCAATCAGAATAGTGCAGGATCTGGCAGCTTCTCGACTGAGTGATCAAAGGGCATGGAATATAATATTCTGGACGGCAAAGGAGCTGGAATTAAAACCAAAAATCACCTACCCAGCAAAACTGAGTATCATGTTTCAGGGGGAAATATGGTCATTCAGTGGAATAGAGGACTTTCAAGCATTCTTGAGGAAAAAACCAGTGTTGAATAGACAATTGGACATTCAGACACAAGAAGCAAGAGATGCTTGAGAAGGTAAACAGGGAAAAGAAATCATAAGGAAGTTATCAAAGTTGAACTATTTACATTCCTACATAGAAAAAGGATGATTGTAAATGATGAAACTTTTCTCAGTATGTATGAAAATAGTTGAACAGAATAGAAGGCATATGAGTACATATGTGAATGTGTGTATATATGTTTACAGATATACATAGATAGAGGGCACAGGTCAAATTTAATAGGAAGGGATGATACTTAAGGGGTAAAGTTGAGAGGTGAGAGAGGAATATGATGGGAGGGGACGGGGAAAGACAGAATGGGGTAAACTCTCATATAGAAGAGGCATGGAGAAATAATCACAATGGAGTGGAAGAACAAGAAGACAAGAAGGCAAAAAGGCAAAACCTTATTCTCATAGAATTTGGCTCAAGGAGAGAGTGGCATACATACTGGATGGGGTGTCTCACCCTGCAAAGGAGTTGGGGGGGGCATGTGGAGGGTGATGGAGGGGAGGGCAAGCTGGGGGGTAGGGAATTTGGAAGCACCCAATTTTGAAGAGGGACAGGATCAAAGTAGGCAATAGATCAAGTAGGAGGTGGGATAGGAGGGAAGGAAATATAGTCAGTCTTTTGCAATATATCTACTATGGTAATGTTTTGCATAGATATACATGTACAACATATATTGAATTGCTTATCTTCCCAATAAGAGTGGGTGACAAGGGAGGAAGGAAATGAATCTGGAATTAAAAGTTTTAAATTCAAATGTTTAAAAATATATAAATACTAGTAATAATAATCTTTTACATGTAATTGGGAAATAAGACATACAGGCATTGGGGCACAGAGATTCACCTTGCCCTACTGGAAAAGTCAAAGGGGGCATGGGAGAATATATGGGAGAGAGCAGATTGGATGAGGGGATATCCTGTGGGACTGCTATTCTGGGGTGGTGGGTAGGGGAAAAATGGGGGGGAAATTGTAACTTTAAATCTGGCAGAAATGAATGAAGTAAACTAGAAGTTAATAAAACATTTGGAAAAAAAATTTTTTTAATAATAAGAATGAACTCTGCATGAAGTTACCCAAATTCAATCCAGTGAATTCTCATCTCAGTCATGTACATGCTCTATAATCTTGGGAAGCCACTCAGTAAGCTCCTTGATTTTCAGTTGGCTGATCTATAAAAATGAGATGAAGAGATGTTGTAATTTGTAAGTGAAAATGCTTTTGATGCTCACTCTCTGCCTGCCACCTGCCCAGTAAGTTCCTATTGGAGCCCTCTTTGTGGGGGTGGGGGAACAGTTGAGACCTTTTTCCCATCCTGGCAGCAGGTGAAACACACAACTTGCCTATGTGGGTTTAACTATGGATTTTTTCTTTTCTGAATATAGATAATTAAAGTGGGATCTTGCAATAGATTTCTCAACCTCGGAGGTAGATTTGGCATTTGACAAATCCAGAGATACTGGTTTCTTCACACCATGTTGACTGATAGTAGGAGAGTTTTGTAACTCCTGCATTTGGAGAAGATAACTACCCAGTGGGAGGGCAGCCCAACTACCTGTCAGGCTTGCCCAAAACTATAGACCTCAGAGGCATTGTGTGCAGAGTGCATAGCTGGGATGTAATGTCCAACTGCTTTTCCTAGGAATTGTTTCACGTTCTGATGTTTAATTCCCACTGCCTTGGGAGAGTGTGATAGTGGCTGTGTTATTGCTATTCCTTGTCCAAGTCTCTCATCAGTGGGCACTTTGGCACTTTTCCTCTTAAGCCCTTCAGGTACAGGAATCCAAACACTGATGTAGAAGAAATTTAAATGGTATGTTGAGTAGCTTTCCATGTTTCCTGCTGGGAAGACCCAAGGAATGAGTTCCAGCTACGTGTTAAGTGGATTTCCCTGGGACTCGGGGTATATGCATGAAGAATCAGAGACTGCAGGAAGAGTTTAATTCTTCTACTGAAGGACCCGGTTCTCATAAGAGTCAACCTGTGGTCAGAGCTGACAGCGGTCCCTTGTTTTGGGGAAGGGTAAATCCCATCAGGCTTCTTGGTCCTGTCTTTCCCGGGTCTCAGTTTGTCTGAAGTAAGAGACATCGAGTGATTTAGAGTTGGGTAAGAAGTGAAGCAAAATATGGCCTCATTGGCTATAGCAAAAAAGAAAGATAAAGAAAAAGCCAATTTGGGAGGGGAAGACCCTCAGGGTTTCTAGCCAGAACAGAAGTGATTGCTATTTATACTCCCTCTGAGCCATCACAACCCAAACAGTGACCACCAGAGGCTCAGGCTGGGACTGGTTTTTCACCAGTCAGTAAGAGTAAGAGTGATTTGAGTCTAAGGCCTAGTAAAATTTGAACCCTAATGGGTTTTATCAAAGTGTGGTTTCTCAGTTCTTTTTCAAGAAATCTGTATTCTACATGTGAATGTATGATTCCCCATGGGGAAGAAGGAAGGGAGGAAGGGTGAAAGGAGGAAGGAAGGAAGACAGGAAGAATGGAGGCAAGAAAGGGTGGAAGAAAGAGTGGAAGAAAGGAAATTCAGAAGGAAGGATAGAAGTAAGGAGTAGCATTCCCCAAATGGAACTGGAACTGTCCAGTTGGGTCCCCAGTGGGGCAGCTACCCATACACACAGAAAATTGTTTGTCTTTCCTACTGAAAGAGGACCAATGGCATCAGGAAGGTGATGTCTTGACTTACAAGTGAATTGGATTTAAGTGAGGCAGGGTTGTACAGTCACCAACTTCACTCTCAAATTGACTAAAGATTTCTCAATTTTATTGTTTTTTTCTTTCATAGAACCTGTTCTTAAATTTATTACTTCAAAAATTTTCTTGATTTCAATTTTATTAATCTCTCCTTAGGTTTTCACTCTTTCTAATTTAGTATTATATTGGGGATTTTCAACTTGCCCGTTTTCTAGCTTTTTCAATTGCATGCCCAATTCATTGATCTCCTTTTTCTCTATTTTATTCATGTAAGCATTCAGAGGTATAAAACTTCCTCTAAGGGCTGGCTAGGTGGCACAGTAATAGAGCACTAACCCTGGAGTCAGGAGGACCTGAGTTCAAATACAGCCTCAGACACTTAACACAAAACTAGTTGTGTGACCTTGGGCAAGTCACTTAACCCCAGTTGTCCTAACTTCCCCTTTCCAAAAAGCATAAATAAATAAATAGACAAACAAACAAACAAATAACTAAAAGACAGTAGGGATTGAATATCCTTTAAAAAAAACTTCCTCTAAGAACCATTTTGCTGCATCCCATAAGGTTTGTTATATTGTCTCATTATTGTCATTCTCTTGAATGAAGTTACTGATTGTTTCTTCAATTTGTTGTTTGACCCACTAATTCTTTAGGATCAGATTATTTCGTTTCCAATTAGTTTTTAGTCTATCTTTCCATGACCCTTTATTACATATAATTTTTATTGCATCATGATCTGAAAAGTATGAACTTAATCTTTCTGCCTTTCTGCACTGGATTGTGTGGTTTTTATGCCCTAATACATGGTTAATTTTTGTGTATGTGCCATATACTGCTTTGAAGAAGGGATTTTCTTTTTATCCCCATTCAATTTTCTACAGAGGTCTATCATATCTACTTTCTTTAACATTCTATTCATTTCCTTAACTTATTTCTTACTTATTTTGAGGTTATATTTATCAAGTTCAGAGAGGGAGAAGTTGAGGTGCACCACTAGTATAGTTTTGCTATCTGTTTCTTCCTCTAACTCCCTTAACTTTTCGTCTTAAGAATTTGGATGCTATACCCCTTGGTGCATATATGTTTAGTAATAATATTGCTTCATTGTCAATGGTGCCTTTTTAGCAGGATAGAGTTTCCTTCCTTTTCACTTTTAATTAGATCTATTTTTGCTTTTGCTTTGTCTGAGATTAGGATTGCTCCCCCTTCTACTCCAGGCTTTTCCCTTTACAACTGCTTCAAATGTGTTTCTTGTGAACAGCATAATGTAGGATTATGGTTTTAATCCATTCTGCTATCTGCCTCTGTTTCATGGGAGAGTTCATCCCGTTCACATTCACAGTTATGATTACTATCTGTGTCTTTCTCTACATCCTATTCCCTTCCCTGTTTATGCTTTTATTTCTCCCTTCTCCTTTCCCCTTCTTAAGAGTTTCCCTTTTGACCACCATCTCCCTCAGTATTTTCTCCCTATCAGCCTCCCTCCCTTTTCCTTCCCTTTCTCCTTACTATTTCTTCCCTCCCTTATACACCCCTCCCCTTTTCTTTCCCCTTTCCCTTTCTACTGCCTATAGGACACATTAGACTTTTATTCTTAACAAAGTATGTTATTCCCTCCTTGAACCAAATGCAGTGAGAATAAATCTCAATCTATATTCCTCTCTCTCCCTTTTTTAAGTTAAATTTTATGTTTATTTTTAGTTTACATCATTCATTTCCACTAGATTTTGAGTTACAAATTTTCTCCTCATCTTTGCCATACCCACCACCCCAAAACAACACTCCCACTCTATACGCCCTCACCCAGTCTGCTCTCTTCTATATTCTCACCCATCTTCCATCGGACTTTCCAGTAGGGCAAGATGGATCTCTACACCCCAGTGCCCTGTATATCTTATTTCCCAATTTTAAACATTTGATTTTAAAACTTTGAATTCCAGATTCTTTCCCTTCTTCCCACATCATCCACCCTTACTTGGAAGATAATTCAATATAGGTTGTACATGTGTAACTGCGCAAAACATTTCCATAGTGGATATATTGTGAAAGACCGACTATATTTCCCTCCATCCTATCCCACCCCCCCCAACTTGTTCTATTCTCTACTTTGACCCTGTCCCTTTTCAAAAGTGTGTGCTTTTAAATTCCCCCCCCCAACCTTCCCTTTCCTCCATCATCCCCCTTCTCATCCCCTTTCCCCCTACCCTCCTGTAGGGCAAGATACCCTATTTGATATATATGTCATTCCATCCCTAGGTTAGATTCAATGTGAGTAAGGTTGACCCATTCCCTTGTGCCTTGCTGTTCTTCCCCTCCATTGTAAAAGTTTTCCCTTGCCTCTTTTATATGAGATAATTTACCCCATTGTCTCTCCCCATCTCCTCTCATTATATTCCTCTCTCACCTCTTAATTTCACCTTTTAAGTATCATCCCTTCCTATTCAATTAGTTCTGTGCCCACTGTCTATGTATACCTGTACATATATATAAACACACATATGTATTTATATGCCCTCTTATGTAGACATATATGTATGTATACATTTATATTCCCTGCAACTGTTCTCATACTGATAAAAGTTCCATAAGTTTCAATGATCATTTTTTTTCATGTAGGAATGTGATTAGTTCTACTTTGATAAGTTCCTTGTCATTTCTTTCCCTGTTTACCTTCTCATGCTTCCCTTGCTTCTTGTATTTGAATGTCAGATTTTCTATGCAACTATGGTTTTTTCATCAAGAATACTTGAAATTCCTTCATTCATTGAATGACCATATATTCCCCGGAACATGAGACTCAGTTTTGCTGGGTAGGTGATTCTTGGTTTTAATCTCAGCTCCTTTGCCCTCCCAAATATCATATTCCAAGCCCTTCGATTCCTCAATGTGGAAGCGCCAGATCCTGTGTTATCCTGATTGTATTTCCACAATATTCAAATTGTTTCTTCTTGGTTGCTTATAATATTTTTCTCTTTGATCTGGCTATAATGTTTCTAGGAGTTTTCTATTGGGGATCTTTTTCAAGAGGTTATCAGTAGATTCTTTTAACCTCTATTTTGCCCTCTGGTTCTAAAACATCAGGGTGATTTTCCTTGAGAATTTCTTGGAGGATGATTTCTAGGATATTTTTTTTTTTTGCTTTTTAGAGGGCAATTGGGGTTAAGTGACTTGCCCAAGGTCACACGGCTAGGTTTTTTTTTTTTTTTTGTTTGTGTGTGCGTTAAGTGTCTGAGGCCGGATCCAAACCCAGGTCCTCCTGACTCCAGGGCCAGCGCTCTACTCACTGCACCACCTAGCCTCCCTAGGGTATTTTTTTGATCATGGCTTTCAGGTAGTACAATAATTTTTAAATTATCTCTCCTTGATCTATTTTCCAAGTAAGTGGTTTTCTCAGTGAGATATTTCACATTGCCTTCTATTTTGTCATTTATTTGGATATGTTTAATAGTATCTTGATTTTTCCTGAAGTCATTAGCTTCCATTTGCTCCAATCTAATTCTGAAGGAATGATTCTCTTCGGTGAGCTTTTGAGATTCTTTTTTCCATCTTGCAAATTCAGTTTTTTAAGGCATTCTTTTCCTCATTTGCTTTTTGAGCATCTTTTGCCACTGAGATAGTCTCTTTTTTAAGGTGTTATTTTTTCAGTCAGGTTGTTGACTTGCTTTTCATGATTTTCTTGCATCATTCTCATTTCTCTTCCCAATTTTTCCTCCACTTTTCTTATTTGGTTTTCAAAATCCTTCTTAAAGTTCTCTATGGCCTGTAACCAGTTCATATTTTTCTTGGAAGCTTTGGTGCAGGAATTCTGACTTAGTTGTCTTACTCCTGTTCCATGCTTTAATCCTTTTTGTCCCCAAAATAGGAGTGTAAAGACGCATTGCTGTGCTTGCTTTGCTTCCTTTGCTTGCTCATGTTCCCACTCAATTGCTTGACTTTTGAGCTTTTTGCCACAGTAGAATTAAGCTATCAGAGAGGGGAGCTTTTATCCAAATTTCTGGGATTTTCTCAGCTGCTGGAGCTATTAGGGGGATGCCCTCTCTGAAGCTTTAACAGGCGCTGTCACCTGGTCACAAACCCCAGGACCTCCACCTAGACAGCAATCCAGATCCAAGCAAGTTAAAGCAAGAGCGATTACCCCTCAGAATGGTTGCTTGGTCTCCTATAATCTGCAGCCCAGGAGCTCTGAAGCAGCCACATGGCAGAGATAACCACTCCTTAGACACTTCTCCCTCTGGGGGCACTGGCCAGACCACACTATTGGACCTCCTTTTCCCAAAATCTACACTGACCTCTTAATTTGGCATTTATGGGTTGATAATTCTGGAAACTGCCACAGCTACTGGTGATCTCCTCTCCCTCCCTTTTTGCCTCTACCATAATAAGTTTTATGTCTTTCCTCATTAGATTCCTATTCCTAGGAGTATTTTATTCCCTCCTTGAACCAAAACCAATGTGAGTAAAGCTTTTACTATGTTCATCTCCCTCCCATCTTTCCCTCTACTATAATGTTTTCATGCCTCTTCATGTGGCATAATTTATCCTTTTATGCCTCTTCCTTTTTTCTCATATTATACTCCCTTTGCACTCCTTTATCATCATGTTAGTCAATTTATAGCCACATCCTCTATCTATCTATATATCTATCCATCTAAATCCCTTTAAATGTTATGGTAATTGTACCATTCTCAATATTGACAGATATTGTTTTTCTGATATAGGGATGTGAACAGTTTGCTCTTATTAAAAAACAGGTTGTGTATATGTGTGTGCTTTCCCTGTTTACCTTTTTATGTCCCTTTTGAGTCTTATATTTGGGGATCAAATTTTCCATTACTCTCTGACCTTCTCATCAGAATAGTGTGGAAGTTCCTTATTTCATTGAATGAATGGCATCTCCTTGCCTGAAAGTTTATGTTCAGTCTGGTTGGCTAGTTGATCCTTGCTTGCAGTCCCAGCTCTTTTGCCTTACTAAATATCATATTCCAATCTTTCTTATTTTTTTTGGTGGTTATGGATTATACATTTTAATTATAACTTTATTTTATTAAAAATTCTTCTGCATTTAATAATTTGTTTTTTTACTTTTAGTTTACAAGATTCAGTTTCATAATCCCTTGAGTTTGAATTTTCTCCCCTTCCTTCTCCTCCCCTCCCCTCCCCTCCCATGGCAGCATGCAATCAAGTATAGGATCTGCAAAAACCTTCACATTAGATATTAGTTAGGTTTGAAAGAAGGATTGTAGCAGATGGAATGAACAATGGGAAAGAGGAAACAAAACCAAACAAGAAAAAGAAAGAGAGCAGGTAGTTTGCTTCAATTTGCATTCAAACTCTGTTCTTTCTAGTTCCTTCTCTGAATGTAGACATCTCTCTCCATCATGAGTCTTTTGGAGTTGTCTTATAACCCTGCATTGCTGAGAAGAGTTCAGTCTATCAAAGCTGGTCATCACACATATGTTGTGTCTGTAATTGTATTCAGATTATTCCTGGTTCTGCTCTTCTCACTCAGCATCAGTTTGTATAATGCTCTCCAGGTAAATATGAAGTCTGTCTGCCCCTCATTTCTTATAGCACAATAGTATTCCATTACATTCATATACCACAACTTATTTAGCCATTCCCCAATTGAGGGGCATTTCCTTGATTTCCAATTCTTTGCCACCACAAAAAGAAATGAAATAAAAATTTTTGTACATATGAGTCCTCCTCCCACATCTATGATCTCTTTGGGACGCAGCCCTAAAAGTGGTATTGCTGGGTGAAAGGGTATGCTGTTATTTATAACCCTTTGAACCATAGTTCCAGATTGCTTTCCATAATGCTTTAATCAGTTCACAACTCCACAAACAATGCATTAGTGTTCCAATTTGTCCACATCCTCTCCAGCATTTGTCATTTTCCTTTTTTTGTCATCTTAGCTAATCTGACCAGTGAGATGTGGTACCTCAGAGTTGTTCTGATTTGCATTTCTCTAATCAATAGTAATTTGGAGCATTTTTTCATATGCTTATACATATCTTTAATTTCTTGCTCTGGAAACTGCCTGTTCATATCCTTTGACCATTTATCCATTGGGGAATGACTTGTATTATTATAGATTTGATTCAATTTTCTGTATATTTTAGAAATTAGGCCTTCATTAGAGACATTGTAAAATTTCTTTTCCAATTTTCTTTATTAGAGTCACTGTA
The DNA here is from genome assembly GCA_011680675.1 of Gymnobelideus leadbeateri. Lineage (NCBI taxonomy): Eukaryota > Metazoa > Chordata > Mammalia > Diprotodontia > Petauridae > Gymnobelideus > Gymnobelideus leadbeateri. The sequence goes on along the minus strand of WOXC01005522.1, from coordinate 342,372 downwards.
AAAATTATTTTCCAATTTTCCACTTCCCTCTTAATCTTGGTTACATTGCCTTTGTTTGTACAGAAACTTTTCAATTTAATGTATTCAAAATTATCCATTTTGCATTTCTTATAATGCTAATTCTTGTTTGGTTATAAAGTCTTCCCTTCTCCATAAATCTGACAGGTAAACTATTCCTTGCTTTCTCAGATTACTTAAAATATCAGCTTTTATACCTAGATCATGCACCCATTATACTTGCTTTTGGTATACAGTATTAGATAATGGTCTGTGCCCAGTTTCTGCCATATTATGTTCCAGTTTTCCCAGCAGTTTTTGTCATATAGTGAGTTCTTATTCCCAAAACTGGGGTCTTTGGGTTTTTTAAACAGTAGGTTACTATAATCATTGACTTCTGAGTTTCATGTACCCAAATTATTCCATTGATCCACTATGCTATTCCACAGCTAGTACCTAGTAGTTTTGATGACTGCTGCTTTATAATACAAATTAAAACCTGGTATGGCAAGGCCACCTTCCCTAGCATTTCTTTTTATTAATTCCCTTGATATTCTGAACATTTTGTATTTCTAAATGAATTTTGTTACTATTTTTTTCTAGCTCTATAAAGTAATTTTTTAGTAGATTGGTATGGCACTAAATATGTAATTTAATTTAGGGAAAATTGTCATTTTTATTATATTACATCAACCTAGCCATGAGCAATTGAAGTTTTTCCAATTAGTTAGATCTGACTGTATTTGTTTGAAGAGTATTTTGTAGTTCTCTTCATATAGGTCCTGGGTTTGTTTTGGCAGGTAGATTCCCAAATATTTTATAATGTCTACAGTGATTTTAAATGGGATTCTTCTTTCTATCTCTTACTGCTAGATTTTGTTAGAAATATATAAGAATGCTGAGGATTTATGTGGGTTTATTTTATATCCTGCAACTTTTCCAAATTTATTTATCATCTCAAGAAGTGTTTCATTGATTCTTAGGATTCTCTATGTATATTGTCCCTCTGATCTTTTAATGTAGAAACTGCTAAGCCTTCTGTAATCCTGACTGTAGTTCTGCAATATTTGATTTTTTTCTTTCTGGATATTTGCAGTATTTTCTCCTTGACCTGAAAATTGTGGAATTGGACTACAATATTCCTTGGAGTTTTCAATTTGGCGTCTCTGTAAGGAGGTTTTGGTGGATTCTTTTGATAAGTAGTTTATCCTCTTGTTCTAGGACCTTGGGGCAGTTTTCCTTGATGATTTCTTGGAAGATGTTGCCCAGGATCTTTTTTTCATCATAACTTTCTGGGTAACCCATAATTCTTAGATTATCTCTTCTGGATCTGTTTTCTAGGTCAGTTGTTTTTCCAGTGAGATACCTTGCATTTTCTTCTATTTTTTTTCATTCTTTAGATTTTGTTTGACTGATTCCTGATGCCTCATAGAGTCATTACCTTCAATTTGTCTTATTCTAATTTTTAGCAAATTGTTTCCCCCAGTTATTTTTTGAATCTCCTTTTCTATTTGTTCAGTTTTACTTTAAAAAGTAAAATTAAGAAGGCAATGCTTGTGGAATGTACAGTGCATATTGGCAGGGCACATTTCATTATAATTCACCCACTTGCTTCTCCTGCTCAGTTGTTTCTTTTGAAGGCAGTGGGTTTTTCTCTTGTGTTTCTGTCTTCTTCACTTTAGACTTACCAAATTTCTGAATCTCAGCCATATCTGGTTTGTCAGACATTTTTGCAGATTAAGCAATGATGGGAAGGGTGCACCAGTAATTCAGATCTCCTAGGTAGCAGCTCTGAACTGTCTCTAATTTGGCTTTTAAAATCCTTTTTGAGCTCTTCCTCTTCTTTTTGGGTTTGAGACCAGTTCATATTCCCTTTTGGGGTTTTAGATGTGGGTATAGAGTCAATGTTGTCCTCTTGTGAATTTGGTTCTTCTCACTCACCATAATAGGATTCTAAAATCTTTATTTTTCCAATTTTATTTTTCTCATTGTGATTGCCTATTCCCTGACTTTTAAATTGGATCTCTCCTTGGAGATAATGTGGGGAAAATGAGACTTTAATTCACGGTTGACAAAGTTGTGAATTGATTCAGGCATTCTGTAGAGTAATTTAGATCTATATTCAAAGTGTTATAAAATCATTATTTTTGTATTACCACCACTAGGCCTCTGTCCCAAAAGAGATAAAAAGGCAAAGTACCTACATGTACAAAAATATTTATATCAGCTCTTTTTTGGGGATAAAGAATTAGAAATTGAAAGGATGCCCATCAATTGAGGAATGTCTGAACAAGTTCATGGTATGTGATTATGATGGAACAACATTGAACTGTAAGAAATGATGAGCAGGCAGCTCTCAGAAAAACCTAGTAAGCTTGCATCAGCTGATCCAAAGTGAAATGTACTGTGTACAAAGTAACAGCCATATTGTAAGATGATCAGCCATGAATGACTTAGCTCTTCTCAGCAATGCAATGATCCAAGGTACTTCTGAAGGGCTTATGAGGAAAAATGCTATAAATCCCCCGAGAAAGAGCAGATGGTGCCTGAATACAGATTGAAACATACTTTTTTACTTTATTTTTCTTGAGCTTTTTTCTTGTCTGAATTTTTCACAACCTGACTCTTATGATTATATTTCCCATAACTACACATGTATAATGTATATGGAAGTGCTTACCTTCTCAATGAGGAGGGTGGGATAGGAGGGAAGAAAGGGAGAGAATTTGAAACTCAAATGAATGAATGTTAAAAAATTGTTTTTAGGGGCGGCTAGGTGGTGCAGTGAGTAGAGCACTTGCCCTGGAGTCAAAAGGACCTGAGTTCAGATCCCGCCTCAGACACTTAACATACACAAACAAAAACCTAGCCATGTGACCTTGGGCAAGTTACTTAACCCCAATTGCCCTCCAAAAAGAAAAGAAAAGAAAAGAAAAAAACAAACAAAATTTGTTTTTACGTATAAGAGGCAAAAAGTAAAATACTAACTAAAAGCTTATGAAAAAAAGCAATTTATATTCCTTTGGGCATAGTACCCACATGGAAGTACATGATTCCCCATGGGGAGGAAAGGAGCAAGGGAGGAAGGGAGGATGTAAGGAACAGCACTGAACAACTGGAAATGGAACTGCCCTGTTGGGTCTGCTGTTGGGCAGCTACTCCCAACAGCAAATTATTTGTCGTCCTTCTCAAAGAGGACCAGTGACATCAGGAAGGTGGTGTCTTGACTTGCAAGTGAATTGGAAGTGAGGCAGGGTTTTTTAAATCACCAGCCTCACTCTCTCCTCCGTCCAGTGGCAAGACACAGGTCAGGAAGACTCAAGATGAACCCAGACAGTGGGAGACCTTGACCTCTTTAAACTACAGTGTTTCCCAAGTCTCAGTTTGAGGCATCATTCCATCAGTGATTAAGTGCTGCATGACATAAGTGTGAATCCTATTAACAAAATCACTATGGACAGTTCACAAGCTTTAGTTGCAGTCAAGTTTTGGTGGACTCAGCAATACTTGGAATAAGAATGGCAATGGATGAAAGTTAGACATTGTTTTGTTTGGTGAGGATATCTGTGATACAAGGCTCCAATCAGGCCAATTCAGTTTAAAAACATTCATTGAGCAATTGCTATGTACTAGGCACTATGTTAGATGTCTGGAGATTCCATTGTATCAAATCAATCAAACTGGCAAGAACTGGTGGAATTCCATCATTGACTGGTAATGGCTTGGGCAGATTCTGGGAGATCCTGTACCCTGGCCTGACCAGCCTGGGCCCTGAAAGTGTCTCCAAAGTTTCACAACCACTGATGGGCAGAGATCCTTGATAGGGGGACCTCAGTGATCCAAATTACGGTAACTTTTATTGCTGGTCATGGACCCCCAATTTCCTGATTTCTAGCTCTAGCTGCATGGAAATAATCCTCCTAAAGCTAACTACAGTTCTATTTCTTTTGTTAAAGTTGTATCTCAAAGATCTGGAAGGAAAGGAAATCTAGCTTGAGAATCTAGGGACAAAACTTTTAGTCCAAGAATCTAGCCAGAGTGAAGGAGGATAGAAAAAGCTTCAGAGAAGGCAGATTAAAAAGAAACCAACAAATATCCTGGTCTAGAATGCAGCTTCCTTAACTGATAGCCACACACTGTCCTCTGCCAATGGATGACCTGGAAGTTGGCATCTGGTCCCATGGTATTGCCGAAGCTCCTTGAACCCTGGGCTTTCCTGGATCACAATCCACCTAACCCTCCTCAGGCAGAACTATTTCCCCTAACCCACCAGCTCTTATCTCATGACCCAGGCCTCTAGTACTCTGGTTCCTAAAGGCACAGTCTCCATGCCATCAGCAAGTCTAGTCATAAGTTAGCAAACATATCAGATAAAAAAAAATACATTTTAATCTCTATTTTGTGCAAAAACCTGTGGATTCACTGCCATAGCCAAATAATTCTGGCCCTTGTATAATGTAATATTCATTTGGGGAGAAGGCAAGTGGTGTCTACAGAGTAATTTCAAGAGGAAAAGTAGACACCTGTGGGAGGAGTAGCAGAGGCCTCCCTAATGGGATGGAACCTGAACTGGGCTCCAGAGCTAGCTGGAGATTCTGCCTGGTGGAGGTGGGGAGGGTCTGGATGATCCTCAGGGGGAGTCAACTGTGTAGGGCCTGGGAATGAGTGATAGAAGGCTTGTGTGCAGAAAGAGTTGGCATACTGGCTTTACTAGAACAGAGATGACACAAAGCTGGGCATGGAGGGAATGGAGGAGGGAGGCACATTGTGGAGAATGTTCAATGCTAGGGTGAGGATTTTATGTTTTATCTTAGAGTTCACTGGAAGAGAGGTTTTCATGATCTGATCAAAGTCTCAAGGCTAAGTAGTTAGTAAGACAGACTCTAAGCCAGGCCAAACACTGAGGCTGAGATTCTTACCCCAAATATCCTTGGCAGGCTCAGGCCGGTCTTTCCTAAAATAGGCCAGGGGTTGCTTAGTCCTCCCTCTTTTCACTCTGTCCTCATTTCCAGTCCCAGCTTAGGTAGATGAATGTATGGATGATATAACTGACCTACAGATAATAGAGATGATAGAGCTTTAATTGTCAGTGACCTGAATATTAGGTAATTTACATGATGAAACATGAGGTAATGGACACAAAAGTGCTTGATTTTGTAGGTTTTTTATATGCACTCTCTCCCCATTCCATCCTGAGTCATCTCCAGTCAGCCTGATGAATATCCAGTCACTGGTTCCAGATGACTCTGGAGGACAAAGTGAAGTTGGTGACCTTGCACAACCCTCTCTCACTCAAATAAGTCAACTGCAAGTCATGTCATCATTTCCCTGATGCCATGGTCCCCTTCAAAAATGAAGGACAAACACAGCCTGTGAGTAGACCAAGCTGCCTGAATGGTGACCCAGCTAGTTAGGTAGCTCAGCTCTTCTTCTTCCTCTCCCTCTCCCTATTTCTCTCACTCTCCCTCTTGATCTTGCTCTTCCTCTCTTCCTTCTCTCCAAAAAAAAGGCGAATTTTGTTGGACAGAAGTTGCCCACTTAAATTGGGGGGGAGCAACCTACTAGCTAGATTTCTTCTTTTTTCTTTTTTCCTTCTTTCTCTCTTTCTTTCTTTTTTTGTTCCTTCTTTCCTTCCTTCATTCCTCCCTCCCTTCCTTTCTTCTTTCCTTCTCTGTTTTTTCTTTCTTTCTTTCTTTCTTTCTTTCTTTCTTTCTTTCTTTCTTTCTTTCTTTCTTTCTTTCTTTCTTTCTTTCTTTCTTCTCTTCCTTTCCTTCCTCCCTCCCTTCCTACCTTCCTCCATCCCTCCCTTCTTCCCTTCCTTCCTCCCTTGCTCTCTCCCTTCCTTCTTCTCCCTTCCTTCCTTCCTTCCTTCCTTCCTTCCTTCCTTCCTTCCTTCCTTCCTTCCTTCCTTCCTTCCTTCCTTTTTCTTTCACAAAACCTTAAACCCAGTTCACTCTGAAGCTCTTAGATTGAACCACAATAGGTCCCTTCCCAAGCTCCACTTGGTCCTTCCTGGCTTAGAGTGAATGTCAATGGAAACTTTCTCTTTGGAACAGCAACTCTAAGGGTCTCCCGCCGTGCCCCACCCCCCGTTTTTTTTGGAGGGCAATTGGGGTTAAGTAATTTGCCCATGGTCACACGGCTAGGTTTTTTATTTGTGTATGCATTAAGTGTCTGAGGCCGGATCCGAACTCAGGTCCTTCTGACTCCTGGGCCAACACTCTACTCACTGCACCACCTAGCCTCCCCCACCCCCCCACCCACCTTTTTTAAAGCATTTGGGGTTATTTGCTCAAGATTACACAGCCAGTCATTATTTATGTGTGGGTGCTCATTTTCTGAGGCTGGAACCGATCTCGGGTCCTCTGATTCTGGGGCCAGCACTCTTACTTTGCTACCTAACCACCCCTTCCTTTTTTTTTTCTAGTTAAAGGGGCCATCCCTGGACTTTCTTCTTAAAGAGGCCAATTCACTGAATGAGGGCTACCTTAATCTGAGTACCTGAAAAGGCCTTAGGCTGAAAGGACCAGGGTCTCCCAATGTATCCTAAGTAATCTCCAGTCTACCTGATGAATATCTGGCCACTGGACCCAGATGGCTCTGGAGGAGAAAGTGAGGCTGATGAATTGCACAGCCTACCCTCCCTCAAATGAAAGTCAACTGCAAATCATATCATCATCTCCCTCATGCCATGGTCCTCTTCAAAAATGAAGAACAAATACAACAAGAAGGTCCTTGAGTGCAGGGACTGTATTTTGCATATTTTCCTATCTTTAGTACTTAGCAGAGTGCATAGCACATAGACCCTTAATGTTTATTGATGAATTGATTGACATAGTACTCAAGAAACCCAGTATAGAGTCCTATTTTTGATTCATGTAATACAATAATTACATGTAATACAATATTTTTGATTTTGATGCCAGCCATGTAATACTGAATAAAGTGTTTAACCTCTCAAGGATGGAGGCACCTCCATATAAGAATACCTTGTAGAGAAGGTGCCAAGATTTCTGGGACAATGTTTTGATTGGGAGCTTCTCCCACCCAACTAAGTCTGCATAAAATAGAGAAATAGGGAGCTAGACTGATAGAGAGAGAGATGGATGGATGGACAAATACACAGTTAGAACTCTGTCTTTGTCTATAGAACCCTGAGAGCTCAAGAATGCAGGAAATAGAGATCTCTGCAGGGAGCCAAGAAGTCCTGAGTTCAGATCCTGCCTCATTTGTTAACTAGCTTTGCTATTATGAATATCTTATTCAACTGTGGAATGTCTCAGTCTCCTCATCTATGAAATAGGACTAGTACCTCACATTGTCCTATTAGCTCATAAAATGTACCTCCTGGTATTTTCCCTTATGGTGATTTCACCTAGGGACTGACTGGATCTCTTCATACATGTATTTTTTCAGGCACCCTGGCTAAAGTACTGTCCAACCTTGGCTAGACCCTCCTCGTTGCCTTGACCTCATACCTTCTGGGGAGGGTGAAGAGTAGTGAGACAGGTGCACTAGTAGAGTCAGGTGAGGGCGCCTGAGCTCCTTCCATCATGGCTACTTCCCCAAGGCCTGTAGCTCTCCTACTTACAGGGAATCTGTATCCACAATCAGCTGCAACCATTTCTGTGTCAGACACTAAGCAGGAACTTCTCTATGATCTTGAGTTCCCAGATTTGGGGACAAAAAAGAGAAAGCCACGTCCCCCAGGACCAGCCTCAGGTGGTGTGACCTAGTCTGGCTGACAGGGCCCTGAGACCAGGCTCATTCCAGACCTGGGGCTCTTTTGCACATGGAGACCCAAGGGAGCTCTCACAGGCTCTGCTCAGCATATAAAGCCCCCTCTTCCTGCCTGCCTCAGGGCTCTGGGTGCTCTGTCTACACATCTCCAAGGGCCAGGATGATTTCCCCTGTCAGCTCCTCTGGATTTTGGTGCTCTGGGCTCAGGATAAGACACAGTGGATCAGAGAATGAGCCTCAAGTGTATGGGTCCCTGGGGGAAAAAAACCTTAAGATTCCCTTGATCCAGTGGGTGAGGAAGCTTAAGGGCAGCAAGGGCAGATGGGCTGACAGGTATGACCAGGCCATCTGATAAAAAGTAAAAAAAAATAGCTGTGAGGTCTGTGGGAAAACATGGTTCCTTTCAAAGCTTAATCACAAATACAATTGATTGTCACAGAACTGGGAATTCTTCATTGTTCTCCACAAAATTGTCCTGTTCTTACCTTTTTACATGGTTGTTCCCTCATTTCTGTCTCAATTTAATTCTTGTTTCTCCCTGGATTCCAGCGAGGCCATTGTACTGACTCAGTCACCAGGCTCCTTGTCCAGATCTCCAGGAGAAAAAGTCATCATCAGCTGCAAAGCCAGTGAGAGCCTCTCCCAAAAGATTTTGGGTATATCACATGACCTCTTAAACTGGTATCAGCAGAAACCTGGCCAAGCCCCCAGGCTCCTCATCTCCCGGGCTACCAGCCTGGGAGATGGGGTGCCTGCCCGGTTCAGTGGCAGCGGGTCTGGGACAGATTTCACTCTCACCATCAGCAGCCTGGAGGCTGAGGATGCTGGAGATTATTCCTGTCAGCATTCTAAGAGCTCGCCATTCCCACAGTGCTTCAGCCCTGAACACAAACCTGCCCAGCCTGTTCAGGTCATTCAGCTCAGAGAAGAAGCTGCTTCCTTGGGGCTCCCCAGGGCAGAGCAGCCCCTGCTGTCTGAGCAGCCTCACATCTCCTGGGGTTTAGCCTGCCCCCAGTTCCTCATTCTTCTACCAGAAGCATCACAGTTACAAACCAGATTCCTTCAGCCAAAGTAAGCCAGAGATAGCACAGCCCTCTGGGAAATACCATGGCAGGGAGTTTCTGACAGATCAAGTTCATTTGAACCTTTCCTGTCACTTCAGGAGACTTTCTCTTATTTCCAGCTCAAGCTCCTGCTGGGGGGCCCTACTGGGCTTCTGTGTGACCCTGGACATGTCCTCATGCTCCTTTTGCTTCTGTTTCCTCAGCTGTAAAACGGGCACAACAGCAGCACCTTGCTCTCAGGGCTGTTGGGAAGGTTTTCTAAGGTAATATTGGTAAAGCACCTAGCACTTGGCCTGGCACATAGCAGGTGACATGTAAATGCATATTCCCTTTGCTTTCCTTTTCATTCAGTCCTGGCCCAGCCTACAAGCCTCTCCTCCCCTAGAGCTGGTTTCCCTATTACCTGAGTGAGAACTAAAGGCTTAAGGTCAATCAGACCCTTACTCCATGACTTGCCATTCCTTGGTTCTGCCCCAGAGCTTGCAGATGTCAGGGCACTGACCCTTCTAACCCAGTCACATCATTGTCATTGTCATTGTCTGGTCACTCCCTGTCTCATTCACTCACTCACTCACTCACTCATTCATTCATTCATTCATTCATTCATTCAATCTTGATTAATTCATTGCAGAGAGACTGGAGAGAGTGAGACCAAATATGTGTCCATTGCCATTGCCCAGGAGAGGAATGATTAGCCAGAAGTGAAGGACTCAGCCTCTAGCCTCTCTGTCTCTGCCTCTAAGCCTGTCTCCCTCCCCTTCATGGTCTCCCTTTGGGCACAATAATTGACCCATAACCACCTTCCAAGTAAAGGCACAGACAGGCATGGGATGGAGCATTCCTGTAGGCCTGTTTTCTCCATTACAAGGCATGTCTAGAATGGGGCAGTGGAGACCAGGTTGGACCTAATCTTTGCCTCCTCAAAGCTTGGGAAACCACAGTAGCCTTACCTAGTGAATGACAGGGCCCATTCACATTGAAATGATGTTTTCCTAGGTTTTTCCATGGGCCCTGGCTAAGATTTGTTCATTCTCCACCATGTCATTGCCTCCTCGAATTCACACTTTCTCTAGAGACTAGGGCGCAATATAAGGTGAGGAACCCCCCAAAGGCTTCAAACTCTGAGTTCCTGTCATCTCTGCCACCTCCCCAGGCCTTGGAGATTTCTCATGGTTTCAGGGAATATAGTTAAGAATATAGACAAGAACCTCCTAGTTACCTATAACCAAATGAACCTATTCCTCCATCAGTCACTAAATTTGAATTTTCCTGGTTTTGAGTTCCCAATTTAGAATCCACAAACCAGGGAGGCTAAGTCCCCAGAGCTTGTCTTAGGCAGATTGGCTTAATCTGGTTTATTGAATCCCTGAGATGAGCCTGATAGGAGTCTTGGTTTCTCTTTTGCATAAGGAGACTCAAGGGAGTTTTCACAGGTTCTGCCTAGGACATAAGAGCTTCTCCCTTTCTCCCTATCTTCCTTGGGTTTCAGGTGCTGTCTCTAAAGGTCTCCAAGAGTCAAGATCATCTCCCCTTCCTAGGTCCTCTGGCTCAGTGTCTTCTGGGCTCAGGGTAAGACAACAAAAAATTGGAGGGACTGAGAAGAGCTGAGATTTTTAAGGATGATATTCTAGTGACTGCTCTATCCAGGAGCTATGGGAGCTTAGAGAGAGTGCCAGCTGACAGGGGGAAGACAAGCATAGCCAGACCTCAGATTTAGGACTGTGAAGTTTATGGGAAACATGTCTCATTTTTATAGGAAATTGAATTGAATGTCACTTATGTGGGATTTTTTTGGTCTCTAAAACTTGTTTTATTCATATTTTTAAACTTTCAAATTCATACATTTATTTCTTCCTTTAATTTCATTGTTTTCCTAGGTTCCCAAGGAACCATTATGTTGATCCATTTTCCAGGCTCCTCATTTACTGGGCCACCGGGTTGGCATCTGAAGTGCCTGTCTGGTTCAGGGGCAGTGGGTCTGAGACAGATTTCACTTTCACCATCAGCAACAGAAAACTTGAGGATGGTAGAGGTTATTTATCTCTGCAGACTTATGAAAGTGCTTCAGTTCTAACACAAAGCACCCCAGGCTCTTCAGCTGTTTGAGGTCAGGGGAGCAGCTTCTTCCTCTAGGCTCCCTAGGTCAGAACTACCCCTGCCCCTGCACCAGGATGGGCACATATCTTTCAGGGCTTCTCCTTCCCTGTTGTCCCGTCCCTCATATTTCTACCAAATCTCATCTTGCATACATTCACAAACCATGGTCCTATAGGCAAGGGGGGTCTGGGCATTGTCTTTACTTGCAAAGCACAGGGATGGACGTGGTGGAGGTTGTTGGGGGAAATGAACCCTGATTTGGCTGACATCATTATTGCTGACATTTCATGTGTAGTTGAAATCATTAACTGCGCATCTGGGGGAGCTTTCCTGTTGTGAGGCCAATATCATGATGGGGAAACTCTTCTCCACTTGTTTGTAGAAATGACAGAGACCAGGTTTCTTTTTCCACAACCCTGACACAGCCTACAACACACTGGCAACACCCAGTAAGATTCCTTGTTAGTGTAAAGGATTGAAGGGTGCAGGGTTCTGGCCCCTCCAGTCAATGGTGTGTTACTTCTTGGTTCTCTAAAGAGAGTTGGATGGCCATCCTGGGCCTTCTGTGTGTGTGTGCGCCCCACTGAGGCTCTAGGAGATGCTCCTTCTGTAACCACACCCCTTTTACTGGTCCTCATTACTCACACCCATATTGTTACTTGCCCCCAGATGACCTGTTGTGTATGGGATGCTCCAGGAACTCCTCCCTCCCTCTGAGGTCCAGAGTATGTAGCCATTTCCTCTTTTACACTTAGGGCCCTTCTCACGCCCCCATTTTGGTGATGGAGGAAGCAATTTCAACCCTCATTTCAGCTTCTTATTTTCCTGGCTCCCACATCCATGTATGGTAGACAAGCTGGGCCTTCATCAGCTGAAGTGAGCCTTGAAAAGTTCTCAGGATCTGCCTGTCCCACACAACATCACAGAGCCAGTCCTTAGGGTGGGAACACTTTGTTACCACGAAATGGCCTCAGAGTAGAGGTCTTTGGAAAAGATAGAGGGGGTATTTCTACAAGGGATAGGTCTGAGGGGACAGAAAGGCATTAGCAGCTGGGAGAATCAGGAAAGGGGAAGGGAAGGAGCAATCATTCAGGCCTTAATCTCTGCCATCCACTGGGCTAAGTGTTCTTACAAACAGGCACTGCTTCATCCCTTGACCTGAGAGGGAGGAGCTATTGTCATTCCCCTTTTACTGAGATTTTTTTGTTCAATTCAGATTTGGATTCAGTTCTTCCTCAAGTCGGGAAGATTTTTCTGCCTTAAGGAAAGTCTCAAGTAGGACACAGTGTTTGACCCCAATATTAAAGAAATCCAGGAACCATCAGAACTAGGTAGAGAATATGTTCTATGGGAGCAGCCAAGCCACTCTTGTTGGTGGAAACAAGCAGGAATTTTAATTCTGTTGGCCTGGAGGGAACATGAAAAAGAGGGCTGTGTAATCATCCCTGCAGGCCTATGGCTCCTCACCTTTCACTCTTTTCTGGGATGAGACAATGGAGAATAAGGAAGACATAATCTTTGCCTCCTCCATGCTCAGGACAACTAGAGTAACATCAGCTAGTGACTGACAACTCATTGGCCCATTTATGAGGTTACTGGGCTTTTCTCAGGGTCCTTGGCTAAGACTTGTCCAGGATCACCTAGACCCTACTTGAACCCAAACCTTAATAATCTGATTAAAGTCCCAAGGCTAATTTAATTAGTAGAATGAATATGTATGGAGGCCAAACTCCAAGACTGAGAGCCTTTCCCCAAATTTTCCTGGTGGCCTCAGGCCCTTCTTTCCCAAAATAGGGTAAGAGATCCACAGCCCTCCCTCTTCTCACTGAGTACTCATTTCCAACCCCAGTTTAGGCAGAGAGATTCACAGATGATAACATGCTATAGACTTCAATCACATAAATGAGTGTGATAAAGACAACAGGGAAAGATGGACAGAGAGCTGACCTGAGAATCAGGAAACCCAGAATCAGGGCTGTTTCTGACCCTGCTGGCTCTGGGATCTCCACAGGGCACTCACCTGCTCAGTGACATGGGCAAGAGCCAAAGACCCTGAGTCCTAGAGAAGATGCCAAGTTACACAGGGAGACTTTGTTTCATTGGGAGCTTAACACAGGAAATCACATCCGGATAAATGGATTTCTGTGTTCATGCCTATATCGATACATTCCCAGGTGCTGCTGTGTATAGAGGCCTGGAGTGGGATTGAGGAAGACTTTATTTCAAATCCTGCCCCTGACCTTTACTAGCTATGAAACCCTGACCAGGCCACTTTACCTCTGATTGACTCCATTTCCTCATCTATGAAATGGGTGTAGTACCCCCTCTCAGTACTATTATATAGCAGCACCTACTTCCCGGATGAATTGTAATCATAAAATGGTATAACATTTGCAAAAGTGAAGGCACTCAAAGAAAGAAGGCTGTGTCATCATCCCCATCATTTTAATTATTCAATTACAATCTCCATTAGAATAAGATCCTCTACCCAGGTTGGACTGTTTGTGTATTTTCAATCCCATCCCCAGGACTTAACCCACCTTAACAAGCATTTCTGCACATATTCCTTCACTTTTGACTGATTGGAGAAAGAACAGACTGCAGGCAAGTGGGCCAAATGTGGCCCCAGCAATCCTGCAGGAGAGAAGGGATCAGCCAGAAGGGAATGAATGTCTCAGTCTCCTTGTCCCTTAGCTGGCCATCCTCACTTCTGTAGTCTCACAGTTGGCACACACATTTGCCCAGATTCACATTTCTAGAAACAGTCACAGACAGGGCATAGGATGGACCATAGTGGGGTCCTCACTGTTAATGCCTGTCAAAAATGGGAGAACAGAGGCAAGGGCAGATAGAAACTTCTCCTCTATGATGCTGTGATGCTCAGAACAAGTACAGTGATGTCGTCTAGTGACTGTCAAAACCCTTTCACATAGCAATGAGTCTCTACCAGGCTTTTCCCAGGGGCCCAGGCTGGGATCTGTCCAGGAGCCAGACCCTCCTTGCTGCCTCCTTGAATTCGCACCTTCTTCAGCAGAAGGAAGCAGTGAGGCAGGTCCATGAGCAGAGTCAGGGGAGGCAGCCCCCAATCCTAGTAGCTGTAAGCTCTTGCCTTCTGTGCCAGCTCCCCAGAGCTTGGAGCTCTCTTCCGGTTATGAGGAGTCTAGTCCTGGGGCACAGAGAGAAGCCTTCCTCCATTCACCCATCACCAGCTGCAGCCATTCCTACATCAGTCTCTAACCATCATCTTGATTGTACTTTCACTTGACTCCTGCTGGGAAATTCAAATGTACATTGACCAATCACTGTATTTTCAGCTTATATCACTTTAATTTCAGCTTACTTAATCTGGATATGAAACCTTTATAAATCCAGCACAATGTCTGTGCCAAAGCACTGTCTGATTTGGGTGACCACGCACCCCAACAGTCCCACAGTGATTTATTAGGGTACAACATTAGTAGATATGCAGGGACTTCATAGGACAGTATGGGGCAGGGCACAGACACTCACTGGTCATCTCTGCTAGGTGCCTCTGCCTCTGTTATCTGTTGTCACAATCTTTATTTCACCCTCCTGCACCTAATCCCAGGACAGGGCTTGCATGAAGCATAAACAGTTGGTATGTTCAATTTCTTTACATGAATTTTCTTGCATTTAAGATTTTTCTTAGGTGAAATGAGGGTCCTAGAGTAGCCACAGCAAAGTCCATCCAAAGGGCATTTCATTTAATATGCCAAGTGAGACATGGGCTGCCAGGGAAATCCTATTTCCTCTGAGAAGAGATGCTTGAACTATGCTATGAAGAATGCTAGGGATTCTCAGAATCAGTCATGTGTAGGGAGTCTTTCAGGAATGGGGCACAACCTGGGCAAAGGCCTGGAAACAAGTGCAAGACAACTCTTTAGTTTGGGTTATAGAAGAAACAAAGGATTGTATTGTGTCATTTATCTGGAAAGGGATGCTGCGCTAGAAGGTAAAGGCTTTAAATGACAAACCAGTTTGCATTTTATCCTAAAGAGGAAAAGAAAGCACTCAAGTTTGTTCAGTCTGTCAGATTCTTTTTCTTAAAGACCTTCCATGTGCCAGGCACTGTGTAGAGGAGTATAATGGTCAGATCTCTGCTCCAGTTATAGGACCAGAGACCCTCAGAGTTTCTCCCCATATATTATTTGAAACAGATACTTTCTGAGGCTGGAGGGGGGAGATCCTCCTGTTATCCATTGGTCCAGTAAAAGGAAGGTATTTTCTAAATTACCTGATAAGAAGGAAAGAATGAAAAAGAGTGAAGAAAGAAAAAACAATGAGGAAGTCAGAATCTTAACTCTAATGGAACTATCTCCACAAGAGGCTGACATGGGGCTAGAGGCTCAGGCTCCAGCAGACAAACTTTTTCATCCTTTGACCCACTGCCCTGGGCCCTTCATCCCAACATCTAGATATAGGGACCCCAAAGGCAGATATTCCTTTACAGAACAAGGATCTTACTCTTACTTCCCTAGAAATGAGGAACCAGCCTCAGACACTTAAAGTATACACACACACACACACACACACACACACACACACACACACACACACACACACACACAAAACCAAAACCTAGCCATGTTTCCTTTGGCAAGTTACTTAACCCCATTGCCCTCCAAAAAATAAAAGAGTAAGGGTTTTAAGGGTTTAATGGAATGAGGCAGAGCCAAGACCCCTGGATCCTCCTCCCCAGTTTACTAGTGACATTAACTCTGGTCCTCATCTGTCATCCATAAGCTCAAGAGGATACCACTGCCTGGATATGACACATTATTTCTTACAGTTCATCCAGCAGTTCCCCTATCTGTAAGCCACCTAGACATTGGTGTAAAATAAAGATCACATTCCTGTCTCTGTCATGCTTCAAGAATCATTACTTTGGCCCCTCAAAGCAAAGAACCATCTCAACTGAGCATGATTTCTCTATACCTGTATGTGATTCTCAACTGAACTTCAACTTAAAAAAAAAACTTAACATAACTTAACTTCAAAGAAGTTCCCTAAAAAAATAAGACCTTCCATGAGACTTTCATTCTGGGAGTTTGGCAGCATAATGTGCAGTGTGACTTGAGTACTGACCAATACTAATTGTAGTTTCAAGTGTACACTGACCAATCATTGGAGTTTCAGCTTACATCACTGTAGTGACTGTAGTTACACTGTGTGTAACCTGGCTATGGAACCTCTATAAAACCTGTACACTGTGCAAAATTGCTGTCTGATTTGGGTGATCATGTACCCCGACAGTCCCACAGTAATAACATCCACTTTCTAAATTTAATCTTGGGGATCTTGTCTCACTTTTATTAAGGTACAACACCACCAGCAAGAAACCCTAGGCTGGGACTTTCACCCACAAATCAATCAAGGGAAAGGAAGGGGTAGGGGTCCTGCCTGTTTAGGGATCAATTAAGGGAGAGGAAGGTAGAGTTCTCTGCTTTACAAATCAATGACAGGATGGGCAAAGTGGAGTAGTGTCCAACATGCACTAGGTCATGCTCCAGGTTAGTCATGGAGGCCAGATGGATCTTATACACAGAAAGGCTGTGGGAGGATTTAGGGGTGGTGTAGAGGAGAAGTTTGGGGAGGGTCTTCAGGGGGAGTCAAGTGAAGTCAGACTCCAGTAAGGAGATATTAAGGTGGGAAATGGCTGGAGCTGACCTAGAGAGGAGAAACAATTTGGACCCAGCTATTGTGAAAGGCTGATGGCCTCAGACAAATGCCTTTGGTGGGCAGATTCAAGGAGTGGCATCCATGTCTGAGAATGAAGAAAAGAAGGAAATGCCTCCAATACCAGTGATCTTGGGGCTCACTCTGGGTAATTCAACAAGCAGTGATTATTTGGCAGGCATTGTGGTTAGGGCTGGAGGTGCAAAGTGGGGTGAAAAAGGCCCTGCCCTCAAACAGCTCGATTTCTAGACTGAACCCATTAGTTTAGTCAAGATAACAGGTCAAGGAGCTTTACTAAGAATCTGGTATGAACCAAGCAATTTCTAGGCTCTAGGGATACCAAGAACATGGAAGGTATGATTGAATTTTGTTTCCATAGAAATTATATAAAAACAAATGATATGAAACCTGGTTTGAAGTCATACTGATGGCTAAAGTCAGAGAAAAAAATGCTTGTAAGGGGCAGTGGGCAATGCTGGTGCCTGAAAAATCAGCATATCTGCTACTTTTCTTTGTGCTGAGAAGGCCTTTTTAAGAGTTTAAAAAGAGGTCTGCTAGGCCAGATCTCATTCAGAAAGACTGAGGCTTAGATCCATTATGATGGGACTTTCATTGTTGCTTTCCAGATTGGAAACTTCCAATTTAGACTTTTATTCATTCTCCAAGTCTTTGAGGAAAATTCTTTCTCATGCCAACTAGGTGAGTCAGGGCAGGATTAGGGATTGGGTAAGGAGTGAAACTTAAGTAAATCAACTAAAGGTCAGGATTTAACCTTTAGAAAAACCCAGGCTGCCCCCATCAATGTCTTGGTAAGCAGATCAAAGTAAGGGAGTATACATTATGTCTGAGTCTAGGATACACATGATAGGTCAGTGAGTGGTAAATATCTTTATGACCCAGTATGCAGCCAATTCAGCCAGTACACATCAGATCAAAGTAATAAGTTCTGTAGGTGCCACTGGCTACTATATCAGGAAGAGACAGAAATGTTTTACTAGGACATGCAGTGCTTGGACTGGAGAGAAGCTGCCTGAGACAATGTTCTCAGACTAGGGAGAGATGTGGTTTTGTAATTGGAACCCAAACACAGGCACCCAAGGACCCCATCAGTTCCTTAATGAATCCCTTCCAGGCCTAAGGTGACTGACCTCTCAATGTGTTGTGACCTTGACATAGTATAATGATCCCCTTTTAATTCTTCTTGTCTAAGTTTTGTCTTTTTAATCAGGGTGAAAGCCTGAATGGAGAATTTGCTGGGTCCTTTGTACTTTTCTCAGAGAATAAATTGTTATAAACAAAGTATTAAGATTGCAGCAGCTTGTGGAGTGGAAGATTTGATCCTTTATTGACTATTCTCCCAGTAGTGGAACAAAGATTATATAGCCCCACTTCAGTTACAGTCATTGGTCCCCTCTAGACAGGTCTTCCCCTTTCTCTGGGGATTCATCTCCTAAATGGTTCTCTTCTGGACCAGCCTGGTCTAGTCTCCCTCTCCTCTTTGTAGATTTCTTTATATGATTGAATAGTATGTTCTGTCCTTTTCTCTCAGGACTAAGGCTCTTCCATACATCCTGTGCAGGATCCTTTTGAAAACATTTATAGTTCCTATAGAATCTATGGAAACCAAACTATCAGTAGTACTCACAATTATTATTACTGATTTTAAAGCAAAATATGCCCAATTAAATAAAGAACAGTTTGGAAAAATTGTAAGCACAGTGTTGCAACTTAATTCATCATTTCACAGCATTCAGATCAAAAGAGAAGTTCCTTTTGTGAGGGTACAATTGCACATCCCTCTAAAATCTTTTTTTCTTCAAATTAAGAGCCTGTATATATAATGGTTACCCCAAATCTCCAATCGGGAAACATTTGGCATAAAATCACAACATCAGCACTGTTACAGTGTTAATACCTGAAACAAAATTGCCAAAGAACATCAATTCAGTTGATTATCTTAGTATTATCTTAGATATAAAAACCTCTTTATCCATTTCTGCGATCAACACTCTAGGTTGGTTGCTTTCAGAGAGGAGCAAAAAGTAATTCTGATCCAGTTGCATTCAATAATTATTCTTTCAGCTGCTAAACACAAGCCCTTAAATGTCAGATTTTAATTGTATTTGACATTAAGGGTAGAGCTGCCCTCAGCTGACTCAACACCCCAGTTATCCTGCTGGGAGCGGACTTTAAAAGAGCCCACATTCTGATTTAAACTAGGAGAAATGTGCTAATTAAACTGACTGCATTTTCTCAGACTGAGCTCTGCTTGGCTGTGAATTGCTCTCTCTCCAGGAAGTCTCCAAGTTGCTTCTTCCTTGCTCCCTGCTCCCAAACCCTAAAGTCCTGACTCTTTCCTCCAATAAGAAATCAGGTGGTAGAGATGTGAGGGAGGAGGAGTACTCAGAGAAGACCTGCCTGGTGGGTGGTGGCCCAGGTGGAATATGAGCTCTGGGGTGGAGTTAGGAGGCCTGGGAGGAGTGTAGGGCAGGAGAGGATTCATCCCAGTGGCCAAGGCATTCTGGGTGATAGGAGGCAGGAAGGATCCTGAGTACCTGGCCCTGGGTGTGATTGGAGGAAACAGCCCTTCCTGGGGGCCTCTGAGAGAGGGAGGACCCTCCCAGATTGGGCTTGCTGAACAGTGGAACTTGTGCTGGGATTGCTCTGCCCCGTCCCCTTGCAGCTGAGCTCTCTCTGCCTTCTTCCCTCAGAGCTGAGGTCACACTGCTTTCACTTGGACCTGAGATCTCTGCCTTGTGGATGCCAGCTCTGTGGGTGCACATTCCAGGTAGGTCTGAGTCAGCCTCTTACAACCCTGCTGGCTTATCCTGGCTGTACATACCATGGGGTCTCCTCCTTTTCTGACCATGTGGTGAGTCCAGCTCTAGGTGCACCTGGAGCAGTCTACCTCCCTAGCCTGGCTAATGGACAAGCTTCTGCTGCAAACTGTTTTCCATGCTCCCAATCTCTTCTGGAAAATCCAGGGTCACTTTCCCCACATTTAACACTGGTTTCCCTTTTCCAAAAATTCAGTTGTTACCCATTGAGAATCCCATCTTGATTGAAAGCCAAGTGAGAGACTTGAGTGAACCTTGAAATGCAAGGGTAAAGGGACAGGTTCTGCCTCAGAAGAATTTGGTCACTCAAACTTTCAGTCAGAGACAAGGTTTCTTGTGTTTTTAATAAAAGCAATATTTAAAGAATCTGTGCATTTGGAAAGGACAACTAAGTTTTTTCTTTTCTTTTCTTTTCTTTTTTTTTTTGGAGGCAATTGGGGTTAAATGACTTGCTCAAGTTCAAGTGGCTAGTTTTTTTTGTGTGTGTGTTAAGTGTCTCAGGCAGTATATGAACCCAAGTCCTCCTGACTCTGTTGGGTAAATGGCAATAGGTTTTACAGGGGATCTAATCACTATCAATGACCAGAAACCCTGCAGTTCAGTCTGGAAGGAATTCAACAGACTCAAGCAAACAAGAATTCTTAGGGAACCTGCAAGCTTAAAGAAGATAAAAAGGCATACTTTTAAGGAGTCATAGTAGTAAATCTAGTGTCAATTATGCTAACTAGGTGAGTAAGGGTGGGATCAGGGAGGAGTTAAGGAGTGGTCAGTGCTTAAAGGAACATGCACTTCTAATATCAACTGAGCAGGCCTATTGCCCATAATTCACTGGGAAATAGCCCAAGTTGGGGCTACCTGGAGGTGTGGTTTTAGGCCTGAAAGGTCACTAAGACAGGCAGCCGTCTGGGCTGACTGAGAAGTGCCCAGACTGCCACCCTTCACTGTCAAGTTTGACAAGATGGATGTTAGGAACCAAGGCTAAGGGAGAGTCATTTTGGGTATAATTGGCTAAGGAGTTAACCTGTAGATAGGGTATTGAAGTATTCATGGGTGCAGCTGGCCACTCTACTAGGGGAGATAACATTTGCCTAAGTTAAAATGTTTCTAGATGGTTTAGTGAAAGATTCAGTAGGTATAGCTTGTTATTGTTTCAAGCAGAGATAAAGAGTTCATGGGTTGTTGCTGGGCAGAGTGCTGGCAGGGGGAAGGGCCAGAGTTAATACTCTGAGGCTAGGGAGGGGGAAATGTGATTTTACAGACATAGATCCCAAGCACCCCTTTTACAAACCGATGTTACAAACTGATATTACAGACATAGACTGCTGTTAAAAATATATATCCCAAGCACCCCATCAACTTTAGGGCCAGTGCTCTATTGACTATGCCACCTACTCACCCCAACAACTAAATTTATATATATATAGGGGCAACTATTGTGGGAAGATTTGGGATAGGATTGAGGGGGCTAAATAGACTGGGGTGTTCTGGAGGTAACCTAGAAGGAGTCTAAATGGGATTGGGGGTTGGAAGTAGCCTGGAGTGGTCCAGAGATAATTGACAATGAAGGGCTGGGCTGGGCTGGGGCCACAATGCCAGGAGAATTGAAAGGATTTTTGAGTAGGTCTGGATGTGTGGGAAAGTTGTGGAGCTGGGTTGATCTTTTGGGGTCCAGGTCCCATATACAGTCAGGGGGAGACCTCTGATCCAGGAGCCATTGATGCTAGGACTGGTCTCATCCCATCTGAGACCCCAAACCTCTTCTGACTCTTGGAACTCTGAAGGACAATAGGGGAAAGGAAGAAGAGTAAGAAAGGGTGGGACCATCCTCTTTTCCCAGCTCAACCCTACCTTTAGGTTTCATTCTCTGTCCTCATGACAGGGCCTCACCACCTATAAATTCCTGTTGGCTAGCCTCTTGCCTTGGTTTCCTTCTCACTCCCCTGCTCAGTCTACAAAAGAACAAGCTGGTAACCTGGAGCCAGAGGGAATGGCCCCTGGGAGCTGCAGACCCCCATCCCAGGTGAGTGCACTCTTTCCACAGACTTGACCAACATAAACTGAAGAGCCATTTCCATAGAGGAAGAGGATTGTCTTTAGTCTGGCAATCCCCTATCTATGTGACTGTTTCTTTGCAAAAACAGGTAGGAAATTGCAAACAGTAGTGACAGCACCACCCTGTTCTTTGTACTTTGAATTGATTCCTGGCACTTTGGCATCACAATCACTAACTACGTTCTACCCTCACCCCCAATTGCTTCTCTCCCCTGTGCATTTTCTCAGTTATCCCTCACGAACCCTGAATCACAAAGAAGACACTACACTCATTTGTCTCTGCTCTATCGAGGTCTTGTGTTTGCTCCTTTATCTATGCCTAGCACCCTTCCTCTAATATTCATAGAATTGCTTCCCTCTCCCTTTTGCCTCTTTGACCAAGGTTGCCTTGCCAGACCTGCAAGAAAGGATACTGTGCTTTTCCTCTAGGGGCTGAGCTTCACAAACAGCTTTGTCTGGTGCACACTGACTGGCCCTTGTCTTGTACCTGATTTAACTTTCAAGGGTACACTAAGGGGTTGGTGAGGAATGTAAGGAGAAAATTCTATTAGCAGGAGTTCAGGTTGTTCCTGCCCTCTTCTATATTTTGGTCCAGTGTGTCTGGAAAATATGGCCTCTCAAGAAAAGAGACTAACTTGATTTCTGGGTCACATTCACATGTTCAACGGCCTTTACCAGAGCTATCTGGACCAGGCCAAAGAAAAGACTACCTTCTTTAGTTGTTGGTTAATTAACATTTTTTAAGGACCTAGTACTTCCCTTGTTAGAGAGATGTAGGGAACAGGCTAAGTTTGGAGAACTATTCCAAGTTCTAGGTGTTTTCTTTTCAAATGGGTGAAAGAGGGGGACTGAAGGAGACACTCAGTTCTTGTTAAAGAGGCCTCAGACCCTTTGTGCAAAGATAGAATGGAGTGATTTACTTTGTGCCCTAAATCCACTTTTGACCATCTTCACTACAACCCTATTGGGTAGGTGTTCTTATTATCTTTACTTCACAGTTCAGGAAACTGAAGGAAAGAGGTTGGGTGATTTACCATTCAGGGTCTGAGGCTGGATTTGAGGTCAGAGCTTCATGTTCTTACACAATTTCATAGCTCCATTAACATTGTGTTACTGTGCCCATCTGTCCATGACAACTCCAACATTGACTGATACTATTTTTTGTCATTTTTGGTCATTTTACAAAGTATGAAATGAAACCTCAGTCTTGTATTGCTTTGTTTTTCTCTTATTAATGGTTTGGAGCACTTTTGCATGTGGTCAGGGATACTTGGCAGTTATTTCTGAGAATTTGTTGTTTATTTCCTTTAACAATTTATGTATTGGGGAATGGCTCTTTGTTGTTTTTCAGTTGTTTCATTCCTGTCTGACTCTTTGTCATACAGTGGGGTTTTCTTGGCAGAGATAGTGGAGTGATTTGTCATTTCTTTGTCTAGCACATTTTATATAGGAGGAGCTGAGGCAAACAGGGTGAGGTGACTTGCCCAGGGTCACATTACTAGTTAGTGTCTGAGACTAAATTTCAACTCAGATCCACCTGAGTACTGCCAGGTTGTACTCAACTGGAGGTTAGCTTCTCTGTGTCATTTTGTGGGTTCTCCACCTACAAAGTTCATTTGTCCCCTTTTCCATGAATTGGAAGAGGTCAAAGCCTGAGCCCCAGGGAATCTTGTTTCTACTCTGCCATCTTGGCTTCATTTCTTCAATATATAAAGAAGTGATTCTGATTTAGAAAAATACAAATCATTCCCCAAGTGATAAATGGTCAAATGATTTAAACATTCAGTTTTAGGATAAGAAATCAAAACTATATATAATACAAAAAAATGTTCTAAATCATCATTGTCTAGAGAAATGAAAACTGAGGCTTCAACTCATATCTATCAGATTGCCTAATATGAATCTGGAGTGAATGTTGAAAAACTGGGATACTAATACACTGCTGGTGGAGTTATGAACTGATCTAATCATTCTGGAGAGCAATTTGGAACTATGCAGAAAGGGCTATAACAGTGTGCATACCCTTTCATCCAACAATACTAGGCTTAGAGCCCAAAGACTTCAAAATAGACAGGAAAGGAAGTATTTGTACAAAAATAGTCAGAGCAGCTCTTCTTGTGGTGGCTAAGAATGGAAACTGAAGAGATAGCCATCAACTGGAGAATGGCTAAACAATCTGTGGTGATGTACTGTAATGGAATAATATTGTGCTGTAAGAAACAAGGAGGATGATTTCAGGAAAACCTGGAAAGACTTACTTCAGCTGATGCAAAATGAAGTGAGGAGAGCCAGGAGAACATTGTACACAGCAACAGCAATATTGTTCTATGAAGAACTGTGAATGACTAAGCTGATCTCAGCAGTGCAATGCTCCAAGGGAATCCCAAAGCACCAGTGAGGAAACCTACTATCTGCCTCCAGGGAAAGAGCTGATGTTGTTTGCAGACAGACTGGAGCATGCTGTTTGTCACCATCTTTCTTACATTTTTATTTCAAGTCTTTCTGGAAAAATAACAGAGAAATATTTTCCATGATTGAACAGGTAGAACCTCTCTCCTATTGCTTACTGTCCAAGTTAGTGGGGAGAGAATAGAGGGAAGGAGGGAGAGAATTTGTGACCCAAAACTCTAAAAAACCACAAACATTAAAAATCATTATCATGTAATTGGGTAGTAAATATATTTTCAGATAATGTAAAGAAAATAAAATAGAGGTTCTGTACCATTGTGCATGGCACTATCTACTGGTGATGGCAAATGGAGATATTTTGAATCCTCTAAATTAATTCACTTACTTAGGCAGCACAAGGACATTGCCAAGGTCTCTGGAGAATTTTGTAGTCAGTTGTGAGACATGGGAGATGCAGGCCAAGGACCACCAAGCATAGCTCACCCTCCTTAAAGAACATGCTGTGCTAGCAAGGCAGAAGTGTAGTAGATCAAGAGAATGATGAGGCATGCAAATTCAGAGCCATCTCCACCCTAATGTTCACCTGGATTATTTGTTACCAACCTGTGGTAGAGCCTTCTGATCATCCAGGGTCAGACACGTTAACCCTGACATAGTGATGTCATTTTGGTGTTCTTTGAGCCCAAAGAACAATAGAAATGACCTATTATGTAAGTAAATATTGTACTAAGGACATATATGTTCCTGCCAAATGCAGACAGTCATAAAGTGGAGGCATAAGATGTTTTGACTATGACCATCATATCCCAGGTAGACTCAGTCCCTCAATGTAACCACAGAAAACTCCTTCACTTGGCCAGAACATGTCATACCCCTCAGTTCAGTGCAGATTGTCATTAATGTGTCTCATGAATACCTTTCATGCTTTGTCTAGATAAGACTTTGTTTCAGACTCTCAATAAATTAACTGGATCATTTCTGATTCTTCTTGTTTCTATAATCAAACATTCCACCCCTCCTGCCCCCCCCCAATACTTTGTACTTGCCAGTTTCTCACAAAATTCACAGAATTTCATTTATTCCATATTGCTTTTATCAGTTCTCATAAGAAGAAATATCACATCATCTTTCTTTCTGCTTCAGAGATCCTTCTATCTTACTGATAAAACATGCGTTGTTCCACAGGGAAAAACATTCTATAGTAAGACATTCCCCAACTTTCTTGCAACTGATCATAGCAAACATTTTTTCAATATTTCATCAAGCTCTTAATGAGTATGGTTTTAAGTGTTGACTCTGATACTCAACAAGGATATGACTGTTGAGCAAATCCCCTTTCTGTGATTTAGATTCCTCTTCTCACTTGATGAGGGTTACAATGCATGAATTCTGGAGTCCTTTATCAGTTCTAAATCTTGTGACACTTGTATGTTTAGGAGTTGGTGACATTCCAGGATGTGTGTGTTGACTTCACCCCAGAGGGAGTGGAGTCTCTTAGACCATTGTCAGAAGAAGTTGTACAAGGAGGTCATGCTGGAGAATGCCAGGAACCTGCTCTCCTTGGGTAAGGACATTTTCCCTGGCCACTCTCAGTCTGCTATCAAAGGGAATATCTTGTTGCCCCAGTGTGCTGGCTTTGGAGTATTTATCAGTTAATAGAAAGGGAAAAGTGCTGGTCTCCTGTATCCGAGAGAGAGGGTCCCTCCTACTACCAGGTTTTCCTATAAAAGGTCAGTACATCATGTGAAGATAATAAGTAGGGTACCTAGTTGCCCCTAAAGCTGTCTCTTGTCAGTTATAGGTAGCTTGAAGTCAAAGATGAGATCAGTGTTGAAACATCTCAGATGCTGAGCTAATCTCATGGATTATTAAGTTCAGCCTCTCTCTGGACATGAATTATTTTTGCCAAATCTCTGAAAACTGCTCAGGCAGCCTTTCCCTGTACCCACTTCTCTTTGGGAAGGGCCAAGTATTTAGAATATTCTTCTTTTCATGAAATATCCATTTATAACGTACAGATCTTAGTTGTGCCTTGTACTTTAACTCCATATTCCAGTACAGATGGTGGGAAAGGAAGGATGGGGAACAAAAGCCTTTCTCTTCACTGCTGTTCACCAGCTGCTGTGCTGAGTGCTTTCTTTACAATATTATGTCTTAGGTGATATTATTGTCCCCATTTGACACTTGAGAAAACTGCAGCAAACAGGTTAAGTGACTTTTCCAGAGGCACACATCTAGTCCACTGTCTGAGTCTAGATTTAGAGCCTGGAATTCCTGACCCTAGGCTGAGGTGTCTCTCCACTGCACTACCAGCTGCCTCTAATTTCTAGATAATGGAAACTCTGCAATAAGTCTATCCTCCTATGAAGAAGGTTCACCAAGATCAAGTTTTCTGATTCCAAAGTGGCTCCAGGATCTTCTTCCCTATCTCTCCCTCAAGTTTCCCAAACAAAATGTTTTGGTAACCATGCTTAAGGATTCGGGGAACCATCCTGTGCTCCTTGCTTGTGTGCCCCTGTCAATGGCAGGAATAACAGACTGACCAAGAACCAGAATTTGACTCATTCAGGTTCATTGAGCTCCCCAGCTGGACAGTCTCACCTGAAGATGCAGTGACTCCCTGAATGAATAGTAACAAGGTTTTTATAGGTTTCAGGGAGTGAGGAGTCAGGTGGGAGCCAAGAGTCAAAGCTGATTTGTCAAAGTCAATTTGCTGGAGCTTAAGATCTGGCACATCCCAGTTTGGTTACTTGCATTACAAACATTAATGGGATCTTAAGTCAGCTATGTGTGAATATGATGGAGTGATTCTCAATATGGAATAGCTTTATATGTATCCTGGTTCCCCTAAAGAGAAAAAAATTCCCTGTTTTTCTCCATGCTCTTCCTTGGTTCCCCATGCTCAGAGCTTCCAGTTCCCGAGAATATTTGGTTTCTTCTTTTGAGGAAAGGGAAGCACTTTGGATGCTAGAACAAGAAGGCCTAATGAGCTGCTGTCCAGGTGAGTGAGGTGAAAGCAGTTATATGAGAGCTGTGATTCTTGGCCTTGTGGCAAAGCAGGTGCCTGATTTGGGGACAGGATCCACTGACTTGGATTTCCTTTTCAGACACTTAGCAGTGGGTCCATGGACAAATCAGTAAACTGCACTGAGTCTCAGTTTCCCCTTTCATAACATGAGGAAGTTGGACACCATATCAATTAAGGTTCCTAGTTATAGATCTGTGATCCTAAAAAAAGTTATTAGGCATTTGAGGGCAAAGAAAGTGGAAAATGTATTTGGGCTTTCCAATATGGACTCTTTCTTAGACTCTTTTGAAGTCAGTGAAGATTTATTGAATTTCTCCTATGTGCTCTGCTAGG
Organism: Gymnobelideus leadbeateri; assembly: GCA_011680675.1. NCBI lineage: Eukaryota > Metazoa > Chordata > Mammalia > Diprotodontia > Petauridae > Gymnobelideus > Gymnobelideus leadbeateri. The sequence continues at coordinate 315,118 of WOXC01005522.1, read as the reverse complement.
CACTAGGGATATAAAGACATACAAGAATCATCCCCTGCTGTCCTGGAGTTCACAGACTGGTGGGGCAGATGACATGCCAACAACACTTTAGAAACCTGTGATGGACAAGACAGGTGGGAGCTCATTGAGAGAGTGAAGGCACTAAAGTGAAACAGGACTGGAAAGGTTTATTGAGGAAGCTGTGCTATAGCTGTGGCTTCAGGGAAGCCAGGGTGAGCATTGTAGGCATGGAGATGGCATAGAGAGCCCAGAGAGTCAGGAGGTGGAGTGCCCTGTTCACAGAACAGAAGGGAGGCCCACACCACTGGAGTATAGCATGTTTGGTGGGGATATGATGAAAGACAATTAGAAGAGTGGGGTGGGGGGAGGGGGAGGGGGGGAGTGGGGGAGGTAGGTAAAGAAAGAGCAGGTGTTTAATAGCCCTAAAGTGATTTTCTATTTGATCCTTTTCCTAGGGATCTTCAGGAGGTTGTTGAGGCCATGGTGACATGGTCAGTCAAGAACTTTAGGGAGATGGTCCTTGATAAGTGGGTCAAGGAATGACTGTAGTAGGTGGGGCCTTGAGGCAAATGGAGCCAGTGGCAGGTTCTAGCAGTACCTCAGGTATTAGGTGTTTGGGGCCTCCACCAAGGCAGTGTTGGGAGAGAAAGGGGTGTATGGGAGAGAGGTTACCTAAATGGTATCACAGGACTTTGTAGCAGATTGAATGTTCCAGTCAGGAGTGTGAAAGTCAGTAAGGAGTGCATGACATCTTATTTTGAGTCTGTACAGTTGGGAGGATGCCTTGGAAAGCATTAGGAAAGTAGGAATGTGTGTGGGTTGGGGAATAAAGAATGATTTTGCTTTGGGAAACAATGAGAGACCTGTCAGTAAAGGAAGAGAGGGGAGAGGGCAGACAGGTGACTGACTGTCTAGGGCTCCAAAGCAGATAAGAAGGATGAGGCTTCTTATCTGAAGAAATGACCAGTGGATTTGGCAACTCTGAGATTTTTGGTAATGTTTGTGAGGGGAATTTCAGTTAAACAATGAAATCAGGAGCCTGAACTGCAGAGAATTTCAGAGAAAGGAGTGGATCAGTATTGGAGACACCAGTTGTAAATGAATTTTTCCAGCCATGAAATGGAAGAATGATATTATAAAATATCACCAATGGAGTTAATCAAATGACTGTTTTCAGGATTAGAGAGAAATGGTTTTATTTGTGGCAGTAGGAATGGAGCATCAGAAAGACTAGGAAGTAGTGAAAAAGGGGATGCTGGAGAGGCAGCATACTGAGGAAGATGGTCTCCTTGAATGGGATGATTTAGACATGGAAAGTAGTTGGCATTGTCCAGGAGCAGGATCATTTCATCTGGTGGTGGATGAAAAAGGAGCAAAAGCCACTTAATGTATGGGACATGAGGAGATAATTGTTTTAGTGAAAATTAGAAGCCACATTTATGTGCTGAGAAGGTGTGTGGGACTGGACTATGGGATCAAGCCATAAGGGACAGTTGGGAAAGAATGAAAAGAATTGGAAAAACTGCTCTGGTGAATGAGAAAGGGAGTCAGTTATGTGGTTTTCAGTCACTTTTGAATCTTCACGATCCCATTTGAGGTTTTCTTGGCAAAGATCCTGGAGTGATTTGCCATTTCCTTTTCAGGCTCATTTTACAGATGAGGAAACCAAGAGCAGGAGGTCTAAGTGACTTGCCCAGGGTGACACAGTAAGTGTCTTAGGCTGGGGTTGATCCTGATTCTTCCTAACCAGTACTCTTATCCATTGCATCACCTAGCTACCGAAATGGAGTCAGGGAGATTTCAAAGGATAGACTTGGCACAGTGGGTTCCACACTGAAATTATGTACCCTCAATTTGTAGTGGTCCCAGGCAGCCTGCTTTTATGATTTCCTTTCCCTCTCCATTCAGCAATATCTAAGTAGGAGCAAAGGGAAAGCAGTGTTTAATCTAGGTCAGTGGGATATAAGTGAACTCAAGGTGTTAGGCTGGTAACAGTTTAAGAAGGAGAGTAGAGTTAGGGAGGACAGTCAAAATCAGAACAAGAATGAGAAATCCAGCCTCTCCTCCCACCCCCCAGACACTGCAGGTTCAGTTCCAGAGCTCTGTAGTGGCATGAATATCAAGGGACTTCCTTGAATTTTTGGTACCTCAGTGAATATAAAATATTTTTATGATATACTCTTAGCTATTACATGTAGAACACTATTATGTCTTCAAAATATACATACTTTAATTTAAAATTGTTTTATTGCTAATAAAAGCAAACTATCATCTTGGCCTTTAATGGGTCTTAATCTTCTAGCTAGTAGAGGCTCTGTCCCAATGGTGATGGCTACTTACTGATCATGGTGGTAGTTGTTCAAGGTTGATGGTTGGTGTGTCAATTTCTTAAAATAAGGCAATAGGGAAGTTTTCCACATTGATTGGCTCTTCTTTTCCCTGGAACTTAAAGCCCCATTGTAGGGTAGTTGACTGGTCTAACTTCAAATTGTGTCTAAGAGAGTAGAAAGACCCAAAGAGAGAGAGAACAGGTCAACATCCAATAGTAAAATATTTTTTTCTAAAAAACCAAAGAAGACAAAGATAAATATAATCTATAAAGGCTATCTAGTTCTATGGGCAGAATATGTCCACTTGGAGAGTTGGAGTTCTAGTCTCAGCTGTTGGCACTCAGCTCACTTAGCCGTTCTGAGGTCATGGCCTGTCTAGAGAATGCTGGGTCCGCTAGTGTCACAGGTGTTTGTGAAGATTTGATGTGATTGTCTGTTAAGCTCTTTGTAAGCCAAGCTATCTTGCAGAAGTGGACTAATGGCATTTTCAAATGTTTGATGCTGTCTATTCAACTTTGAAGACTTTTCTCTTAGCCTGGGGAAGTAGGATATGCATCAATTAGTTTACTTTTTCAAAATGGAGGAAAGGTATGATAATTCTATCTGAGTGTACATCTGTCTCTGTATATGATTTATGATTTGTTTCTTGTAGAAGGGGAGATTAAACCTCAAAGGAAAGAGACTACTGAAAAACGAAGGGATTCTGTGAAAGTTACTCACCAGGAAAGCTTTCTCAGGGATGGTCCTTGTGATGTCACTGGGCAACCAAACTGTGCTGTATTTCACAGAATGCACACAGTACAGAAACTTTATTCTTGTCATCATTTTGGGGAATACTTGAGTCAACAGTCATCTTTGATTTCCCATCAAAAAATTCATACTGGAGAGAAACTACATGAGTGTCAGGAATGTTGTAAAGACTCATCCTTAATTATTCAATATGATATTCACAGTGACAAGAAACCTTATGAATGTCATCAATGTGGAAAGGCTTTTAGAAGTAAATCTCATCTTGTTACGCATCAGAGAATCCACACTGGAGAGAAACCTTATGAATGTTACCAATGTGGAAAGGCTTTTAGAATGAACTCTGATCTTGCTGTCCATCAGAGAATCCACACCGGAGAGAAACCTTATGAATGCCATCAATGTGGAAAGGCTTTTAGAAGGAACTCTGATCTCACTATACATCAGAGTATCCACACGGGAGAGAAACGTTATGAATGTCATCAATGTGGAAAGACTTTTAGAATTAACTCTGATCTTGCTGCCCAGGAGAGAAACCATAAGATTGTAATCAATGTGGAAAGTCTTTTAGTGAGAACTCCAAACTTGCTGTACATCAGAGAATTTATATTGAGGAAAACCTTATAAATATAATCATTGTGGAAATCCTTTTTCAAGGACATTTCATCTTGAACTGCAAACTTCATTTATATCAGAGAATCCACAGTTATGAGAAACCTGATCAATGAAATCAATTTGGAAAGGCTTTTAGAAGGAATTCTCACCTTGTTGTACATCAGAGAATCTACACTGGAGGGAAACCTTATAAATGTATGCAATGCGCAAAGACTTTTAAATGCAGCTGTCATCTTGCTCTCCATCAAAGAATACACAATGGAGAGAAACCTTATGAATGTAATCAATGTGGAAAGGCTTTTAGAAGGAACTCTCAACTTGTATAGCAGAGAATCCACACTGGAGAGAAACCTTATAAATGTATGTAATGTGCAAAGACTTTTTTTTTTAAGCTTTTTTTGGGGGGGGGGCAGTTGGGGTTAAGTAACTTGCCCAAGGTCACAGGGCTAGGTTTTTTTGTTTGTGTGTTAAGTGTCTGAGGCTGGATCCGAACTCAGGTCCTTCTGACTCCAGGGCCGGCGCTCTACTCACTGCGCCACCTAGCCACCCCATGTGCAAAGACTTTTAGAAGGAACTCTCAACTTGCTGTACTTCAGAGAATCCACATCTTATGAATGTTATACATGTGGAAAAGGCTTTTACACAAAGCTTCAGTCTTGCTGCACATGGGAGAATCCACACTGGAGAGAAACTTAATGTGATCAAAACCCTCGCCCAAGATGGCTAGCAATCTGATATGGGCTCTACACATACATTCTTATTAAACACAAATTCTAATGAATCATATTGCATGGAAGAATTGTAAGAAATTTTCTTCAATTTGATTCTGGATTTTATAATAAGAACCTCATGATCTGGGCATCAGTCAGCTCCAGGTCATGTTTTGACTGTGTAGAACTTCACCACCTCTGCCTCTTTTTCCCTAGAAAATGTTTCAGATTTTCATAGAATTGAGCACCTTTGATCTCTTTGGAGTTAGTGGTTAGAAAATAGACTTGTTACTGTGATGTTGAATGATTTACCTTGGATTTGAACAGAATTTGACTATACATTGGGAATATCTTGTTGGAGATAAAACTTATTGATATAATTAACAATGTCAGCAGTCTTGCTCCAGACCTCATTAGATTTCCCGGTATAAGAGACCTCATTAGACATCCAAAATTACTTACTGTGATTAAAGTTTTATAAATGTCCTGGCTTTCCCCCCTGAAATCCTGATGTTTCTTATTACTCTTCAATAATATTCTCTTGAATTCATATATTGTAATTTCTTTAGCTATTCCACAATTGATTGATACTTATTTTGTTTCTTGTTTTTTACTGGAATAAAAAGTTCTGGTATAAATATTTTTATAACTGACTGCAGTCAGTCAAGAGAATTAAAATTATAGCTCAAAAAAGTGTTTTTCTATATAAGATAATTTGGAAAACATATCCACCTGAGTTGATGTCTTTTGATTGGCAAAACATTTTTGTTCTAGATTAGTCTTATCAAAACAATGAGATTTGTTGTAAATCTGTAACATTGCTTTTATCATTATGCTTCAAAATTTTATTGTGATTTTGAGAAATTATTTGATAAGAAATGTTGACTTTAAAAATGATATCTAGAGGGTGATGCAATTGTATTCTTAGGACATCAACATGTCTTTTTGATGGGGTGCTTGGGATGTATATAGATTTGTAACATCAATCTATGTTTGTAACATCAGTCTGTAATCTCAATCTGTAACATCACTTTGTAAATGGCTTGCTTTGGGTTCCATGTCTGTAAAATCAATTTGTAAAAGCAGTCTGTAAAATCATACTTCCCCCTCTCCAGTCTCAACGCATTAACACTGCCCTTTCCCCTTGCAAGCACTCTGGCCAGCAACAATTCATGAACTGTTTATCTCTGCTTGAAACAATAACAAGCTACCTATGAATCCGTCAGTAAACCATCTAGAAACATTTTAGCTTAGGCAAATGTTATCTCCCCTAGTAGAGTGGCCAGCTGCACCATGAATCCTTCAATACCCTATCTCTAGGTTAACTCCTTGACCAATTATACCCATACTGTGTCTCCCTTGGCCTCGGTTCCCAACATCCAGCTTGTCAAGCATGACATTGATGGGTGGCAGACTGGGCACTCCTCTGTGGCCATGGCTGATGGTTGACTTTAGTGACATGTCAGGCCTAAAACCACACCTCCAGGTAGCCCGCCCTTGGGCTATTTCCCAGTGAATTATGGGCAATAAGCCTGCTCAGTTGATATTAAAAGTGCATGTTGTTTAAGCACTGACCACTTCTTAACTCCTCCCTGATCCCACCCTTACTCACCTAGGTAGTATAATTGACCTGATTTACTACTATGACTCCTTAAAAACTATGCCTATATTTTCTTTAAGTTTGCAGGTTCCCTAAGATCTCTTGCCCGCTGTGCTGTGCAGCATAACAATAAACTTTTACAATCTCAGCTTCAAAGTTTGCTTGAGCCTGGTGAATTCTTTCCAGACTGTATTGCAGGGTTTCTGGTCACTGATAGTGATCAGGATCTCTAGTAGAACCTATTACCCTTCCCCCAACATTTTGATCTAGGTCCTGTGAAATGAACTAAACTGTTAGAGAGTGTGGTTACCATATTTGAAGACTGCTAAGTATTTCATTAGATATATTTGCTTTAAAACAATAAAAATAATAACATGTTTTGGGACAATATAAAAGACATAAATTCTTATTGATGATACTTAAAAGGTGAAATTAAGAGGTGAGAGATGAATATAAGGAGAGGAGATAGGGAGAGACAGAATGGGGTAAACTATCTCATATAGAATAGGCAAGGGGAAATGGTTACAAGGGAGGGGAAGAACAGGAAGGCAAAAAGGCAAAACTTTATTCTCACTGAATCTGGCTCAGGGAGAGAATGACATACATACTAAATAGTATATCTCACTCTACAGGAGAGTAGGGGGGAAGGGGATGAGAGGGGGGATTATGGAAGGGAGGGCAGGCTGTGGGGAGGGAAGTAGGAAGCACCCACTTTTGAAAAGGGACAGGATCAAAGTAGAGAATAGAACAAGTGGTTGGTGGGACAGGAGGGGAGGAAATATAGTCGGTCTTTTATAATATAGCTACCATGGTAATGTTTTGCATAGCTACACATGTACAAAATATACTGAATTGCTTATCTTCCCAGTAAGGGTGGGTGACAAGGGAGGAAGGGATTGAATCTGGAATTCAGTTTTAAAATCAAATGTTTAAAAATATATGTATATATATTTATTAATACTATTTTACACATAATTGGGAAATAAGATATACAGGGATTGGGGCATAGAGATTCACCATGCCCTACTAGAAAAGTCAAAGGGGGTATGGGAGAGAGCAGATTGGAGGAGGGGATATCCTGTGGGACTGCTATTCTGGGGTGGTGGGTAGGGGAAAAATTGTAACTCAAAATCTGGCAGAAACGAATGATGTAAACCAGAAGTTAATAAAGCATCTGAAAAAAATAAATTCTTATCTTGGAAGTACTTTATAGTTTATGTATTATACTATATATATGGAATATATATACATTATATATTTCACATACATACAAATTAACATACATAACTATATCCTTTGGTGACCTAACAGCTTCTAAATACTAATTAGAAAATTGTTTTTAACATCAGAATTCATAATTTTTACCAAATTACATAATTTAGAAATGTACAATGTCTCAAACATTATGTATTAAAATTGGCATTCTATTAACAATTTAGGTGAATTCCTTTCCAAACCACCTTACATAGGAATTAAATTATAACTTTAAACCACTGTGTACATTTTCATAATAGCCAAGAGTTCAAATGAACAATCTGAATATTATTACATTTATACCCAAATATAATGGTTTCACATTTTTTTATCGCATCCCTTCCATAATCAGTTCAGTTTGATTTAATTCAATTTAGAAATTTCTTTGACACTATTTCTACATTTTACTCTCTTCCTTGAAAAAAGCTGAAATCCTATTTCCTTTCAGAGACAAAGGGTTTGACCCAGATGATGGGGTCTAGTTAACTTTTTACTTCCCTTCTAAGCATGGACCTTAGGGGTTAACATTTATTTGAACTAATCTTTTAGAACTAAATTTCAATAGTTCCTTTCTGAAAGTTGGATAGATATAATCCCTTCTAACTTTCCCTAACTTGGTTTGTTGGTTATGAAGTCAGGCTACAAACTCACAAGCAGTCTTTTCCGTCATCTCCAGATCTTCTAAAGATTGGGGGGTTGGAGGGGGGTAGTGGCTCCACCCCACCTAACACTATCAGTAATCTTTAAGCTACCTCAGACATTTCAGATAAATAGAAAAAAAGTTTTCTCTTACTTTAGAAACGGGAAGTTAAGAACAATTTACATACTAAAAGACTCCATTCCAAATTTGGTTAAGAATGTAAAAGGCAGAGGGGAAAGATTCTTTTTCAGGCAGTTAATCCAGGCTCTTTCACACAAAAATACCTAACTCCCAGTCTCCACCAGCTTTTGCTAAATTTATTTCCCAAGGGAGTATCAGGGTGAATTGAAGGGAGTCTGTTCCCAATTAACTTGCTGATTATGGGTTAAAGCAGAATTTCCCTTGGTTGAAGGACTGGTGAGAAGGCTCATAAGCAGACCCCTTCTTCTTGGATTCAGGGTCTGGCCAAACTGTGTCTACCTCCTGTTCCAGGAATATGGATGCTGAATTCTGAGGGGCCCACCTCAGGAAGCCGCCCATCAGTGTCTTGCCCCCCCAGGAACAGCCTCCTGGTCTCCCCAGTTCCTAGCCAGACTCAATTGACTTGGTTGACCTTTTGGTCCAGGAATTTCAGCCCTGCTCCTGGCCAGACTCATTTGACCCAACCCACCACCAGGCCTCTATTCTTTTTTTTTGTTTTCTTTTTGGAGGGTAATTGGGGTTAAGTAACTTGCCCAAGGTCACACAGCTAGGTTTTTGTTTGTGTGGGTTAAGTGTCTGAAGCAGGATCAGAACTCAGGTCCTTCTGACTCCAGGGCCAGCTCTCTACTCACTGTGCCACCAACCCCGCCACAGGCCTCTATTCTTACCTGTATCCATTCACAGACTTACTTGCAAGTAACCTTTGTTTCTCCCCTTAGGCATTTTCTACCTGCTCAGCTTCAGGCTCCCTTGGGCCTCACTCTCAATAGAGGGGAGTCATTCCCCCACCTTATAAAGAGGCCACTGGAAAAACTGGAAAACATCAATAAAAGTATCTCTTCTTTCACTCCACAAACTGTGATTTCCTTATTACCCAGTTAGCTATTTTGGGGAATTCAGCAAGCCTTCTCAGGCTGAGTTCTGAATGGGCTTAAGTCTGGGTTTTTTATAACACAAGGACTCAGGGACAGTTGAGATTCACCCCTGGCTTCCCATCTAAGGATGGCTTCAGGCTCTGAGTAAATTTTCTTAGGATAGTTTCTAGAGGAATAGAAGGAAATTTTAAATTTACATACCAGTAGGAAAAGCCCAGGTGGTTAGCAATTGGTCTATTTCATTAAAAGGTAAACTCCTGGAGGGCAGGGATTGGTTTGGTTTGGGGGTCTTATTTTGTTTTGTTTTCTTGCCTCTCTTTGTATCTCCAGGTTCTTGATCTGTGAAACCTTTTTTCTTAAGAACCAGCCTCTACCCCAAATCACTCTGGCTCCCTTTCCTTGGCCAAGAATAGGTTCCAGGCCAAGCCCTTACTGTTTGGGTCTTGATTGGCTCACAATGAATGCAAATAGTAATTGCTTCTCTCTTGGCCAGAAACCCTAAGCCCCATCCCAGACTCATTATTTTGACTAGGTATAAAGGCCATTCTCTGCCTCTTTTTTTTTTAGCCTTAATCACTGAATGGACATTGTCTCAGTCAAGCTGAGAGCTATTAAAAACCAAGGCCCCCTACTGCATGATGGTCCAAGTCCAGTCATCCTGATCTACATCTGGCCACTGGACCCAGATGGCTGTCAGGGAAAGTGTGAGGCTGGTAACTTTGCACTGCCCTGCCTCGCTTAAATCCAATTCACTTGCAAGTCTTGGCATCAGCTTCCTGAGGTCACAATCCTCCTGGAGAATGAAGGACAAACAGCTAGAACAAGACAACATTAAACTCAAGAAGGAAATAGCTGAATACAAGATGAGAAGATAATAGTGTAAGGAGAGCACAGTTGGTGAAGAAATAGTAACATTTACAATAAAAACATCTAATATTAATAGGGTGCCTACTATGTTCCATGCAGTTTACAAATATCATCTTCCTTGTTCTTCAGGGAAAGGTTATTATCCTTTTTTACAGATAAGGAAACTGAGGCAAGGAGAGGTATTGTGCCTTGCCCAGCATCATCCAGGTAGAAAGTGTCTTTGTCTTGTAGAGCATAAAGGAAAGACAGAAGATCCCTGAGATTAAAATTGGAAGTGGATTTGATTGCTGCGGGACTGCCAGGGTCACATACCCAATCAGACAGTGAGCTGGCACAGACAGTGTGCTGGTTTTTAAAGAGATTCTATATTCGGGTTACTTAAGCCACAACTACAAGCAGTTGTTGGTCAGTGTACATTTGAATTTCCCTCGCTCTAGAAGTTTACCTTAGGAAGAATGAATGGTGGTCTTCCAAACATGTGTCAGGGGATGGTCTGGACTATCTCAGCCTTGAATTCTGAGATCTGATAAAATTTCAGATGCTGGTTGCTCAAGGAAGTCAAAGCTGAGAGGCCTCCATCCCCTGATGCTAAGGATCTGACCCAATTCTCATGGGGAAGCCAACCCGAAGGACAATTTCCTTACTTTTATTTGAGGGCAGTTTCATTTTTCACAGGGAATGCTTCTATCCACCTAGAGAATGTATCCACCAATACCAGGAGGTACCTGTAGCCCTGCACATGTGGTTTTATCTCAGTGAAATAGACCTCCCAGTGTTCCCCTGGCTGCAATTTTGTTGTGGTGTGTTTTTGCTACTATTAGGGAGGTGGTCTCCTGGAAGGAGCCACCAACCTGACTCCTCCCTTTTTTCCTTTTGATTTACTGGCAAAGGAATCATCCTTTGTCTATCCATTGACTCATTAAACCTTGATGAAGAAAGTTAGTCGAAAACTGTTAAAATGATCTTAAGCAGTTGCATAACTTTCTGCACATGTTCTAATTCTAGATGAGAAATAATAGTAGATTTTCCACTAAGCTGACAAAAACCCCACAGATGTAGAGATTCCATTCTTATGAGGTGTGTCAGTGAGGTCAGATCTCACAGCCTGGACCTGATCGACCACCTGAAGGCAAAGGTAGACAGAGGGGGAGAGTGGAGTAGGTTCAGGGTCAGGAAGCAGAGTGGCAAGTTAGGAACAGAGGTTCTTGAAAAAGTCAGAGGAGGCTGATCCAGGAGGAGAGCCTGGTATTGGGATAGTGGGAGTTAAAAAGCCAAAGGGGGGGATTTCTATGGAGGAGAGCCTCCACAGAATGAGGGGCCAAGATGGAAAGGGGCTGATCCAAGGAAAGCTTATCAGCCATTGCAGCAAATGCCTGGAGCCAATGGAGCCAGCCAGCAGCCACTGAATCTAGACATTTGGAAAGATAGGCAACAGGGTGGCACCAGGAACCCAGGGTTTGGGTGAGGACTCCTTTGGCTACCCCATTAGATTTAGCAACAAAAAGAGTTGGTAACATCAAGTAGGGCTAAGGCTGCTGCTGAGGCCAAGGGGGCCTAAAGGGTATCAAAAGCCTCCTCCTGTGCCATGTATTGATCCTCCTTGTCCCCAAAATAGGAGTCTAATGTTGAATTTTTCTGTTTATTTTGTTTGCTTTGCCTAGGCATGTTGCCACTCAATTACTTGACTTTTGGGCTTGTTGCCACAATAGAATTCTGCCACCAGACAGGGGAGCTGACACACTCCCAAATATTGGTTCTAACGTCCATAGGGCACTAACCTCTCACTTTTTGTTGGAAATTCTGGAAAAGCCACAGCTGCTGATGTTCTGGGGTCCCTTCAGCTGGTGGCTGGACCTGCTGCCCTGGGGCTAAAACCACTGACTCATGCGTTTCTTGGCTTGGCTCCCAGAGCACTGGGCTATCTGATCCCAGAGTGCTGTGCTGGCTGCTCCCTGCAGGGCTGCTGGGCTTTCCTCATTGGGAGGTTAGCTTATCTGTGTCTTTCTGTGGGTGCTGGAGCTCCAGAGGTTGTTCAGAGTCCCCTTTTACATGATTTTGAAGTGGTGTGGGCTAGAGCACTGTGGAAGTGCTGTTTCTACTCTGCCCCTGGAACATCTCTCAAAAGTATAAATTCTTGAGAATCTCAAAAATCAAGAAATACTTTAATTGTTCCAAACTAAAACAATAGGATAATGGAAGTGAAAGCTGAGATGTTAAAAAATAGAGCATGAGTCAAGTGTTTTAAAAACAAAACTACACAGATTAAAAGTAAAGGACAAGTTTGTACATATGATGAAGAATTGTTCCCAAATATCAGAATTTATGATCAAGTGAATCAAATACTAATGTTATAAATGGAAGACCATCAAATTCCAAGAACATGGGCCAAAGAGACATGTAGCAGAATGGAAATAGAGATGACTGCTCTCAAGTATCAAAGCATTTTCAGATTTTCAGAATACCATAAGCAAATTAGGTATGCATGGAATCATTTATCTATCCTATCTATGGATAAGGGAAGGTATTGTGACCAATCAAATGATAGAGAATAATACAACCTGTATAATTTATTATCATTATATCATATATGATCATTAAAAATCAAAATGTTTTAGCAGAAATAAAACTAATGCAACCAAAATTATAAGGAAAGTAGAAAAATGGAGAAAAACATTTTTCCCAACAAATATCTCTGACCAAGGCTTCATTTCTTTTTTTTTTTTTCCACATGCTTTATTGACTTTTGGTTTACAACAGTCATTTCAGCCACATTTTGAGTTGTAAATTTTCTCCCTGTTTTTCCCCTACCCAGCACTCCAAAATAGCAGTCCCATAGGATATCACCTCCTCCAGTCTGCTCTCTCTCATATCTTCTCACATATCCTTTTGACTTTTCCAGTAAGGCATGGTGGATCTCTATGCCCCAGTGCTTGTATCTTATTTCCCAATTACATGTAAAATAGTATTAGTAATAGTATCTACATATTTAAACATTTGATTTTAAAACTTTGAATTTGTAATGGACAAGACAGATGGGAGCTCATTGAGAAAGTGAAAGCACTAAAGTGAAGCAGGACTGGAAAGGTTTATTGAGGAAGCTGTGCTGTAGCTGTGGCTTCAGGGAAGCCAGGGTGAGCATTGTAGGCATGGAGATGGCAGAGAGAGCCCAGAGAGCCAGGAGGTGGTGTGCCCTGTTCACAGAACAGAAGGGAGGCCCATGCCACTGGAGTGTAGCATGTTTGGTGGGGATATGAGGTGAAAGGCAATTAGAAGAGTAGAGGAGGGGGTAGGTAAAGAAAGAGCAGGTACTTAATAGCCCCAGAGAGGATTTTCTATTTGATCCTTTTCCTAGGGATCTTCAGGAGGTTGTTGAGGCCGTGGTGACATGGTCAGTCAAGAACTTTAGGGAGATGGGCCTTGATAAGTGGGTGGAGGAATGACTAGAGTGGAGGGAGACTTGAGGCAACTGGAGCCAATGGCAGGTTCTAGCAGTACCTCAGGTGTGAAGTGTTTGGGGCATGAACTGAGGTAGTGTCTGTGTTAGGAGAGAAGGGGGTGTATGGGAGAGATGTTACCTAGATGGTTTCAAAGGACTTTCTAGGAGGTTGAATGTTCCAGTCAGGAGTGTGAAAGTCAGTGGGGAGTGCATTACATCTTATTTTGAGTCTGTGCTATTGGGAGGATGCCTTGGAAAGCATTAGGAAAGTAGGAATGTGGTTGGGTTGGGGAATAAGGAATGATTTTGCTTTGGGGAACAATGAGAGGCCTGTCACTAAAGCAGAGGAAGAGAGGGGAGGGGGCAGACAGGTGACTGACTGTCAAGGGCTGCAGATAAGGTAAGAAGGATGAGGAGGAAGAAATGACCTGTGGATTTGGCAACTCTGAGGTTTCTGGTAATGTTGGAGAGAGGAATTTCAGTTGATCAATGAAATCGGGAGCTGGACTACAGAGAATTTCAGAAAAAGGAGAGGAAAGGAATTCGAGGCACCAGTTGTAAATGGGTTTTTCCAGCTGTTTAGCCATCAAATGGAAGAATGATAATGGAAAATGTCTCCAACTGAATTAATCAAATGACTGTTTTGAGGATTAGAGGGAAATGGTTTTATTTCTGGCAGTAGGAAAGGAGCATCAGTGTGGGAAAGACTAGAATGTAGTGAAAAAGGGGATGTTGGAGAGGCAGCATACCGAGGAAGACACTGTCCTTGAGTGGGATGACTTACACATGGAAAGGAGTTGGCATTGTCCAGGAGCAGGACCATTTCATCTGGTGGTGGGTGAAAAAGGTGATAAAAGCTCTTAATGTGTGGGAGATGAGGAGATAACTTTTTTCAGTGAACAAATAGAAGGCACATTTCTGTGCTGAGAAGGTGTGTGGGGCTGGACTATGGGATCAAGCCATAAGGGACAGTTGGGAAAGAATGAAAAGAATTGGAAAAACTGCTCTGGTGAATGAGAAAGGGAGTCAGTTATGTGGTTTTCAGTCACTTTTGAATCTTCATGATCCCATTTGAGGTTTTCTTGGCAAAGATCCTGGAGTGATTTGCCATTTCCTTTTCAGGCTCATTTTACAGATGAGGAAACCAAGAGCAGGAGGTCTAAGTGAATTGCCCAGGGTGACACAGTAAGTGTCTTAGGCTGGGGTTGATCCTGATTCTTCCTAACCAGTACTCTTATCCATTGCATCACCTAGCTCCCCCAATGGAGTCAGGGAGATGTCAAAGTATAGCCTTGCCACAGTGGGTTCCACACTGCAGTTATATACCCTCAATTTTTTAGTGGAGCCAGGCAGCCTGCTCTTATGATTTCCTTTCCCTCTCTACTCAGCAGTATCTAAGTAGGAGCAAAGGCAAAGCAGAGTGTTTAATCTAGTCCAGTGGGATATAAGGGAACTCAAGGTGTGAGGCTGGTAACAGTTTAAGAAAGTAGAATTAGGGAGGACAGAGTCAAAATCAAAACAAGAATGAGAAATCCAGCACCTCCTCTCCCCCACCCCTCCCAGACACTGTAGATTCAGTTCCAGAGCTCAGTAGTGGCATGAATATCAAGGGACTCCTTTGAATTTTTGGTACCTCAGTGAATATAAAATATTTTTATGATATACTCTTAGCTATTACATGTAGAACACTGTTATGTCTTCAAAATGTACATACTTTAATTTAAAATTGTTTTATTGCTAATAAAAGTAAACTATCATCCTGGCCTTTAGTGGGTCTTAATCTACCAGCTGGTGGAGGCTATGACCCAATGGTGATTGTTGCTGACTGATCATGGTGATGGTTGTTTAACGTTGGAGATTAGTGTGGCAATTTCTTAAAATAAGGCAACAGGGAAGTTTTCCACATTGATTGGCTCTTCTTTTCCCTGGAACTTAAAGTCCCATTGTAGGCTTATTGATTGGCCTAATGTTAAATTGTTTCCCAGAGAATAGGAAGACCCAAAGAGAGAGAGAGAACAGGTCAACATCCCATAATAAAATATTTTTTCTAAAAAACAAAAGAAGACAAAGGTAAATACAATAGAGAGTAGAGGAAGGTCATCTAGTTCCATGGACAGAATATTTCCACTTGCAGGGTTGGCGTTCTAGTCTCAGCTGCTGGTACTTAGCTCACTCAGCCATTCTGAGGTCATGGCCTGACTAGAGAATGACTAGACATGCCAGTGTCACAGGTGTTTGTGATGATCTGATGTTATTGTCTGTGAAGCTCTTTGTAAGCCAACCTGTCTTGCAGAAGTGGACTTACGGCATTTTCAAATAATTGCTGCTGTACATTTAACTTCGAAGACTTTTCTCTTAGACTTGGGAAGTAGGATATGCATCAGTTAGTTTACTTTCTCACAATGAAGGGAAGTTATGATAATTCTATATGTGTTTACATGTGTCTCTGTATATTTTTTATTGTTTGTTTCTTGCAGCAGGAGAGATTAAACCTCAAAGGAAAGAGACTTCTGAAAAGCTAAATATTTCTGTGAAACAAACTCACCAGGAAAGTTTCCTGAGTGATGGTCTTTGTGACTTCACTAGGCAACCAATCTGTACTGTATTTCACAGAATGCACACAGGACAGAAACTTTATGCTTGTCATTATTTTGAGTCAACTGTCATCTCTGATTTCCCATAAAAAAATTCATACTGGAGAGAAACCACATGAGTGTCATGAATGTAGTGAAAGCTCATCTTTCATTATTGATCACAGTATTCACAGTGTCAAGAAACCTTATGAATGTTAGTGTGAGAAGCCTTGGAGTTGCAGCTGCAGTCTTGCTGTACCTCAGACCATCAGCAGTGGAGAGAAACCTTATTAAGTGATAAATGCAGAAAGACTTTCACAGAAAGCTCCAGCCTTACTCAGCATTAAGGCATCCACACTGGCAAGAAACCTAGTGAATTTAATCTAGATGGAAAGGATTTCAGTTCTAGGTACACTCTTGCTGTACATCATAGAATCCACACTGGAGAGAAACCATATAAATGTCATCAATGTGGAAAGGCTTTTAGAAGGAACTGTGATCTCTCTGTACATCAGAGTATCCACACAGGAAAGAAATGTTATGAATGTAATCAATGTGGAAAGGCTTTCAGTCACAGCTCCAAACTTGCTGAACATCAAAGAATCCACACTGGAGAGATACCTCATGAATGTAATCAATGTGGAAAGGCTTTCAGTCACAGCTCCAAACTTGCTAGACATCAAATAATCCACACTGGAGAGAAACCTTATGAATGTCATCAATGTGGAAAGACTTTTAATTACAGCTCCCATCTTGCTGAACATCAGAGAATCCACACTTGAGAGAAACCTTAGAAATGTGATCAAGGTGGAAAGGCTTTTAGAAGGAACTATGATCTCACTGTACATCAGAGTATCTACACAGGAAGGAAACGTTATGAATGTAATCAATGTTCAAAGACTTTCAGTCACAGCTCCAAACTTGCTGAACATCAGAAAACCCACTCTGGAGAGAAACCTAATGTGATAAAAATCATCCCCCAAGATCGCTAGCAATCTAATATGGGCTCTACACATACATTCTTATTAAACACAAATTCTAATGAGTCATTTTGCATGGAAGAATTGTAACAAATGGGAAAAACCATGAAAAGGGAAAAAATAACAACAACAAAAAAAGAAAATAATCTCCTTTGCTCTACATTCTGACTTCCTGGTTCCTTCTCTGCATGTGAAGGGAATTTTCCATGATGTGTCCTTTGGAATTGTTTTAGGTCTTTGCATTGATGAGAAGGGCTAAGTCTATCAAAATCAGTCCTCATATACTGGCAGTTAGAGTGTACAGTGTTCTTCTGCTCCCCTCAGCATTAGTTCATTGAAATCTTTCTAGATTTCTCTGAAGTCTTCCTGTTCATCATTTCTTATATCACAATAGTATTCCATCATATTCATAAACTACAGCTTGATTAGCCATTCCTCAATTGATGGGCATACCCTCTATTTCCAGTTCTTGGCCCTGACTGAAATCTGCTATAAATATTTTTGTGCATGGGTCCTTTTCCCATTTTTATGATCTCTTTGGGATATAGATGTAAAAGTGGTATATTGCTAGGTCCCAGGGTATGCACCCTTTTGGCATAGTTCCAAATTGTTTTCCAGAATGGTTGGATCAGCTCAGAATTCCACCCACATTGAATTAGTGTTGCAACTTTCCACCATCCTCTCCAAAACTTTTAACATTTACTCTTTTGTTGTTAGCCAATCTGAGAGGTGTGATAGTAGGCTAATTAGTAGGTTAACCTCAAGTGTCTGACAGAACTCATTGGCCCGTTTGTGAGGCTGCTGGGCCTTTCTTGGGGTCCTTGGCTAAGACTTGTCCAGGGTCACCCTCCTTGAATCCAAACTTTAGTAATCTGATTAAAGTCCCAAGGCTAATTCAGTAGTAGAATGGATGTGGAGCCAGCCAAACTCGAGGACTGGGCGCCTTTCCCCAAATATACCTGGTGGGTTCAGGTTGTTCTTTCCCAAAACAGAGTAAGTGATCCACAGCCCTCCCTCTTCTCACTCAGTACTCATTTCCTGTCCCAATATAGGCAGAGAAACATGATAAACATGGTATTGACATCAATGACATAAATGTCTGTGTGAAAGACAAGACAACAGGGAAGCATGGACAGAGAGCTGATCTGAGCATCAGGAAACCCAGAATCAGGGCTGTTTCTGGCCCTGCTGGCTCTGGGATCTCCATAGAGCACTTACCTGTTCAGTGACTCTGGAGTACATAAATGACTGAGACAGAAAATCCCTGAGGTTGAATTTGAAATGGATTTATTACAATTTTTTACAATGAAATTAAAACAATGAGTGAGAATCTTAACTCTAATGGAACTATCTCCAGAAGAGGCTGACATGGGGCTAGAGGCTCAGGCTCCAGCAGACAAACTTTTTCATCCTTTGACCCTCTGCCCTGGGCCCCTCATCCCAACATCTAGATTTAGGGACCCCAAAGGCAGATATTCCTTTACAGAACAAGGATCTTATTTCCCTAGAAATGTATTTGAGCGAGATTGTGTGTGTGAGTCCTCTATATCCACTGGGATTGTCATCTCAGATACAGCCACAACACCCACCTTCAGGAAAAAGAAATCTTTTCTTCCTTTCTCTGTACCTGTATGTGATTCATCACAAAACTGATTTAATTAATTTTTTGTCATTTTCCCCACATCAAGAATCCTGTGCAGACAATGTGATGAGCCAGTCTCCAGCCTCCTGTCTGTGACTCCAGGAGAGATAGTCTAAATTAGCAGCAGGGACCGTTCCAATACTGACCAGTGGGTAACCTGATACTAGTAGTGTTGTACCCCAATAAAAGTGAGACAGAAGATCCCCAAGATTGAATTTAAAAAGTGGATTTTATTGCCACGGGACTGAGAAATAAGGTATACAGGCACTGGGGTATGGAGATCCATCTTGCCCTACTGGAAAGTAGGAAGGGCATGGGGAGGACATAGGAGAGAGCAGATTGGGGAATCAGGTGTAGCGTGTGTGATTCTTTTTTTTTTTTTTTTTTTGCATTTCAATAGTTTTATTGAAAGGTACTTTCTTAGTACCAGAACATAATTGTACTTTGTTAGGTTACTTCAGCCAACTTAAGTTTGCATTGATGAATTAGAAAGGAAATTCTTCAATGAATCAGGTATTTAGGAGTAACTGAAGAGTGCATCTGCAAAACGCTTTACAAAATGAAGCATAAGACATGAAACACACTGTGGCTCTTTGGTTTATCTTTAAAGGGAAGTTTTTTACCCCCCACAACATGATGTCAAAGGGAAATTATAGCAATTGTGGAAATTAAGCTATATATTGCACTGATTAACTATATACTTTCTCTACCTTCTATGTCAATTTAGATTCATTAACCTACAACTAGCCCTAAGTGTTTCACCTGGCACATAATTAGTCAACTAAATTGGTGCTTACTTGAATCTAGATAGACAACTCACTTTAGTCTCTCTAAGTTGAACTGTTACAGGAGCATTGTGACAACAGTATTCCCCATATATATTGCTTTTAAATACAAAGTTCTATACTAATGGTCCAATCGTAATCCATATTTCAAAGCTCTAGCATGTTAGCATTAGCTTATATTGCTTTAGAAGGGCACAGCTGAGGTTTCAGATTGACAGACTTTAAGACTTGCTTGTATAAGAGAAAATTTTTTCTAAGCGGCTAGATGCCGACATAAAAATCATTCTGTATAAAACTGTGTACTGTATCAATTGTTCCCTACAATAATGTTAAAGATCACTTAAATTTAACATCTGTCTCCTACTTTAATAGAATTTTATAATCAAATTCAAATGAAAAATATGCCAAACAAAAATAAATCTTTAGAATTATTGGATTATCTAGTTGTATAAGGCTTTAACAAAGTTGTTTATACTGCCTCAAAGACTAGTAACCCTGATTATACTAAAGTGCATCATACCATTTTTCTGAAGTTGATCTGTTTTGATATGAACTTGCATCACAATTCAGATTACATCAATTAAAGTCAATCACACCTTGCCATCAATACTACCTATAATCAGTATACTGATCCAAATACTACTAGATTGGATCAATATTAACTCAATTCACAGTATAGTCATCCCAACCATTAGGGTTGCACATTTGAGTTTTGGTTTTTATAAACATGCTTCAAAGAAGATCATAATTTAGTCCTGAACACATTTCCAACTGCAGTGCACATAATCAATTTCCAACTATAGCCTGTTTTCCCCTCAAGTCTGAAAACATCAATGCTAACCTAGTTGCTATGTTCCAGGCTTCACAGCTTAAATCCATTCTAATATTGGGAGTCCATAGTTCTGATGTGAAATAGCCTTCAAAATAGTTGAATTTCTTCACCATAAGAATCCTATAAAGACCCAGTTTCAGGGATTTTTGGATGATGAGCAATTTTGTAATAACTATGCTTCAGCTGACGTGCAGTACGTCCAGACACAATCCACTTCAACTTCTGAACATTTGGTTTAGAACACTTGTTTGATGAGTATTCAGTTAGGCACTTTGCTACAAGTTCCTGCCAGAAAGTCAGATCTCTGCAATTTATCTTGGAATGTTTCTGAAGACATTCTACTCCTTCTGTCAATTCTATAAATTTCTGTGCTTGAATCTCCAGTGCAATTATAGACAATGCCAATACAGAAGGCTTTGCTTTAGAAAACATAATCCTACAGTGGCATGCCTTAAGCTGAGCTTCCAGTCTTTCAAAACTCAGGTTCTTTCCCCTTTCAAATGGCAAGTTTTCAAAAATGAGTGAATAATAGAGCTGTAGAAACTGAAAGGCAGCAGTCACTTTGACTTTCCAACACACCATCTCTAGCACTATCTTTTCCATTCTCATCAGGTCAGAAACTGTGAATTTGTATTGGCTTATTTGTATCAAATTAGTGGCTAATGGGACATTTCTCTCTTCCTCTGTCGATTTCACAGCCAGATAGAAGCAACTTAATCCCACACATCCAAGATGTTCCGGCTGTACCTTCATTTTGGGTAGAAATCTGTCCAGTAAATTCATTGCTAGAGAAAAAGTCTCTGTGTCAAAACCTAATAACTGAGTTAGGCTAAGAAGATCTTTCACTTCAAAGTCCTTCAGTCATGAAATTGTGTACCCTCAATTTGTAGTGGACCCAGGCAGCCGCCTTGATGGAAATATAAGTGATGAGATAAGGCAACACAGAAAAATGGACAGAGAATCAAGAGACCCAGGACTGTGTGTGAATTCTGCCCCACGCTGTCCATGGTCCTGAACAGCTACTTAACTTCTGAGTGCTAAAGACAAATCCCCAGGACTATGAGCTGAAGAGGAGATGCCAAGTGTTGAGAGCCGATTTTGGGGAGCCCTGCCAGCCTGCAGCAGGGCTGAGAAAGTATGGGAATCCTATTGTCCCCAGACAGGCCTGATAAAGAATCAGATCCAGAGGCTGCTAATGCATACAAAGAGGGGACTCTTGGAATGGTGAGAGTGAAGAGCCAACTTTATTACCCTGTGTCCAGGCTTTTATGGGACACTTCTTAATTGCCTTCCCTTTCCAGGTTATTATGAAGTCCGTCTATTCCTCATTTCCTATAGCACTATAGTATTCCATTACATTCATATACCACAACTTGCTTAGCCATTCCCCAATTGATGGGCATTTCCTTGATTCCCAATTCTTTGTCACTATAGAAGGAGCTACTATAAATATTTTTACATATGAGACTTTTTCCAATTCTATGATCTCTTTAGGATATAGCCCTAGAAGTAGCTTTGCTGGTTCAAAGGGTATAAACTTTATTATAGCCCTTTGGGTTCATATCCTTTGGCCATTTATCAATTGGGGAATGACTTTCATTCTTATAAATTTGACTCAGTTCTCTGTATATTAATATATAGAAATATATATATAATTATATTTATATATATTAATATATAGAAATATATATAAAATTGATTCCTGGCACTTTGGCATCACAATCACTAACTACCTCCTGCCCCACCCCCAATTGCTGCCCTCCCCTGTGTGTTTTCTGTTTTCCCTCATGAACCCTGAGTCACAAGGAAGAGCACTTCTCTCACTTCTCTCTGCTCTGTAGAGGTCTTGTGTTTGTTCCTTTATCTATGCCTAGCACCCTTCCTTTCATATCCATTAAATTGCTCCCCTCTCCTTTTTGCCTCTGACCAAGCTCTCCCTACTAGACCTGGAAGACAGGATGCTCTGCCTTTCCAGACCTGCAGGATGGTATGTTCTGCTTGTCCTCCAACGTCTGAGCTGCCGAAACAGCTCTATCTGGTGCACACTGACTGGGCCTTGTCTTGTAGCTGGTTTAACTCTCAAGGGCACACTAAGGGGCCAGTGAGGGGTGAAAGGAGCAAATTCTGTGAGGAGGGTTTGGTGGTGTTCCTGGCCTCCTACATATTGTGGTCCAGTGTGTCTGGAAAATATGGCCACTCAAGAAAGGAGACTAACTTTATTTCTGGGTCACATTCACATGTTCAATGGCCCTTACCAGAGTTATTTGCACCAGGCCAAAGAAAAGACTACCTTCTTTAGCTGTTTGTTAATTAGCACTTTTTAAGAACCTAGTACTTCCCTGGTTAGAGAAGATGTAGGGAAAGGGCTGAGTTTTGGGGAAGTAGTCAAAGTGTTGCGAGTTTTCTTTTCAAATGGGTGAAAGAGGGGGACTGAAGGAGACACTCAGTTCTTGAGAAAGAGGCCTTAGGCCCTTTGTGGAAAGATACAACGTGATGATTTACTTTGTCCCCATCCTCTGAATTAGTTCACTTACTTGGGCAGCACAAGGACATTCCCAAGGTCTCTGGAGAATTTTGTAGTCAGTTGTGAGACTTGGGAGATGCAGGCCAAGGATCACCAAGCATAGCTCACCCTCATTAAAGGACATGCTGTGCTAGCAAGGCAGAACTGTAGTAGATCAAAAGAATGATGAGATGTGCAAATTCAGAGCCATCTCCACCCTTAATGTTCACCTGGATTATTTGTAACAGACCTGTGGTAGAGCCTTCTGATCATCCAGGGTCAGACACATTAACCTTGACGTAGTGATGTCATTTTGGTGTTCGAGCAGAAAGAACAATAGAAATGACCTATTATGTAAGTAAATATTATAATAAGGATATATATGTTCCTGCCAAATGCAGGCAGTCATAAAGTGGAGGCATAAGACTATGACCATCATATCCCAGGTAGACTCAGTTCCTCAGTGTAACCACAGATAACTCCTTCACTTGGCCAAAAAATGTCATACCCCTCAGTTCAATGCAGATTGTCCTTAATGTTTCTCATGAATCCCTTTCATGCTTTGTCTAGATAAGACTTTATTTCAGCCTCTCAGTAAATTAACTGGATCATTTCTGTTTCTTTTTATTTCTATAATCAAACATTTAACCCCTCCTACACCCCCATACCTTTTACTTGCCAGTTTCTCACAAAATTCACAGAATTTTATTTATTCCATATTGCTTTTATCAGTTCTCATAAGAAGAAATATCACTTCATCTCCTTTCTTTCTGCTTCAGAGATCCTCCTATCTCACTGATAAAACATGCTTTGTTGCTCAGAGAAACACATTCTATAGTAAGACATTCCTCAACTTTCTTGCAACTGATCATAGCAAATATTTTCTCAATATTTGATTAAGCCCTTAATGAGTATAGTTTTAAGTGCTGACTCTGATACTCAACAAGCATATGACTATTGGTTAATTCCCTATCATTTAATTTCCTCTTCTTACTTGATGAGGGTTACACTGCATGAATTCTGGAGTCCTTTTTCAGGTCTAAATCTTGTTACTCTTAATGGTTTAGGCATTGGTGACATTCCAGGATGTGTGTGTTGACTTTACCCCAGAGGAGTGGAGCTTCTTAGACCCTCATCAGAAGAAGTTGTACAAGGAGGTCATGCTGGAGAATGCCAGGAACTTTCTCACTTTGGGTAAGGACATTTCCCCTGGCCCCTCCGATTCTGCTAGTAAAGGGAATATCCTGATGCCTCAGTGTGCTGTTTTTGGAGTATTTATCACTTAATAGAAAGGGAAAAGTGTTGGTCTCCTGTTTCCAAGAGACAGGGTCCCTCCTAGTACCTGGTTTTCCTATAAAAGGTCAGTACATCATGTAAAGATAATATGAAGGTTTCCTTGTTGCTCCTGAAGCTATCCCTTGTGTTATACATTTGTCCTTAATCTCTCTTTACATTCCAGCACAGATTGTTGGAAAGGAAGGATGGGGAACAAAAGTCTTTCTCTTCACTGCTGTTCATCAGCTGCTGTGCTAAGTGCTTTCTTTACAATATTATGTTTTAGGTAATATTATTATCCCCATTTGACACTTGAGAAAACTGCAGGAAACAGGTTAAGTGACTTTTCTAGAGGCACACATCTAGTAAATTATCTGAGGCTAGATTTAAGCCTGGTATTCCTGACTGTAGGCTCAGGTTTCTGCTGCACTACCAGCTGCCTCTAATTTCTAGATATTGGAATTTCTTACGTGAGTCCAATTTCCTTTGAAGAAGGTGCACCAAGATCAAGTTTTCTGATGCCAAAGTGGCTCCAGGGTCTTCTCCCCAACCTGTCCCCAAAGTTCCCCAAAAGAAATGTTATGGTAATGATGATTAAAGATTCTGGGAACCATCCTGTGCTCCTTGCTTGCATGCCCCTGTCAATGGCAGGAATAACAGACTGACCAAGAACTAGAATTTGGCTCACTCGTGTTCATTGAGCTCCGCAGCAGGACAGTCTCACCTGAAGACGCAGTGACTTCCTGAACTAACAGTAACAAGGTTTTTATAGGTTTCAGGGAGCAAGGAGTCAGGTGGGAGCAAAGAGCCAAAGCTGATTTGTCAAAGTCTAATTTTTTGGAGTTCAAGGGTGATCTGGCACATCCCAGTTTGGTTACTTGCATTACAACCATTAATGGGATCATAAGTCAGCTATGTGTGAACATGATGGAGTGATTCTCAAAATGGAGTAGTTTTATATGTATACAGTTTTCCCTAAAGAGAACCAAATTCCATGTTTTTATCCATGCTCTTCCCTGGTTCCCCATGCTCAGGGCTTCTAGTTCCCAGAGAATATTTGATTTCTTATTTTGAGGAAAGGGAAGCCCTATGGATGCTGGAACAAGAAGACCTGAGGAGCTGCTGTCCAGGTGAGTAGGGTGAAAGTAGGTATATGAGAACTGTGATTCTTTGCCTTGTGGCAAAGCATGTGCTAGATTTGGGGACAGGATCCCCTGACTTGGATTTCTTTTTCAGACACTTTTAGCAGTGGGTCCATGGACAAATCAGTAAACTGCACTGAGTCTCAGTTGCCCTTTCTGTAATAAGAGGAATTTGGACACCATGGCAATTAAGGTTCCCAGTGATTAATCTGTGATCCAAAATAAAGTCATTATTTGGAATTTGAGGGCATAGAAAGAGCACAAGGCAATCAGGGTTTCCAATATGGACTCTTTCTTAGACTCTTTTGAAGTCAGTGAATATTTACTAAATTCTTCCTATGTGCCCTGCTAAGCACCAGGGATATAAAGAGATACAAGGATCATGCCCTGCTTTCCTGGAGTTCACAGACTGGTGGGGCAGATGACATGCCAACAACAGTGTAGAAACCGGTGAAGGACAAGACAGATGGCAGATCATTGAGAGAGTGAAGGCACTAAAGTGAAGCAGGACTGGAACTGTTTATTGAGGAAGGTGTGCTGTAACTCTCCCTGAAGCCAGAGTGAGCATTCTAGGCAGGGATATGGCTTAGAGAGCCCAGAGAGTCAGGAGGTGGAGTGCCGTATTCACAGAACAGAAGGGAAGCCCATGGCACTGGAGTATAGCATGTTTGGTGGGGATATGATGAAAGACAATTAGGAGAATAGGGGAGGGCTAGGTAAAGGAAGAGCAGGTGCTTAATAACCCTAGAGAGGATTTTCTATTTGATCCTTTTCCTAGGCATCTTCAGGAGGTTGTTGAGGCCGTGGTGCCATGGTCAGTCAAGAACTTTAGGGAGATGGGCCTTGATAAGTGGATGGAGGAATAACTGTAATAGGTGGGGCCTTGAGGCAAATTGAGCCAGGGGCAGGTTCTAGCAGTACCTCAGGTGTGAGATGTCTGGGGCCTCCACCAAGGCAGTGGCAGTGTTGGGAGAGAAAGGGGTGTATGGGAGCGATGTTACCTAGGTGATATCACAGGACTTTGTAGCAGGTTGAATGTGAGAGTCAGGAGTGTGAAAGTCAGTGAGGAGTGCATAACATCTTATTTTGAGTCTGTACTATTGGGAGGATGCCTTGGAAAGCATTAGGAAAGTAGGAATGTGGGTGGGTTGGGAAATAAGCAGTGATTTTGCTTTGGGCAACAATGAGAGGCCTGTCAGTAAAACAGAGGAAAAGAGGGGAGGGGGCAGACAGGTGACTTACTGTCTAGGGCTGCAGAGAAGTTAAGAAGGATGAGGAGGAAGAAATGACCAGTGGATTTGGAAACTCTGAGGTTTTGGGTAATGTTGGAGAGAGGAATTTCAGTTGAACAATGAAATCAGGAGCCTGGACTGCAGAGAATTTCAGAGAAAGGAGTGCAAAGGAATTGGAGGCACCAGTTGTAAATGAGTTTTTGAAGCCATGAAATGGAAGAATGATAATGGAAAATATCTCCAATGGAAATAATCAAGTGACTGTTTTGAGGATTAGAGAGAAATGGCTTTATTTGTGGCAGTAGGAAAGGAGCATCAGTGTGGAAAGACTAGAAAATAATGAAAAAGGGGATGCTGGAGAGGCAGGGTACTGAGGAAGATGCTGTCCTAGAGTGGGATGATTTACACATGGAAAGGAGTTGGCATTGTCCAGGAAGAGGACCGTTTCATCTGGTGGTGGATGAATAAGGAGATAAAGGCTCTTAATGTATAGGAGATGAGGGGATAACTTTTTTAGTGAAAACTAGAAGCCACATTTCTGTGCTGAGAAGGTGTGTGTGGCTGGACTATGGGATCAAGAAATAAGGGACAGTTGGGAAAGAATGAAAAGAATTGGAAAAACTGTTATGGTGAATGAAAAAGGGAGTCAGTTATGTGGTTTTCAGTCATTTCTGAATCTTCAAGATCCCATTTGAGGTTTGTCTGGCAAAGATCCTGGCATGATTTGCCATTTCCTTTTCTGGATCATTTTACAGATGAGGAAACCAAGAGCAGGAGGTCTAAGTGTGTTGCCCCGAGTGACATAATAAGTGTCTTAGGCTGGGGTTGATCCTGAGTCTTCCTAACCAGTACTCTTATCCATTGCATCACTTAGCTACCCCAGTGGAGTCTGGGAGATGTCAAAGGATAGCCTTGTTACATTGGGTCCCACACTGAAATTGTGTACCCTCAATTTGTAGTGCAGCCAGGCAGCCTGCTCTTATGGTTTCCTTTCCTCTCCATTCAGCATTATCTAAGTAGGAGCAAAGGGAAAGCAGTGTGTTGAATCTAGTTCAGTGGGACATAAGGGAACTCAAGGTGTGAGGCTGGTAACAATTTAAGGAGAGGAGAGTTAGGGAGGAGAGTCAAAATTAAAACAAGAATGAAAAATCCAGCACCTCCCCTCACCTCCCCCCCGCCCCTGCCCAGCCAGACACTGCAGGTTCAGTTCCAGTCCTCTGGAGTGGTGTGAATATTAAGTGACTCCCTTGAGTTTTTGATACCTCAGTGAATATAAAAGTTATTTTCATGATATACTGTTGTCTATTACATTTAGAACACTTATGTCTCCCAAATGTACGTGCTTTAATTTATACTTGTTTTATTGCTAATAAAAGCGTAGTATCATCTTAGCCTTTAGTGGGTCTCAATCTTCTAGCTCGTGGAGGCTATGACCCAATGGTGATGGCTACTGACTGAACATGGTGGTGGTTGTTCAAGGTTGGGGGTTGGTGGGGCAATTTCTAAAAATAAGGCAACAGGGAAGTTTTCCATATTGATTGGCTCCTCTTTTCCCTGGAACTTAAAGCCCCATTGTAGGGTTATGGTCTAACTTCAGATTGTGTCTAAGAGAGTAGAAAGACCCAAAGAGAGAGAGAACAGGTCAATATCCAATAATAAAATATTTTTTTCTAAAAAAACAAAGAAGACAAAGAAAAATATAACCTCTAAAGGCTATCTAGTTCTATGGACAGAATATGTCCACTTGCAGAGCTGCAGTTCTACTCCCAGCTGCTGGCACTCAGCCATTCTGAGGTCATGGCCTGTCTAGGGAATGCTGGGTCTGCTAGTGTCTCAGCTGTTTGTGAAGATTTGATGTGATTGTCTGTGCAGCTGTTTATAAGCCAAGCTGTCTTGCAGAAGTGGACTAATGGCATTTTCAAATGTTTGATGCTGTCCATTTAACTTCAAAGACTTTTCTCTTAGCCTGGGAATGTAGGAAATGCATCAATGAGTTTACTTTTTCACACTGGAGGGAAAGTATGATAATTCTATCTGTGTGTAATCTGTTTCTGAATATGTTTTATGATTTGTTTCTTGTAGAAGGACAGATTACTGTCCATCAGAGAATCCATACTGGAGAGAAACCTTTTGAATGTCATCAATGTGGAAAAGCTTTTAGCAGGAACTGTAATCTCACTCTACATCAGAATATCCACACAGGAAAGAATCTTTATGAATGTAATCAGTGTGAAAATGCTTTCACACTAACCTCCCAACTTAATGGCCATCAGAGAATCCACACTGGAGAGAGACCTTATAAATGTCATCATTGTGGAAAGGCTTTTACAGTGAAATGTGATCTTGCTGCCCATCAGAGTATCCACAGTGGAGAGAAACCTTTTGAATGTCATCAATGTGGAAAGGCTTTTAGAAAAAACTCTTTTCTCACTGTACATCAGAGAATCCACACTGGAGAGAAACCTTATGAATGCCATCAATGTGGAAAGGCTTTTGGAAGGAACTCTGATCTCACTCTACATAAGAATATCCACACAGGAAAGAAACATTATGAATGCAATCAGTGTGGAAAGGCTTTTAGACTTAACTCTTCTCTAAGAGTACATCAGAGAATCCACACTGGAGAGAAACCTTATGAATGTCAACAATGTGGAAAGGCTTTTAGAAGTAACTATTCTCTAAATATACATCAGAGAATCCACACTGGAGAGAAACCTTATGAATGTCATCAATGTGGAAAGGCTTTTAGAAGTAACTATTCTCTAAATATACATCAGAGAATCCACACTGGAGAGAAACCTTATGAATGTCATCAATGTGGAAAGGCTTTTAGAAGTAACTATTATCTAAATATACATCAGAGAATCCACACTGGAGAGAAACCTTATGAATGTCATCAATGTGGAAAGGCTTTTAGAAGTAACTATTCTCTAAATATACATCAGAGAATCCACACTGGAGAGAAACCTTATGAATGTCATCAATGTGGAAAGGCTTTTAGAAGTAACTATTCTCTAAGTATACATCAGAGAATCCACACTGGAGAGAAACCTTATGAATGCCATCAGTGTGGAAAGGCTTTTAGAACGAACTCTGATCTCACTATACATCAGAATATCCACACAGGAAAGAAACGTTATGAATGTAATGAATGTGGAAAGGCTTTCAGAATGAACTCTGATTTTGCTGTCCATCAGAGAATCCACACTGGAGAGAAACCTTATGAATGTCATCAATGTGGAAAGGCCTTTAGAAGTAAATCTTCTCTAAGTGTACATCAGAGAATCCACACTGGAGAGAAACCTTATAAATGTCATCATTGTGGAAAGGCTTTTACAATGAAATGTGATCTTGCTGCCCATCAGAGTATCCACACTGGAGAGAAACCCTTTGAATGTCATCAGTGTGGAAAAGCTTTTAGGAAAAACTGTTTTCTCACTGTACATCAGAGAATCCACACTGGAGAAAAACCTTATGAATGCCATCAATGTGGAAAGGCTTTTAGAAGGAACTGTGATCTCACTCTACATAAGAATATCCACACAGGAAAGCAACGTTATGAATGTCATCAATGTGGAAAGGCTTTTACAATGAACTCTTCTCTTGCTGTCCATCAGAGAATCCACACTGGAGAGAAACCTTATGAATGTCATCAATGTGGAAAGGCCTTTAGATGTAGCTCTTCTCTAAGTGTACATCAGAAAATCCACACTGGAGAGAAACCCTATAAATGTCATCAATGTGGAAAGGCTTTTAGAAGGCACTCTCATCTTGCTGCCCATCAGAGTATCCACACTGGAGAGAAACCTTATGAATGCCATGAGTGTGGAAAGCCCTTTAGAAGTAACTCTTCTCTAAGTGTCCATCGGAGAATCCACACTGGAGAGAAACCTTATGAATGCCATCAATGTGGAAAGGCTTTTAGAAGGAAGTATGATCTCACTGTCCATCAGAAAATCCACACTAGAGAGAGACCTTATGTATGTCATCAATGTGGAAAGGCCTTTAGAAGTAACTCTTCTCTAAGTGTACATCAGAGAATCCACCCTGGAGAGAAATCATAAGAATGTAATCAATGTGGAAAGACTTTTAGTGAGAACTCCAAACTTCCCGTACATCAAACCAGTCATATTGAGTGAAACTTTATAAATGTAATCATTGTGGAAATGCTTTTTTAAGGAAGTTTCATTTTGAACTGCAAACTTGCTTTGCATCAAAGAATCCGCAGTGATGGGAAACCTGATGAATGTAATCAATGTGGAAAGGCTTTTAGAAGGAACTCTCAAGTTGTACAGCAGAGAATCCACACTGGAGAGAAACCTTATAAATGTATGCAATTTGCAAAGACTTTTAGAAGGAAGGCTCAACTTCCTGTACTTCATCGAATCCACATCTTATGAATGTGATACATGTGGAAAAGGCTTTTACACAAAGCTCCAGTCTTGCTGCACATGAGAGAATCCACACTGGAGAGAAACCTAATGTGATAAAATCCTTCCCCCAAGATGGATAGCTACTGATATGGGCTCTCCACATACATTCTTATTAAACATAAATTCTAATGAGTCACGGTGTATGGAAGAATTGTAAGAAATGTGAAAAACCATGAAAAGGAAAAAAATAACAAAATTTAAAAAAAAAAAAGGAAATAATCTGCTTTGCTCTTCATTCTGATTTCCTGGTTCCTTCCCTGCATGTGAAGGGAATTTTCCATGATGTGTCCTTTGGAATTGTTTTAGGTCTTTGCTTTGATGAGAAGGGCTAAGTCTATCAAAATCAGTCCTCATACACTGGCTGTTAGAGTGTATAGTGTTCTTCTGGTTCTGCTCCCCTCAGCATTAGTTCATTGAAATCTTTCTAGATTTCTCTGAAGTCTGCCTGTTCATCATTTCCTATATCACAATAGTGTTCCATCATATTCATAAACTACAGCTTGCTTAGCCATTCCTCAATTGATAGGCATCCTCTCTATTTCCAATTCCTGGCCCTGACTAAAAGCTCCTATAAATATTTTTGTGTGGGGGTCCTTTTATCACTTTTATGATCTCTTTGGGATATGAGTTTGGGATATGATTCCAAGGGTATGCACCCTTCTGTAGCCCTTTTGGCATAGTTGCAAACTGTTCTTCAGAATGGTTGGATCAGCTCAGAACTCCATCCACATTGAATTAGTGTTGCAACTTTCCCACATTCTCTCTAAGACATTTAATATTTATTCCTTTTTTGTTAGCCATCCTGATAGGTGTGATAGAAGGGTAATAATAAGTAGGGTAACCTCAGGAAGTGTCTGACAGAAGTCACTGGCCCATTTGTGAGGCTACTGAGCCTTTCTTGGGGTCCTTGGCTAAGACTTGGCCAGGGTCACCCTCCTTGAATCCAAATCTTAGTAATCTGATTAAAGTGCCAAGGCTAATTCAGCAGTAGAATGGATGTGTAGCCAACCAAACTCCAGTACTGAGAGCCTTTCCCCAAATATACCTGGTGGGTTCAGGTTGTTCTTTCCCCAAACAGAGTAAGTGATCCACAGCTCTCCCTCTTCTCACTCAGTACTCATTTCCTGTCCCAATATAGGCAGAGAAACATGATAAACATGGTATTGACATCAATGACATAAATGTCTGTGTGAAAGACAAGACAACAGGAAAGCATGGACAGAGAGCTGAGCTGAGCATCAGGAAACCCAGAATCAGGGCTTTTTCTGACCCTGCTGGCTCTGGGATCTCCATAGAGCACTTACCTCTTCAGTGACTCAGTGACATGGGCAAGAGCCAGAGACCCTGAGTCCTACAGAAGATGCATGTTCATACTTTTTGGGATGAAAAACCTCATCCAAAATTAAATCAAGGATATGGGGGTATCTCAGGAGAAGAACAGGAATTTTATCTTTCCCCATTAGAAGAAGCCAGTCTTCCCATTGACTGGTGATGAGGAAGGAGGCGGGTAATATAGTTTGAACAGACTTTTGAAATTCTCAAGCAGTTAAGTGTCTGGGGCAGGATCAGAACTAAGGTCCCCCTGACTCCAGAGCTGGTGCTGTATTCACTGGGCCACCTGCCTGGCCTTCCTTTTCTATTTTATTGGTCAATTTCATAGGTATGAGGTAGTGATAATCTAGAGTTGTTTTAATTAGAAGGTAGGTAAAGAAAGAGCAGGTAATAGCCCCAGAGAGGATTTTCTATTTGATCCTTTTCCTAGGGATCTTCAGGAGGTTGTTAAGGCCATGGTGGCATGGTCAGTCAAGAACTTTAGGGAGATGGTCCTTGATAAGTGGGTGGAGGAATGACTGGAGTAGGTGGATAATTGAGGCAACTAGAGCCAGGGGCAGGTGCAAGCTTCAGGTGTGAGGTGTTTGGGGCATGAACCAAGGCAGTGGAAGTGTTGGGAGAGAAAGGGGTGTATGGGAGAGAGGTTACCTTGGTAGTATCACAGGACTTTGTATCAGATTGAATGTGCAAGTCAGGACTGTGAAAGACAGTGGGGAGTGCATGACATCTTATTGTGAGTCTGTACTGTTGGGAGGATTCCTTGGAAAGCATTAGTTAGGAACGAGTCATCAGTGTGGGAGAGACTGGAAAGTAATGAACAAGGGGATCCTGGAGAGGCAGTGTACTAAGGAAGATGCTGTCCTGGAATGGGATGATTTACACCTGGAAAGGAGTTTGCTTTGCACAGCTGCATTGGGACCATTTCATTTGCTGGTGGTATCAAAAAACTGAAAAAAGGCACTTATTATATGAGAGGTGAGATGAATTTTTCAGTTAAAAAAATAGAAGACACATTTCTCTGCTGAGGTGTGTGGCACTGGAAAATGGGAGCAAGCAATAAGGGACAGTTGGGCAAGAATGAAAAGTATTTGAAAAACTGCTCTGGTGAATGAGCAAGGGAGTCAGTTATGTGGTTTTCAGTCATTCCTGAGTCTTCATGATGCCATTTGAGATTTTCTTGTCAAAGAAGGGATGATAACTATATCTGTGTGTACATGTGTTTTTTATATGCTTTATGGGTTGTTTCTTGTAGAAGGAGAGATTAGACATGAGAGGAAAGAGATGACTGAAAAGCTAATTATTTCTGTGAAAGAAACTGACCAGGAAACTTTCCTGAGTGATAGTCCTTATGACTTCACTGGTCAACCAATCTGTGCTATATTTCATAGAATGCACACAGGACAGAAACTTTATTCTTGTCATCATTTTGGGAAAGACTTGAGTCAACAGTCATGTCTGATTTCCCATAAAAAAATTCATACTGGAGAAAACTACATGAGGGTCAGGAATGTGGTGAAGACTAGGACAGCCATTTAGTTATCTCTTTTAAACCAAAGATGAATCATGGAGTTCTCTTAACATTTTTAGATACCCTTACATAAATAGGTGTTACCAACAGGCATAAGTCAACTCTGATTGGTTAAAAATTAATGAGAATATTATGAGAGGTGGACTTCTTCTAATGAAGGACTACAGGAAATGGCTTCTGACATTGTTTTGGACAGAGATTTATCTCTATCCAGAACACCCTTTTCTGGAGGCAATGTGGAGAAGAGGGGTAATCCACTTCCCTTCTGACCTTACTAAAATAAAATGGGCCAGAATTCTTCTAGAAGCTTTACTTTGTGTCTGATCTATACTTTCCCAGTGTTCCAGTTCTTGCCCAAGATTTCATTTCCTCATCAGGCCTGCCCTTCAAAGGCTAGCTGAATCACCTACAGGGCTGATTTCTCCCCCCACCCCCAAATTTATTTATTTATTGATTTATAGTCTTCAACATTCACTTCCATAAGATTCAAATTTTCTCCCTCTCCCCCAAGATGACTAACAATCTGATATGGTCTCTACAAATACATTCCTATTAAACACAATTTCTTATGAGTCATGTTGCAAAGAAGAATTGTAAGAAATGGGAAAAGCCATCAGAAGGAAAAAAATTAACAAAATAAAAGAAAAAAGAAAATAGTCTGCTTTGCTTTGGTTCTTTCTCTGTATGTGGAGGGTATTTTCCATGATGTGTCCTTTGGAATTATTTTAGGTCCTTGCATTGATGAGAAGGGCTAAGTCTATCAAAATCAGTCCTTGTGCGCTGGCTGTCACATCAAGTTTAGAGCTGACGTCCCAAAGATACCTGAGTGCTAAATCAAATATTTTAGCTCTTAATAACTAAAATCTCGATGTATAGCCTATTGATGTCAGAACTCAAGTAACATCCTTATAAGTGTAATTAATAAC
Organism: Gymnobelideus leadbeateri; assembly: GCA_011680675.1. NCBI lineage: Eukaryota > Metazoa > Chordata > Mammalia > Diprotodontia > Petauridae > Gymnobelideus > Gymnobelideus leadbeateri. Next base: position 280,660 of record WOXC01005522.1, on the reverse strand, counting down.
AAAGAACTCAGGAGCTAACTAAACAAAAAAGTCACATCTCAAAGAGATTCTTGTTTTAAAGTCCACTATTAGGATTTAATATCTGAGTCTGGAACCAGGTTTCTTTGGCTCCCCACAGTTTGTCATCACACATACGATGTGTCTGTAACTGTGGACAAAGTTTCCCCGATCTGCTCCTCTCAGCATCAGTCTATACATGTCTCTCCAGGTTATTATGAAGTCTGTCTGTTCCTCATTTCTTATAGCACTATAGTATTCCATTACGTTCATATACCACAACTTGTTTAGCCATTCCCCAACTGATGGGCATTTCCTTGATTTCCAATTCTTTGTCAATACAGAAACAGCTGCTATAAATATTTTTTAAATATGGGATTTTTTTCCCCAATTCTATGATCTCTTTAGGATACAGCCCTAGAAGTGGTTTTGCTGGGTCAAAGGGTATGAACTTTATTATTGCCCTTTGGACATAGTTCCAAATTGCTCTCCAGAATATTTGGATCAGCTCACAACTCTTCCAACAGTATATCAGTGTTCCCATTTTCCCAGACATTCTCCAGCATTAATATTTTTTCTGTTTTGTCTTTTCATATGCTTATACATATCTTTAATTTCATCTTCTGAAAATTGCTGGTTCGTATCCTTTGACCATTTATTAGTTGGGGAATGACTTGTATTCTTATAAATTTGACTCAGTTCTCTGCGTATTTTAGAAATGTGACCTTTATCAGAGACATTAGTTGTCAAAATTCCTGGAGGGGAAGCATGACTTTAAGCAATTCAGAGAGGTCCACCTCAGCAGGAGAGGATGAGCACTGGCTTCTCAGTTCTTCCCAAAGGAGCAAGACACTGATTAATTTGCAGTTATAGGCACATGATAAAGAACCAACAATGCCCCCAACACTGATGGATAAGCCAGGCAGGGAATAATGGGGCTCTGAGTCAACATAACTTCCAGTATCTCTCTGTACCCATTTCCCCTCCTAGTACAGGTAGACAGAGACAGACATGATATATTTGAGTAACCTGGCATACATGGACGATATGGACATAGTCACAATGATGCAAATATACATGATGAGATGAGGCAAAACAGAAAAATGGACAGAGAATCAAGAGACCCAGGACTGTGTGTGAATTCTGCCCCACACTGGCCATGGTCCTGAACAGCTACTTAACTTCTGAGTGCTAAAGACAAATCCCCAGGACTATGAGCTGCAGAGGAGATGCCAAGTGTTGGGAGCCGATTTTGGGGAGCCCTGCCATCCCCAGACAGTGCTGAGAAAGAATGGGAGCTCTGTCATCATTGCTTATGCTAGCTCCCCTTCCCAAATGTAGTTTTTGTGGGTTTTGCCTTTATAAGCATTTCCTGTATCCCAGTTGTGGGCTGCCTGATTGAGTGTATAATCCAGGCAGTCAAGCACTTGATCAATAAATCCACATCTAAATTTATCTAAAATTCGGATCTTGTCTCACTCTTATTCTCTTTACAACAGGAACTTCTCTTGCCAAATCCTACCTGGAGGCATCTCTATCTGTATTAATACTTATCTTGATACATCTGCCATGCTACACTGCATAGAGACCTAGGCCTGGATTCAGGACGATCTGAGTTCAAATTCTGCCTCAGACCATTACTAGCTGTGAATCCCTGGTCCTGTCACTTGAACTTTGAATGTCTCCTCATCTATAAAAAAAAAAGTACAATTCCAAATATCAGTGCTATTAACTAATAGCAGCAACCTCCCAATGCAATTATAAGGCAAAAAAAGAGATAAAATTGGATGTACTTTGCAACCTTCATTTTGCAGTCAATGAAGTCAAAAAAGAAAGCTGTATAGTAATTACATAATGATGACTGTTATGATTATCAGATTGCATCCTTTATTGGATTATGAGACCTTTGGAGCATGGACTATTTCCCCCTTGTATCCCCAGCACATAGCATTCTGTTAGCACATAGCTTCATGTGTTCTATTTCAAGTGTTGGTGTCTGCTGAGTGCATCATGTTTTACTTTGTTTTTCTGTTTATGTTTTCTTCCACAATGCTATTAATGTCTGTTTTGCATTATCACACATGTATAATGGATATCAAATGGTTGCTTTCTCAGTGTAGGGGTAGAAAAGGGAGAGAGAGAATTGGAAACTCAAAAGTCTTTTAAAAGTATTAAAATTGTTTTTACATGTAATTAGAAAAATATTTTTAAAAATCATGTAAAACATAAATGCTTTCTGATGTAATCATTTCCTGTTTATTGGAGAGAGAGGAGAGACTGGAGGCAGGGCATCAAGCTGGGGCCCTTGCAGTCCCCCCTGAGAGAAGTGAAGGGCTCTCTCCAGGCTCTTAGTCTCTGTCTCTTAGCTGGTGACTCTCACCTCCATAATCTCCCACTGAACACAGATTTCCTCAGGTCCATGTTTCTAGCAACAGTCACAGGCAAGACATGGGATCGATTATATTATGTGTCCTCACCTTTACTGCATGTCCAAAAAGAGAAAATGTGGAAAGGGCAGACATTGCCTTTTACTCCATGTTGATCCAAAGAGCTACAATGATCTCATCTAGTGACTGACACAACCCATTCACGAAGGAATTAGGCTCTACCACACTTTTCCTAGGGCCCAGGCTAGGATCTGTCCATAAGCCAGACCCTCCTTGCAGCCACCTTGAATTCTCAGCTTCTCCAGCAGATGGAGGCAGTGAGGCAGGTCCAGGAGCAGAGTCAGGGGAGTCAGCCCCCAGTCCTACAAAGTGTAAGCCCCTGCCTTGTGTGCTAGCTTCCCAGGGTTTGGAGCTCTCTCCTGGTTATGGGGAATCTAATCCTGGTGCACAGAGAGAAACCTCCTACCATTTGCCTGCCACCAGCTGCAGCCATTCCTACATCAGTCACTAACCATCATCTTGTCTTTGCTCTTGAGGTCACACATTGGAGGACAGAAAAGGGAGAGACTCCTCCCCCAGAGGCAGCCTCAGCCAGTGTGACTCAGTGTGGCTCACAGGGTCACTGAGGAGAGGCTCCTGCCAGACCTGGGGCTCATTTGCATATGGAGACCCAAGGGCCCTGCAGGGAGCCCTGCTCAAGGATATAAAAGCTTCCTCCTTCAGGGGCAGCTAGGTGGCGCAGTGAGTAAGGGCGCTAGCCTCGGAGTTGGGATGACCCGAGATCGAATCCGGCCTCAGAAAATGAGCACCCACACATAAATAATGACTAGCCGTGTAACCTTGAGCAAGTTACTTAACCTCAATTGCTTATAAAAAAATAAATAAATAAAAATAAAAGCTTCCTCCTTCCTTGCTGCCCTCCCAGAGCTCTGGGAGCTTTCTGTGCAGGTCTCTGAAGGCCAGGATGGTGACCCCATGGCAGCTCCTCTCTCTGCTGGTGCTCTGGGCTCAGGGTAAGACACAGCAGAGGAGGGAAGTGGTGAGAAGATCACAGGTTTTCAGGGATGAAAAAGATAGTGACCCCTCAATCTAGGGGGTGAGGAGGCTTTGGCACAGTATAAGGAGACAGTGACTAACCAACCTGGCCAGGCCATATTAGGAACATTGTAAAGTCTGAGGAAAAAATAGTTTCTTATCTTAAAAGCAAATACAATAACTTTCAGTCATCTGAGATTTCTGTAGCCTCCAGAAAATTGCCTCATTCGTATTCTTTAAATTGGACATTCACCCATTTCTGTCTTTCTCTATATTTGTTGGTTTTCTAGATTCCCAGGAAGACACTGTGCTGACCCAGTTTCCAGGCTTCTTGGCCAGCTCTCCAGGATAGACAGTCACCATCAGCTGTAAGGCTAGTAAAAATATGGGAAAGAGTGTTTTTGACTATGATTGTGGTGAAAATTATTGTGATAGCCTCTTACATTGGTACCAGCAGAAACCTGGCCAAGCTCCCGGGCTCCTCATCTACTTGACTACCAGGGTGGCATCTGATGTGCCTGCCAGATTTAGGGGCAGTGGGTCTGGGATAGATGTCACTCTCACCATCAGCAGCCTGGAGCCTGAGGGTGCTGGACATTATTACTGTCAGCAGGATTATGACTGGGCTCCCACAGTGCTTCAGCCTTAAACAAAAACCAGCCCAGGCTTTCCAGGGGAGTCAGCTCAGAGCCAGAGCTGCTTCCTTGAGGGTCCCCAGGACAGAGCAGTCCCTGCTATCTGGGCAGGCTGGTTTCTGCCAGGGCTTCTGCTTTCTGCTCCCACAGGTCCCCTCCTTCTAACAAATTCTTGTCAATCACAACCCCTGCCTGCACAGCAGAGGCAGAGTGGAGATGGCACAGTCCCCTAGGAAACAAAGGGGAAACAGGGGCATTAGTGATACTTGAAGTTCACTCAATATCTTTGCCTCCAAGTGATTTGTTTCTCTCGTTGGATGCCCGTGTTTGTGTTGTAGAGGCTATGCTGTAGTTGCTGTAGCAAAGATTAGAAACTTGTTGGTTGCTGGTATGCAGTTGTGTCTGAGTCTTTGTGACCCTACTTGGGTTATTCTTGGCAAAGGTCCTGGAGGGGTTTGCCATTTCCTTCTGCAGGTCATTTCACAGGTGAGGAAACGGAGGCAAATAGGGCTAAGTTATTTGCCCAGGATCACATAGCCCGTAAGAGCTTACCTCAGGAACATGAGTCTTTTGAACATCAGGCCCTGTCCATCCATTGGTCCACCTGGCTGCCATGATATATACTAGATTCCTTTCCCCCAGTCCTGGCCACACTGGTCTCACAGGGCTAGGTGTCTTATGACCTGGGCCTGGAGAAGAAATAAGGTGAATGTCCTAACTCCCTCAGCTACTGCCCAGTTAGAGACACATCATTTCCTGTATCTGGAGGTCCATGGCATTATTGGCTGACTCAGGGTAATGTGTACAACTGGGTGGCCTGGGGTGTACCTTCTACCAGGCATAGTGGGAGCTCCTTGGAGAGTAGGTTTCAGGGTCACAGTCACTCACTGGCTGTCTTTGCCTCTATTCTCTGTTCCCAGACTATTTCCACCTCATAGACCTAATCCCATGCTTGGGCTTGCATGAAGTATAAACAGGTGTTATATTGGACTTCTTTTCATGAATTTTCTTATATGTGAGAATTTTCTAAGATGAAATGAAGGTTCTGGAGTAGCCACAGAAAAGTCAGTGCAAAGGTCATTTTGTTTGATATGACACATGAGACATGGGCTGCCAAGAAAATCCAACTTCCTCTAAGAGGAGGTGCTTGAGCCCTGCTATGAAGAATCAGCCATATGTAGTGTCTTTCAGGAATGGACCACAGCCTGGGAAAGGGCCTGGAGACCGGACATGGAATATCATTTGGGATGGAGAGCAAGACAGCTCTTTAGTTTGGATTTGTATTGTGTAATGTGTCTGGAAAGGGATGCTGAGCTAGAATGTAAAAGCTTTCAATGAAAAAGTGGTTTGCATTTTATCCTGAAGACAAAAAGAAACCATTCAAATTAACTCCGTCGGTCTGTCAGAAAATAGTTGTTAAACACCCTCTGTCTGCCAGGCACTGTGTAGGAACTTCTATGGTCAAATCTTTGCTCCAATTAAAGGACCACAGACCCTCAGAGGTTAACTCCATATGCCATTTGAAACACATACCTTTTCAGGCCAGGGGAGGGGGATTTCCCTGTCATCTATTGGTCCAATGAAAGGAAGGTATTTTCTAAGTTACCTAATAAGGAGGAAAGGGTGAGGAAGAATGAAGAAATAAAAACCAATCACCAAGTAGGAATCTTACCTCTAATGGCACCATCCCAGCAAGAGGCTGACATGGGGGCAGAGGCTGAGGCTCCAGCAGCCAAATTGGTTTTCATCCTTTGACCATCTGCTCCGGCCCCACAGCCCCAACATCTAAATGACCCAAGGGCCACTAGTGCCTTGGAGAACCAAGAAGCTCCCTTCCCTAGAACTATGTTTGAGGCAGGATGTTTTATGTATGCGTTTCCTCTATACTCACGGGGACTGACACCTGAGACAGCCACAACCCCCAGTCAGGGGAAAGAAACCCTTTCTTGCTTTCTCTGTACCTGTGTTTGATTCTTCACAGCAGTGATTTAATTAATGTTTTGTCATTTTTCCCACATCAAGAATCCTTTGCAGACAATGTGATGACCCAGTCTCCAGCCTCCCTGTCTGTGACTACAGGAGAGGGAGTGACCATCAGCAGCAGGGCCAGTTCCAGCACTGCTGAATGGACAACCTGGTATTGGTAGGAAGCAGGACAGTCACCCAAACCGCTGATCTATGCAGCTTCATAGATTTATTCTGGGATCCTTGCCTGGTTCTTTGGTAGTGGGACTGGGACAGTTTTCACTTTTACTCTCAGTCCTGCAGAGGCAGAGTTTGAATTTGCTGCCAGCTAGTACTCTTGGAAGTATAATGATGTCTGTGTCCCACAATCCTTTAGCCCCAAACAAAAGCTTCCCCAGGTTGGTCAGTTCCTCAGCTTTGGAAAGTAGCTGCTTCCCCCCAGGCTAAAGACTCAGACATTCTGTGTTCTTAGGAGTGTCTAGGTCTTATTCATCTACTAAGAGTCACCTGGCTCACCTTTCTTGAGGGACAGATGGAAAGGTAGGGCACCCATCTCAATTGAGAACGACCATCACTGACTCCCATGAGAGTTCCATTCTGGGAGTCTGGCAACATACTGTGGAGTATGAGTTAAGTTGGAGCACAATAATCTTGAAGTGCCTGCCAGCATCAAAACTTTCAAAGCCCTAAGATGGCACCATGACAAGCAATGCTTTGCCCAAGGCCCCCAGTGTCTTGGGGTGGGTAAGGAGGTGCTTTTTGCCTGCAGGATCAAATGACCTTCCACCCCTGCTCCCCTGTCCAACTCCAGCCTGCCATCCTCCAGGGCCACTGGCACCCCTTTCCTTGGTCCCAAGGCCCAGGTGTAGAGACAATTTAACAAGGTGACCAACTAATGGTTGTTAATGGATGACAATTTTTGTACTCTGTCCTTCACAGGGTTGTTATTTCCACTACTGTGTCACACTTTCCCCTTGAATCACCTTAAGAACCAATTAAGTGATTCTTCTTGTGGCATCTTGTTGCAACATACTCTACATCTACCATCTCATTGGATTCTTGCAGTGGCTCTGAATACTGCATAGATTATTAAGTCCAATGGCCCACTGTTCAAAGAACAGCCATTACAAGGAATTCCGACACCTGAGGCACATTCAGGTAAATGGATGATCAGAGGAAATGTGAAACATCACCAGCCCAGTAACTGGTAGAAGTTGGCTAGAGACAGTTCCTGGCAGCTGGTGGTGAGGTCCCAGGAGGCCAGGGTGCAGGAAGGAGTCAGGGGATGGGGCAAAAAGCAGATTCTGAGCCAGCTACAGAATTTTGGAAGAGGAGGCAGAGTGTCTTGGAGCTTCATTGATTTCAACACCAAGGATCTAAGCAGGAGGGTATAAACTTTGATGAGAAGAAGCAACTGATTATGGCAAGAGAAAGGCTTGAAATCAGAGATCATGAATAGATAAATAAAATATTCTTAACAACTTAGTATATGCCATGAACTATGCTAAATACTAGTGATACAAATGAAAGCAAAGAAGACAATTCCTACCCTCCAGGAGCTTATATTCTAGTGAGAGAAGATAACATATTTTAAGGAATTAGAGAGTTGGCAGGGGAGAAAGGACAGCTGCTTGTGTGCAAGGCTGCTGGCAAGGAAGTGCCAACAAAACAAAACTGGAGGAGTAGAACTGGGAGTGAAGTGATCGCAGCTGCCGCTTCTCTTGAAACAGGCACAGGAGAGAGCAGTCTCAGGGTGAAGGTTTCTCCAAGCTATGAAGGCTGCTGGTGAGGAAATGATTTCTTCTTCTGGTGCTTTGTTTGAGGGGCTGTAAGATAAGAAGCAGTCATCCTCAAAGAGAAATGTAGAGGTCTTCCACAAATAGAGTTTCAGGCACCACCAGAAATGGAATAAATGTGAAAAGAGGAGACCTAGAATGAAGGGGAGCTTATCGATGGCAGAGGAGGGCTTCAGGAGGGAATAGCAGACAGGGAAGACAGAGGAGGATGGGGACTGAGGAGGAATAGGTTTGCATTTACTGTGGTTCCTGGAGTTGGCTGGTGCATGTTGTCTCCATCTGACTTTTGATGGCCCTCAGCACTGGAGCCCTGACCAGGCCATAGGTCAATTTACTCCATTTGAATGTGATCAGGGAAGGGGGCATATAGGTCAAAGGATCTTGGAGCAAAATAACCTGGGGCATTCTCCTAGAGGAGGATGTAGCTTGTGCAGTGTTGCCACCTGGCCCAAAGGCCTTGCCACCTGATTCTCATTCTGCCTCAGATGCAAAATTCCTGCAGTTCCTTCTACTCATTACACTGAGAGCTGGAAGCAGACTGAACATCCTCATGGCAAGAACATGGAGCAAGAAAATGCCTGCTGTTCCTCCCCATGATCCTCCCAGATTTCAGGGATCCCTAACTTGCACAATGGGCTGATTTGCATGCTCCTCCCTCCTCCCAGAGCCTTTATCAACCTTCCTGGTCCCTATCTCTAGAGAGCATCAGCACTGGACAGCGCACAGCATGGAGATGGTGCCAGAGGCTCAGCTTCTCTGCCTCCTGCTCTGGTTCCCAGGTAAAGAAGGGGGCACATGCAGAGGGGTCATGGGATCATGAATCATGAGTCAATTCTCACTTTAGATCCTTCAGAGTATATTGCTAAATCAGGAAACATTCATATTTAGAAGAATGTTAGGTGTTTACAGCCCCGTTATACTACTCAGTGTAGTTCTGCATGAAAGTCATTCCAGTAAATTCTGTGTGTTTTAACTTTTTGTGTTTTCTTTTTCAGTGTATATGCCAATGGTGTCACTGTGCTGATGCAGGCACCAGCTTCCCTCTCTGTGTCTCTGGGAAGAAGTCACCTCTCTCAGCTGCTGGACCAGTGAGGACATCAGCAACTTTTATTTCAAAAGAATAGGGACAGTTTCCTAAGTTTCTAGGGATTCCAGCCTTAAGCCTGGGGTCACTGCCCAGTTCAGTGGCAGTGCATCTGGGACAGATTTTACTCTCTGAATCAATAGCCTGGAGCCTGAGGATGCTAGAGATTATTATTGTCTTTAGGATGATAAGAAGCCTCCCACAGTGTTCCAGACTTCACCAAAAACTTCTCAGGGCAGTTCAGCTACTTCAGCTTGGGGGAATAGCTGCATACTGCAAAGTCAACAAGACAGAGAAGTCCTTGCTCTGTGGTCACAGAGGACTTAGATTGGACCCAGCTTGCTAATCCTCCCCCTCACACTTACTTATTTAAGCCCATTCCTGGACATTTGCAGCTTTATAAACCTCTTCCCTTGGTAATATTAAGCAGGACTTGACCCTGCAGCATGGGGCATTTAGGGAGAAAAAACCCAATAGAGGATTAGTCACTATTTCTGATCCACTAGACGTCATTCCCCCTACATGGAAAGAACTCCTTTTGTGCCTCCTCCCTCCAAGGGCACAAAGGTTGGAAAAGCCTTTTTCTACTTTTATGTAAAAATGACCAAGATCAGATTTGTTTTTAAAATTCTGGGCTTATCCTAGAAACCACTGTGCACAGGAATTTTTCTTGTTAGCTGGAGACATCTAAGTGTGAAGTGGCAATCATATATGCTGTAATATGTATTTTGTTAGTGCTTGGATTGAGGAGACAAAGCACCCTCAAGGTTCATCTCTTTTGGTGAACACATATGAATGTATGTTTCTTAGGCCTAGAATAAGCAATTCAGGCATGACAGAGATGGCAGGGCAGAGCCATTTTGACATTTATTTCTCTGGTGTGCTGACCCTATTACTTGTGTCAGAAAGGTTAACTTACAAATGAAGCCACAGAGACTCATCCCTTTCTTGAGAATCAAGAATATGTAGACATTATCCATTGTGCACTCAGGCGTCTCAGTACATTCCCATTCACTGGAAATAAGAAGAATCACTCATCAACTAAAGATCTTCTCATTGACTTCCTGGATCCAAAATGCCTGGACAGGAGACTAAACAGAATTAGAGTTAGATAAGTGTTACAAAAGCCCAGGAGGAGAGGGTGGTTAACACTGCTAAATGCTGAAGGTGATATTCTTCAAATACCCTGTCCATATCCTTCTGCTGCTCAATAAGATTCAATAGCTCCATACTGCTCTCGGATCAAATATAAACTGCTCCCTATATCATTTAAAGCCTTTTACCATCTGGGGTAGCTGGGTGGAACAGTGAATAGAGCACTTTGTTTGGAATCTGCAAGACTCATCTTCCTGACTCTGTCTGGTCTTGGATAATCACTAGCTGTGTCACCCTAGGCAAACCACTTAACCTTGTTTGCTTGTAAAATGAGCTGGAGATGAAAATTAAAAAAACAGTCCATTATCTTTGCCAAAAAACCCCAAATGTGGTCATGATGTGTTGGGCATGACTGAAAATGACTACACCACAATGAAAGTAATTTTATGGGAAACCAAAGTTACCAGTTTGTTGTTCCCCACAAATGACATTGAAATTTTCCTGTATATTTTTCCTCTTTCCTTCTGCCATAAGATGCCAGGGAAGTTTGTGAGAAACTTGTGACAGCTCTCTGATCCCCCTCCTAAGGAAACTGCCATTAAATGGGAAGGAACATTGGTTGTTGTGCTTGACAGCAGGGAAAAGAATGAGACATTCTTTGCATCTAACTTTTGTATGTAACCTACATTATGATTCAGTAGTCAATTAAATCACATTTTTGGACCAAGTAGTATGCAAGTTGAAGGATACTTTCTCCAACTTTGAGAAAAGGAAGGTCAGCTCCATTATAAGTGCCTGGAAACTGGCTCACTCAACTTTTACATGTGTTAGTGCTAGGACTTCTAGGAAAGTGGAAAATCGAAGGAGATGGACGATTTTCTTCTACACACGCAAAGAGATGGGCAATGCCATCTTTTGAGTCCCTAGAAAGTTGCCAATTCCTAACAAGGAAAGCACCATGAAAGCATCATAACTCCTACAGTTATGAGTCAACTGTAACCAGATTTGGAGAATCTGTGTACCACTGGAATACTTTTTTTTTTGCCTTTTTTGGAGGGCAATTGGGGTTAAGTAACTTGCCCAAGGTCACACGGCTAGGTTTTTGTTTCTGTGTGCGTTAAGTGTCTGAGGCCGGATCCCGACTCAGGTCCTTCTGACTCCAGGGCCAACGCTCTACTCACTGCGCCACCTAGCCGCCCCAATACTTTTTTTTTTTCCAGACTTACTTGTCATATTCATCAGCTAAGGAACTAATGGAGTAATGGCCTGAATCATGAAGCCCTGTATTTAAACCCTCTTCCTCCCTGAAACTTCATATTCCCATAGGTTTTCCTGTCCTCTGTTTCTTCCATGACCAAATGGGGCTAATAGGAGTGCCTGCCTTTCTGGGTTGGCCTGAGGGTATAGACCTGCCATATAGTGGGTTACAAGCCATCCATTTCTGGGAGCTGCTGCTCTACTACTTTTCTCCCCCGAGATTATATCAATGAATGGATGGACCGGAGCCCCCTCCTTGGGGATTTCTCAGGTCCTTATTCTTGCTCTAAGAATCCCTGTGGCTGGAACTTGGAAAAAAGAATGAGGAACAGGGAGAATGCCTCCCGTCCCTCCTCCCTCTGACCAGGAGAGCACGCCATTGCTCTTCTCAGAGTCAGACATTGTTTGTCCTTCATTCTCAAAGAGGACTGTATTTCACAGCATAAACATCAATCACCCTGTTTTTGGTGTTGTTGGGTTTTTTTTAGTACAAAAATTGGTTTATATTCTTTCATTGCACAATCGTCACGAGGTCTAATTCTTCTCATCTCACTGCTTAAGAGATAAACAGAGAAGCAATGCATTCACCAGTGGCATATGGATATGCATTTCTCTCACAACATTGTGAGCTGCAATAGCTGCTTAGCACACTCACCTTGTCAGAATACTTCCAAAAGACAATTTGCACGGTCTGTTTAGAGTGCTGCAGTCCTAACCCCAATGTCACTCAATACCATGAAGAGCTATAGGCCCAAGGGATGCGGATGGACAGGAGAAGCTGCTGTAAGGCACAGGATATGGTAAGACCTGCACCTTCCCATGCAGCCTATACCATATAGATTGTCTGCCAGCAATACTGTTTAGTAATACATGATTTTTAAGTAACACTAGTGAGTTGTTTAAAAAAGCATCACATAATGGTTGCGCCCAACTTTTTTGCAAAATTATTTGGCATAAAATGTGTGATGATGATGCAGTGAAATACAGTAAGCAAGGGGGAGAGGAAATGGACAAGAATGCAGCTGGAGACCTTGGTCTTTGTAACCTTATGTCTTTCCCAGGTTTCGGTTTATCTGAGCCAGTATCCATGTAGTGATGAAGTGCTACATGGTCTAAGGATGAATCCTATTAGCAAAAGCTCCATGGCTAACTTTTGGATGGAATTGCACTTTGGTGTGCTCAGCAATACTTGGAATCAGGGTGGCAATGGCTGAAAGTTAGACACTGTTTTGTTTGGTGAGAACATCTATTATTAGCACGATGGTTCAAGCAGCATTCCAATCAGTTGGAATCAATTCAAAAGTATTTATTAATCACAAATTGTGTACTAGGCACTAGGTGAGATGTCCTGGGATTCCATGTAGTCAAATCACCAAACTGTACTGAACTTGAGGAATTCCATCATTGCTTACCAATGGCATGGTCATGTTCTAGAAGATTCCATACCCAGGAGTGACCTCAGACTCCCAGCCTGGGCCCTGAAAGAGGCTCTTAAGTATCACAACCGGTGATGGCAGAGAGCCTTAATCAAGTGGGCCTCAGAGCCCCTTCTAAATCCAGTCATTTTTATCTCAGGTCATGGTCTCTAATTTCCTAATAACTAGCTCTAATTTTGGCTTCTTGGGAAGACTCCCTCTAAAGCAAGCTTTAACTGTATTTCTTTTTCAAAATTTGTATTTCAGGGGCAGCTAGGTGGTGCAGTGAATAAAGCACTGGCCCTGGAGTCAGGACGACCTGAGTTCAAATCTGTCCTCAGGCACTTAAAAAAAACTAGCCATGTGACCTTGGGCAAGTCACTTAACCCCAATTTCCCTGCCTTCCCCCTCCAAAAAAATAGAAAAAAAAAGTTGTATTTCAAATGTGGGTAAGTAGGGTAAATCTAACTTGAGAATCTATGGAACAAGTTGTGAGACCAAGAATGTAGCCAGAGGGGTGGCTAGGTGGCGCAGTGAGTAGAGCGTCGGCCCTGGAGTCAGAAGGACCTGAATTCGGATCTGACCTCAGACACTTAACGCACACACAAACAAAAACCTAGCCGTGTGACCTTGGGCAAGTTACTTAACCCCAATAGCCCTCCAAAAAAAAAAAAAAAAAGAATGTAGCCAGAATGAGGGTAAAGAGAATTAGCTTAAGGGAAGGCAGATTAAAAACAAAGAAGCATTCAGATCCAGACTATAACTTCCTTAATTTTCTGGCCATACACAACCCCCCCTCCACTGGAGGACTTGGAGGTTGGTTCTAATCACACAATATCCCTAAAACTCCTTGAACCCTGGACTGTCCTGGATCATATTTTTCCTAAACCTCCTCAGGAAGAACTCTCTCCCCTGACCTATCAACTCTTTTCTCATGGCCCAGGCCTCCAGTGCTCTGGTTCCTAGTCCATCACTCACCAATGGCAGGGTCCCCATCCCATCAGGATGTTTAGTCATAAGTCAGCAAACACATCAAATTAAAAAATACTTTAATAAATGATTATGTGCAAAAAACTGAGTATTCATAGAACATAGCTGAATAGCTCCTGCCTTTGTGGGAATTTAACATTCAACTGGAGTGAAGACAACTGATGTCTACACGTGGGAAGAGTAGCATAGATCTTGTTAATGGGTTGGAACCTGAGCTTTGTTTCAAAAGAAGCTGGAGATTCTTCCTGATGGAGGTGGAGAGTGCCTTCAGTAGTGGTCTGAAGGGTGGCCCCTGTGCATAAGCCTGGCAATGAATGATGGTAGGCTTTACTAGAGCAGAGAGGACACAAAGCTGGTTAGTATGACATGAGACTGGGAATGGAGAAGGAATGCATATTGTGGTGAATGTTAAATGCCAGGATAAGAATTTTGTGTTTTGCCCAAAAAGCAACAGGAAGACTGGAGATTTTTCAGTAAGGGAGTAACAACATCAGATTGATTTAATGAATATAAGTTCATGCACTAAATAATGTCAAAATCGATTTATGAACTAAATATAGAGGGAGCTATCACAAGAAAATTAGAAGAACATGGAACACTACCTGTTAGACTCATGGACAGGAAAGTAATGTATGAGGAAAGATGAGTTAGTGAGCATTGGTGAAGTGTGGAATGGATAGTTAATCTAATTATTAAGTTTTATTCTAACTACTAATTTATTAATCAATTAATTTAAAAGAAAAAAGTTCTTGTATAAATAAAACCAACATAGCTATGATTAGAACAAAGGCAGAAAATGGGAAGAAAACTTTCTTAGACAATCTCTCAGATAAAGAATTCATTTCTCAAATGTGTAGAGAGCTTTGTCAAATGCATAAGAATTGAAGTCATATCTCAAATGATAAAAGGTCAAGGGATATGAACAGGCTGGTTTTCAATGAAGAAATCAAAAATATATATAATCAGGTAAAGAAAACTATACTAACTGATTATTAACTGGAAAAATGCCAATTAAAACACCTTTGGGATATCATTTTACACCTAAAAGATTGGCTAACAGCATAGATGTCCTTCAATTGCGATGGATCAACTATCTGTGGCATATGATTGGGATGCAATGCTATTGTGATATAAGAAATGATGACCTGGTTGGTTTAGAATAACATGGAAAGGCTTGGACCTATGAAGCAAGATGCTATCTGTCTCCAGAGAAAGATCTGACAAACAGAAACATGTATAACATGGCTTTACATGTATTTATTTGTGTGAGTACATAGATATATGTTTATGGATATTTAGGAATAAGTGTGTGTATACATACATATAATTATAGATTGATAGATAGATGGATAGATAGATTACACACATACATACATAGTGTTTATTTATAGACTTGGGAGCGTGACTGAGTAAAAAGAAAGGAAAGTTGCACAGGAGAGAGCAAAAGAGAACCTGGAAGGGACTGCACAGAAAAGGTGAGTAGTTGTGAAAGCCATGTGTAATATTTTTTTTCAGAGGCTTTTCCTGAAGTGGGAATTTATTGTTTTATATTGAATCTTCTCATGTTTTGCTTCCTATAGGTAAATGTTCTTTTTTTTTTCATATTTTGTATTTAAGTTTAAAATGAATAAAAACATTTTTTAAAAAAAATTTTTACCTAACCTCATGGTGAGCATTCCTTATGCCTCTTGACTTTATTCTCCAAAGCTTAGATTACTGGTAGTCATTATCCATAGGCAGCACTTTATCCTTCCCCTCTGAGATATTAACCCTAACCCTAATCTTTTCAGGAAACTAATGGTACAGTAGATAGAACACTGCTCCTGAAGTTTGGAAGATCTGATTTCAAAATCCTACCCGAGACACTTACTAGCTAAGTGACTCTGGGTAAGTCACTTTCTCCTTGTTTACCTCAGTTTCCTTAACTGTAAAATGGGAATAATAACAGCAGCTACCTTAGAGGGTTGCCATGAAGATAAAATGAGGTGACATCTTAAAGAGCACTTAGCAGAGTGCTTCAAATTATGTGAATGCTTTTTTTCTTCTTTCTCCCTCTGTCCTACTCTGCGTGTGTCTTTTTATGTGGGTTTTTTTTTTTTTGCTTTTTTGGAGGGGGAAGGCAGGGCAGTTGGTGTTAAGTGAGTTATCCAAGGTCACACCGATAGTAAATGTTAAGTGTCTGGGGCTGGATTTGAACTCAGGTACTGCTGACTCCAGGGCTGATGCTCTATTCACTGCACCACGTAGTTGTGCCAATGATTCTATTTATATTTTATTATTTATCTATTTCCTCTTCATCGGTATACAAGATCTTTGATGTTAAGGGAGGGTATATGTTTCTTTCTATCCCCAGCACTTAGCATATTACTTGACATGTAGTGAATGACTGTCTGAGTCAACACCTACTGAACAGCTCTGGGTTTTTCTCAAGTTTTCTAATGCCAATTTTTGTCTACTATCCCATCTAGATTAGAGGTCAAAGGAAGTACTCAGAGATTAGCTAAATCCTAAAGTCTTGGTCATTATCTCCATGAGGATTAAAGGAATATAAATTTAAAGTAGAATGGAGCCAGATGTCATTTAATCCAAGCCATTTACTGAAACCCACAGAATTCAAAACTAAAAATAATAAGAGTGATATGGAAGGAGTCTGGACCTAGTGGTCAATGAGGATCTTGCAAAGAAATCTTAGAAATCATGTAAGAAATCACTGTGGGCTGTATACATTTAGCATCTATTGACCAAGATCTGACCAGGCTAGGTAGCTACCATCATACACTAGAATATTGATATCCTTCATGGACTAACAAATGAGAAATGTCCTTCCCATAAAAACGGATCTCAAAATATCCTTGACCTCTCAACCTACACACTGCTTTAGCACTGACCAATCTTTATCCCACAGTCACCTAGACATGACATCTAAGCATTAAAATGTAAGAACAGCACTTTAATTGGGGTCAGCACACCACGAACTCATTATCTGCAAGCTTCATGGAATAAAAGTCATAGATACTACATAGGAGAATGAAAACAAGTGGGAATATCTGGAGCTACGTAAAGTTCCCACCATCCTATACTCTAAAGTATTAAAGGTAGAGCAGTCTAGAGAGTTTTGTTGATGGAGACAAAAGGACCCAAGTTCAAATCTTGCTTCAGTAAATCTTTGGCTGGGGCCCATGGCAATTCACTTGGTCTCTTTTAGACCCAGTTTCTTCATTTATAAGATGTGAATAATAAGAGGTGGATTGTGAGGGTCGAACAAGCTAATATAACAATCCCTTCTGTAAACTCGAAAGGGCTAAGTAGATATTAGCTATTCTTATTATTGCCAGATGGCAATGCCAGGAGGTCAGAGGATGAACTTAGAACTTAATGCCTTGATTCAGCTAGAAAAAGTAATTTTTTTCCACCTTCAGACCATAAAATAGGAAGGATTAACACTGGGATAGTGATGTGCCCCAGAATTATTTTTATCTGAACTCTTTAGAACAAGATGAGGAAAAAGAGAGTCATAAATGTCAACTAGGATCACTCCTATTTTAATAGCTCTTAAGGGTTTAAAAAGTAGTCTCATGCCCTAATTGTATTGTGTAAATTTACATTATTTTTCTTCCCATTTTACTGATTAGGAAAGTGAGGTTCAGCAAGATTAAGTGAATTTATAGAAGGTTGCCTTACTAGTCAATGGTTTTGAAAGGGGCTGGTTAGACAAAGGAAGGAGTGGTGAGAAGCTGTGATCTATGTCTTGGGATTAAAGAGGGAAGGGAGTTTCTGAGGGGATGAATGGGAGGGGCTGGTGGAAAGAAGGCTGTATTCCAGGAGAATAGCAGCCTTGATCTTGTGATTGTGTCATTTGATCCTCTGAGGGAGACTCAATGTTTGAAGGCTTCAAGTGTGCCAGGTTTCTGACAGGGGACACATGAGGAAGAACTGCTGAATATGGTCAGAGATTTGGAGATCATAGAACTGCCCCATCACCCAGGCGTTTTGCATTCATTCTTTCCCCCCAAACTCCTCCCTGCTGCTGAAAACCTTTCTCAATAGGCTTGTCTTTCTGCTGGGGAAGGGATCAGCCCTGGACAGAGCTCATTGTGGACATGGGAGTCCCCAGCTCAGCTCCTTTGTATCCTGCTCCTGTTGGTTCCCAGGTGAGGAAGGAGAATGGGGAGGACATTATGGAGGACAGGAGGCTAGGAGAGACCTCTTGCAATCTGAGCTTTGCTGCATGCAATGTCTTGATAAGAATAGTCTTTGAGAGATGATATAAGATAAGGGGCTTTGGTGAGAATAAACACATTTTTTTCTGTGACCAGATATTAAAGGGAAGGGAAGGAAAGGAGCACAAACAATGTTGGTTTTTTAAGTTCAAATGCCTCGATTAATTTCAGGTTCAGAATGTTGTTCTGACCCAGTCCCCAGCCTCCTTGTCTGTGGCTCTGGGAGAGAGAGTCCCCATCAACTGCAAGGCACTTACTTAAACTGGTACCGACAGAAGCCAGGGCATCCCATTAAATCCCTGATTTACAGAGTTTCCAATCTATTTTCTGGGGTTCCCTCTTGATTCAGTGGCAGTGGGTCTGGGACAGATTTCCCCCTCACAATCACCAGCCTGGAGCCTGAGGATTTAGCCATCTTTTACTGCACACAATACACTCACTCGCCTCTGCATAGTGCTCCAGCCCTGTACAAAAACCTCCTCATATTCAGTGCTGAGCTCAGGGGAATAGCTGCTATCTCCATATGCCTAGACTCACAGTTGCTGTTGTTCTGTGTTCAAGATAGGACTCCTCTTAGAAATCCTTGTTATTACTTGTAGAAGATCACAGCCAGTGGGGCTCTGACCCTGATGGCTGAATAAGCCCTCTCTGCATAAGACCCTGCTAAACAGACCCGGATCAGTTCCCCATCCCCCAGGAAACCTCACAGGCATAGGCTTCACATCCCTGTGAGAAGCATGGTGCGCTCCTGGCCTTGGAACAAGGATGCTTGAAGTGTTCTCAGGGGAAACTAGCATAATGTACCAACGTAGTATTAACTAGAAGACTTGGGACAAATCCATTCTGTTCTAGGGAGGTTTAGAACATCCTGCCACGTACTCATACCCTGATCACAAGGATAGAGTGCACGGCCATCACATATGAGGTGAATGGGAACTAGGGCAGTGGTATAATCCCAAAGACAGTGGTTTATGATGACTATGCAGTTTTACACTATGTAAACTGGACTCTGAGCTGAATTAAGTTGACTCAGTTTTCCACCATACTGGAGTCCCAAATTGTTTATGATTGTCAGCCTCTGGGTAAGTAATCTTTTATCTATCTTTTCACCTAAATTTTCCGTTTTAGCTCTGATGCAGACCAGCAGTGCTCCTCTCTACCACTATCTCAGACACTTCCACAGAAGAGCAGGGGTCCCTGGGTGGGCTTGGCTCCCCAGAACTGGCACCCAACATGGGGCATGGGGTACAAGAACAAGGAAGAATGGGCCTGGGCACAGGAATGCCAGACCAGGCACACAAACGTTAGTTTCACCCAGGAGGTCCCCCTTGGAGCAGCACATAGCAACACAGGGCCCTAGGATGAGATAATGGGAAGGCTCCGACTATTTGGTACTTTCTTTCCTCCTGAGCAGAGGCTATGGGGCAAGTACAGATTAAACACCCTAGCCAAGAGATGTATCAAAAGGTCCTTCTACATATAATGAAAGAAAGGGGACTCATTGTTACTAAGACTCAGATACAGGAATTGTCAGATCTACTGGAAATCACTTCTCCAAAGTTGTCCAAAGAAGGCACATTAAACCCAGCAAAATGAAAAGTGGTAGGTGAACAATTGACAGAATATTACACCATAGTAGGGCCAGAGAAGTTCCCAGTTCAGTGCTTTCGACTATATAATGTTCTTAAATAGTGCTTAGTCAAGCCAGAGCACTACGGACAGATTTGGAGGTTCAATACAGAAACACAGGTGGAGGAAGAGGAAGAAGTAAAACAAGAACAGGAGAATAAACAGGGAGAGAAGGGTTGTTCCCTGATGGAGGCTGAGGGTCTCACACAACCGACTGGCCCCCCACTGTCTTGCTGTTCCTCATATCGGAATGTGTGCAGCCCCACAGGGGATGTAGTCAGGAGGCAAGATTGCTCTATGCTCACTCCCCTCCAAAAGGGTATTCAGAGGATGATTCACCAAGCTAAAGTGGGATCAGAAGGGAACTTAGTATCAAGTAAGCAGATAAGCCTGGTCTCAGAAAATTTTCAGGAGAAAAAAATGTCATTTAAGATTCTTTTTTTTTTTTTTTAAAGCAATTGGGGTTAAGTAACTTGCTCAAGGTTACACGGCTAGTCATTATTTATGTGTGGGTGCTCATTTTCTGAGGCTGGATCTGATCTCGGGTCATCCAAACTCCGAGGCCAGCACTCTTACTCACTGCGCCACCTAGTCGCCCCTTTAGGGCAATCGGGGTTAAGTAACTTGCCCAAGGTCACAGGGCTAGGTTTTTGTTTGTGCGGATTAAGTGTCTGAGGCCGGCTCCGAACTCAGGTCCTTCTGACTCCAGGGCCGGCGCTCTATTCACTGCGCCACCTAGCCGCCCCCCATTTAAGATTCTTAAAGACATTAATAAAAGAAAGAGAATTATTTATCATTAACAGTCAGTTACTCAAACTCTTGGAATGTTGTCCCTATTTGGTAAATCGGGAGTCAGCCAGGAGAGAGGAGTGAGGGACTAATGGAAGAAGGACTCCAGCATTTCCCCATTTCTGCCTTTTTTGTATGGAATATACTAATGACATGTTTAACATCAGAAATGAAAGTGCCAGGGGTGGCTTGCACACTTCAGAATGATGCAGCTATCTCTAATAGTATCAAGTAAGTCTTACCTGGCTTCCGTTACTATCTGGAGAGCCAGCAACTGTTTCATCTTTTCAGGAGATCTCCTACAAATTCTATGTTATCTATTCTATTATTTTCTGTATCTCTGTTTTGTTTATGTGTCTTTGTGAGAATGAGTAAGAGTAATTTGTCATTCTGTAAGATTTAAAATGCAGTTGGACTACAGAGCTTTCCATGAAATGTTATCTCTTTCATTTCCCCTCTCCCTTCTTTCTCACAAGAAAACAAAGTATTTTATTATTTTGCAGGTTATAAAATGGTTATGGTAGTCAAAGTGTGTAGGAGCAGGGTCAGATTAGAATTAGAAAAAATGAAATATGCGTGGTTTTAAAAGGGGCTTTAATCAAAGTCCAGCAAAAATAGATAACAGTAGGAAAAGCAAGAAAGTTTAAGTATGTAGGAATGAGAAGAGGATGGGTAGAAAGGTTAAGATAGGTATAAATTGGGGTGGCTAGGTGGCGCAGTGAGTAGAGCGTCGGCCCTGGAGTCAGAAGGACCTGAGTTCGGATCCGGCCTCAGACACTTAACACACACAAACAAAAACCTAGCCATTTGGCCTTGGGCAAGTTACTTAACCCCAATTGCCCTCCAAAAAGAAAAAAAAATGATAGGTATAAATTATTTACATGAAAGATGTGAACAGAAGTGTTAATATTTTTAAAAGTTTGAAAATCTCTTCTTCATTCCATACTGGCCAAGTGGAATGAGGAGAAGGCCAGAAATAAGAAGGGAATTTTTTCCCTCAGATCTAAGAGGCAAATAGACGAATATTTTGGAATACAATGTAGGTCAATTAAATTCATGTGAAAAGTAAAGTGTCACTCCTAATTTGATGCTAAAGATAAGTCAGAATTAAATATACTATTTGGCACTTAGGCAAATTGGGATATTTTCTAATATCTGATTAAAAAAAAAAAACATGAGGGGCGGCTAGGTGGTGCAGTGAGTAGAGCGTTGGCCCTGGAGTCAAAAGGACCTGAGTTCCGATCCGGCCTCAGACACTTAACGTACACACAAACAAAAAAACCTAGCAGTGTGACCTTGGGCAAGTTACTTAATCCCAATTGCCCTCCAAAAAAAAAATGAAGTTTTGAGTTCTCTAGTATGGGGTGAGGGGAGAATATGGTGCCATTTCTGACTCCCTCTTTGCTGGAAGAGTCAAAGTTCTCACTTTCAAAGAAGTTTTTAAGGAGTGGACACATCAGTACAGTTAACTGGAGTAAAATTTTTGTCAGCCAAAAACATTTTACAAAAATTCATTAAAGCCTCTAGTCCCAGATTAAGTTAAAAAGAGAGTGCTGGAGATTAATAGGCAATTTAACTTACCCTCCCCAATCTGGCAAAAGGGAGGAAACATACTAAAGTTATCAAGGACCCCACTAGCAACAGCCTTCAGTGTGCTACCCAGAAGCCTACACCTTTAAGCAAGTAGATAGACTTCTCCAATTCAAACCCCTGCATCCACTATCAGGCTCTGCAGCTGTGAGTAGAGGAGAAAAATCTCTGCACTCAATAAGCCCAATTTTCATCATTGATTTTTGCAAGTGATGATTTGGAAATAAAGTTGATGTCATAGTGTTACATCGGATCATTGTAAGCCAGAAATAGTGTCAGGTAAGCAAATTTTAATCTGAATTTTGTTGGAACTAAAAGATAAAGAACTTGTTTAAAAACAGTTATGTCACTTACATCTTATAATGTTTATATATGCCATAGAGAAAATCAGGTATTTACATATCTACCTGAAGTTAGAGAGCAGGTTTCAACTAAAACAATTTGATTATCAGTTATTTGGAACTTTTAAAATTATTATTGAGTTATTTTATTGTTTTAATGATAAAAACTTAAAATTGTTGATTGATCAATGTACGTAGAAAGGAGGAGACTGAGTGAAAACTTTATTTTGGATTAATACTGCCCATTTAGAACATTCCTTTCCATGTGTGAGAGTTAGCAATACAGGCAAATAAGCATTAATGCCCCCAGTCTCTCCTGCTTAGAATCTATATCAATCTTACTTATGTTATAAGGTTACTTTTAAACATCCAGACTGTGGGCTGATAGTCACAGGAGTAGTTGCTACTGCACCCTTGGGCCCTACACTTGTCTCTTAACCAGCTCTGAATGACCCCCATCCTGTGGTTGAGAAGTCTGGCAATCACTCCTGGGACAGGTGAGTTAGTTTGCCTGGGCTTGCTTCTCCCCTGCTATGGTCACCTCTGTGCTGGTGCAGCCCATGAGCTCCTTGTGTTCCCCCTCCCCAGCACAACAAATCTTAATAGTCCTCACTTTCCTGGGCTGGAAATCTGCCTCACTCTGTCTTCCAATGGATTCTGCCTCTCTAAAATCTATTCAGATTCACTATTTAAAGGATTCTGAAGGAATTCATGGGGGATTTCAGATGAGTTCTTGCTTTCACTCAAGGATCTTCACTCCACCCCACAGTGTCCCAAACAAATACATGTGGAAGAATTACCCCGCCTCTATCCAAATTACATCCCCACCTCTGTGAACTTCTCCCCATTCTCTTTCTCAAAAAATGTAGGTTTGAAAAGAACACAATACAACACAAATCAAAATAAAACCCTTACACTGATGTTTTCTCTTCCTTGCTGTCCTCCAAGTTACACCTGGCTACTCTTTCCTAATATAGAGAGTGTTACTTACAGGCAGAAACTCTTATATCTGAAATCATTTTAGAAAGAAAATTGTCTCACCTTTGATCTAGGAGCGCCAAGTGGAAAGGAGGTGTGGGACAAGATCAAGTCCCGTTGCTGACACATGCTGGCCTTGTTCCTGCACAACTACTTAAGTCTGAGTGCTAAAGACAACTCCCCAGGATTCTCCTTTGTAGAGAATATTCCAAGAATCACAGGTAGGTGTTTGTCTTTGAGAACTTATCACACTGTGACACATCTGGATAAATCTATGCCTGTATAGACACATGGCACATAGCAAGGTGGTGCAGGGCCTGGATTCAGGAAGCCTTAAGTTCAAATCTTGCCTCAGACATTTACTAGGCTTTAAACCCTGACTGTGTCATTTCAACTCTGACTGTCTCAGTTTCCCCTTCTGTAAAATGGTCATCGTCCCCCCATCCGTGCTATTTATTAATAGCACTTTACTTCTTTGAGTCATTATAAGATAAAAGAAATTAAAATGTTAATGTACTTTACCAATTAAAGGCCATGTATATAATAATGCTTATTGTTAGTGTTGTTATAATTATATCCTCCATTAGATTATGATCACCTTTTGGAGTCTGAGCTATTTTTCCTTTTCATTTCTCTCCCAAGGACTTAGCATTTTGGGTTAATTAATGCTCTTTCAAATGACAGATTTTGAAAGCAGATCAAGGATTACTTCTTTATACTTTCTTTTCTTGGGGTTTTTGTCCATGTTTTGTTCTTCATGACTAATCTGGAAATGTGTCTTGTCTTACTGTACATATATAATATAAATGTAATTACTTGCCTTCTCAATTGACAGGGAAGGAAAAGGAGGCAGAAAATTTGGATTCAAAATTTAAAAAAAGATTAAAATTTAACTTTAGGTATAATTAGAAAAAATAAAATATTTTCAAAAATCATAATTGTTTTTTTCATGTATTAATTCAGGATTGATTGATTAAAGATAGGAGAGACTTGATTAAAATGGACCAAACAGGGGCCCCTAGCAATCCCCCAGGAGAGAAGGGATCAGCTAGAAGTGAATGAATGTCTCCAGTCTCCTTGTCCTTTAGCCGGCCATCCTCACCTTTGCAGTTGGCACACACATTTACGCAGATATACATTGCTAGAAACAGTCACAGACAGTGTATAGGATGGACCATAGTAGGGTCCAGTATATGCCTGAAATAGGAAAATGGGACAAGGGAAGAGAGAACCTTTTCTTCCATGACCATCAGAGCAACTACAGTAATGTCATCTACTAACTGACACACCCTGTTCCTATAGGAATGAGGCTCTACCAGGCTCTTCCAGGGCCCAGGCTGGGATCTGCCCAGGAGCCAGACCCTCCTTGCTGCCTCCTTGAATCCTCACCTTCAACAGCAGAGGGAGGCAGTGAGGAAGGTCCATGAGCAGAGTCAGGAGAGGCAGCCCCCAATCCTAGCAGCTGTGAGCTCCTGCCTTCTGTGCCAGTTTCCCAGGGCTTGGAGCTCTCTCCTGGTTGTGGGGTATCTAGTCCTGGGGCACAGAGAGAAGTCTCCCTCCATTCACTCACCACCAGCTAGAGATATTCCTCCATCAGTCACTCACCATGATCTTGCCTTTACTCTTGAGGTCACACATTTGGGTACAGAAAAGAGTGAGGCTCCTCCCCCAGAGGCAGCCTCAGCCAGTGTGACTCACTGTGGCTCACAGGGTCCCTGAGTAGAGGCTCCTGGAGACCTGGGGCTCTTTTGCATATGGAGACCCAAGGGCCCTGCAGGGAGCCCTGCTCAGGATATAAACTCTTCCTCCTTCCTTCCTGCCCTCCCAGAGAGCTCTGAGTGCTCTCTGTGCAGGTGTCTGAAGGCCAGGATGGTGTCCCCATGGCAGCTTGTCTGGCTGCTGGTGCTCTGGGCTCAGGTTAAGATACAGCAGAGCAGGGAAGGGCCTAGAAGATCACAGGCTTTGAGGAACTAGAAATCTGATGCTGACCCCTTTATCCAGTGGGTGAACAGGCTTCAAAACAATATAGAACCTGACAAATATGACCAGGTCCCAGATTACAAACTTTGTGAGGACTATGGGAAAGATGCCTTTTGTCTCACGTTGACAGGAAATACAGCTACTTGTCAGTCATCTGAGATTCCTGTGGTCCCCACAAAAATTGCCTCATTCTTAATCTTTAAATTGGACATTCTTTCTTCCTCTAATTTTGTTGTTTTCCTAGATTCCCAAGGAGCCATTGTGCTGCCCCAGTCTCAGTCTCCTTGTCCCAATCTCTAGGAGAGAGAGTCACCATCAGCTGCAAGGCCAGTGAAAGTCTAACACATAGTGACAGTGATGACAACTTGCATTGGTACCAGCAGAAACCAGGCCAAGCCCCCAGACTCCTCATCTACTGGGCTAATGGGTTAGAGTCTGGAGTGCCTGTGTGGTTCAGGGGCAGCTGGTCCAGGACAGATTTCACTCTCACCATCAGCAGCCTGGAGCCTGAGGATGCTGGAGATTATTACTGTCAGCAGGGTCATGACTGGCCTCCCACAGTGCTTCATCCCTGAACAAAAACCTGACCAGGCTGTTCAGGGGATTCACCTCAAAGAAGCAGCTGCTTCCTCTCTGGTCCCCAGGGCAGAGGAGCCCCTGCACTCTGGGCATCCTCACAACCCCCAGAGCTTCCCTTCCCTGGTCCCACAGGTCCCTTCCTTCTAACAAAGCCTTTTCAATCAAAACCCTGTCTGCCCAGCCCAAGCAGAGTGTAGGTAGCAAAGCCCTCTGGGAAACAAAGGGGAAAATCCAAATGGGAAAATGCTGGCATTTCATGTCTGCTCCATATTTTTGCCTCCATATAAAGTGTTTCTCCTCTTGGAAGCTCAATTTTGTGTTGAGATGGCCTTTTTTCTGATTCTAATTCTCTGTAGCAGAGAATCTGCTGATGTTCACTTGTGTCTGACCCTTTGTGACCTCATTTGGGGTTTTCTTGACAAAGGTCCTGGAGGGGTTTGGTATTTCCTTCTCCAGATCATTTTACAGATGAGGAAACTGAGGCAAACATGGTTAAGTTATTTGCCCAGGGTTACCTCGCTAGTCAGATTCAAACTCAGGCAAATAAGTCTTTTGAATTCCAAGCCCAGCACTCCATGAGCTGCCTTACCTGGCTGCCATAGTATAGACTAAATTCCTTTTCCTCCATTCCTGGCCACATGGGTCTCATAGGGCTGAGTTCCTTATGACCTGAGCCTGGTCAAGAGGCAAGGTAAATGCCCCAACTCACTCTCTCACTGCCCAGTTAGATACTCAACATTTGCTGTGTCTGAAGGACTGTCTCCTTACTGGCTGACAGGCTAATGTGTGCCCTGGTTGGGTGGGAATATACCTGCCAGCAGGCATTGGGGGAGTTCCTGGGTGCGTAGGTGGCAGAGTCACACCCATTATGTTGTCATCTTTGCTTGGTGTCTCAAATTGTATTCTCTGACCCAAGGGATTGCTTGGTGGCGTGAAGGCCCAAGGCCCTGTCCATTCTCTTTAGGACCAAGGGCACACAAATGTTTTCACTCTTACTTGAGGCCTTTCTGGCCAGGCTTTGTCACTGAAAAGAAGAGGGGATTGGCTCAGTCCCTTGATTCAACTAGGTGGGGTCTTGGGTCCACACTTCACAGTATTCCCAGACTCTTTTCTTTACCCTCATGAACCCAATTACAGGAGCTGGTAAACCAGGCCAAGCCCCTAGACTCCTCATCTACTGGGCTAACAGGTCGGAGTCTGGAGTGCCTGCCTGGTTCAATGGCAGCGGGTCTGGGACAGATTTCACTATCACCATCAGCAGCCTGCAGCCTGAGGATGCTGGAGATTATTACTGTCAGCAGCATCATGACTGGCTTCCCACAGTGCTTCAGCCCTGAACAAAAACCTGCCCAGGCTGTTCAGGGGATTCAACTGAGAGCAGCAGCTGCTTCCTCCCTGGTATTCAGGGCAGAACAGCCCCTGCTTTCTGGGCACCCCCATCTCCAAAGGCTTCCCCTTCCTGGTCCCTCAGGTCCCCTCCTTCTAACAAAGCCGTGTAAATCACAAACCCTGCCTGCCCAGCAGAAGCAGAGGGGAAGTGGCTCAGCCCCTGGGAAGCAAAAGGGAAAATCCAAGCAGGGGAGATACTGACACTTCGAGTTCACTCATCTCTTTGCATTGACATGAACTGTTTGTGTTGTTGGTCCCCCATGTTTGTGTTGAGGAGGCTTTGCTCTAGTTCTCTGTAGCAAAGGATAGAAATTGTTGGCCTGCTTTTGTTCAGTCACATCTGACTCTTTGTGACTCTTCTTGGGGCAAAGGTCCTAGAGGGGTTTACCATTTCCTTCTGTTGCTCATTTCACAGGTGAGGAAACCGAGGCAAATAGGGTTAAGAGATTTAACCAGGGTCACTGACTAGTAAATTTGTACTCAGGAACATGAGTCTTTTGAATTCCTGGCCATTCCATTCAGTGTGCCACCTGGCTGCCATGATATAGACTAGATTCCTTTTTCTCCAGCCATGAAGGCCTCCCAGGGCTTGGTTCCTTATGACCAGGGCCTGGCCAAGAGCTTAGATGAATGACAGGACTCACTCTGTCACTGCCCAGTTAGGGACTTATCATTTCCTCTATCTAGAAGACAATGCCTTGTTGGCCAACAACGGCTAATGTGTGCACCTGGGTGGGTTGGAGGTGCCTCCTAGTAGGCATCAAGGGACTGCCTATGAGAGTATGTGGCAGGGTCATAGCCACTCACTAGTCATCTCTGCTAGGTGTCTGCCTCTGTTACCTGTTGTCACAATATTTATTTCACCCTCCTCCACCTAATCCCAGGACGGGGCTAGCATGAAGTATAAACAGTTGCTTTGTTGAATTTATTTACGTGAATTTTCTTGTATTTAAGATTTTTCTTAGGTGAAATGACAGTTCTAGAGTAGCCACAGTAAAGTCTATCCAAGGTCATTTCATTTAATATGCCAAGTGAGACATGGGTTTCGAGGGAAATCCTATTTCCTCTGAGAAGAAATGCTTGAACTCTGCTATGAAGAATGCTGGGGATTCTCAGAATCAGTCATGTGTAGGGGGTCTTTCAGGAAAGGGGCACAACCTGGGCAAAGGCCTAGAAACAGGATATGAAATAGTATGTGATCAAGTGCAAGACAACTCTTTAGTTTGGGTTATAGAAGAAACAAAGGATTGTATTGTGTCATTTATCTGGAAAGGGATGCTGAGCTAGAAGGTAAAGACTTTAAATGAGAAAGCAGTTTGCATTTTATCCTAAAGAGGAAAAGAAAGCATTCAAGTTTGTTCAGTTTTTCAGAGGCTATTTGTTAAAGACCTTCCATGTGCCAGGCACTGTGTAGGGGACTACAATGGTCCCATCTCTGCTCCAGTTAAAGGACCAGAGACCCTCAAAGTTTCAGCCCATATATCATTTGAAATAGATACTTTCTGAGACAGGGTGTGGGCTGGGTAGATCCCCCTGTTATCCATTGGTCCAGTAAAAGGAAGGTATTTTCTAAATTACCTAATTAAAAAGGAAAGAATGAAAAAGAGTGAAGAAACAAAAACCATGAGGAAGTCAGAATCTTAACTCTAATAGAACTATCTCCACAAGAGGATGACATGGGGCTAGAGGCTGAGGATCCAGCAGCCAAATTTTTTTATCTTTTGATCATCTGACCTGGGCCCTTCAGCCTAATGTCT
Source organism: Gymnobelideus leadbeateri (assembly GCA_011680675.1). Taxonomy (NCBI): domain Eukaryota; kingdom Metazoa; phylum Chordata; class Mammalia; order Diprotodontia; family Petauridae; genus Gymnobelideus; species Gymnobelideus leadbeateri. The sequence goes on along the minus strand of WOXC01005522.1, from coordinate 251,752 downwards.
AGATCTAGGGACTCCAAAGGCAGATATTCCTTTACAGAACAAGGATCTTAGTTCCCTAGAAATGTGTTTGAGCGAGACTATGTGTGTGAGTCCTCTATATCTATGTGGATTGTCATCTCAGACACAGCCACAACACCCACCTTCAGGAAAAAGGAATCCTTTCTTGCTTTCTCTATACCTGTATGTGATTCTTCACAAAACTGATTTAATTAATTTTTTGTCATTTTTCCCACATCAAGAATCCTGTGCAGACAATGTGATGAGTCAGTCTCCAGGCTCCTGTCTGTGACTCCAGGAGAGATTATCTCCATCAGCAGCAGGGACAGTTCCAACACTGGCAAGTGGGTAACCTGGTACTAGCAGGAACCAGGATGGTCACCTGAACTCCTGAACTATGTTTCTTAGAGGTATCCAGGGATCCTGGCCCAGGTCAGTGGCAGTGGGTCTGGAACAGATTTCAGTTTCACTCTCAGTCCTGTGGAGGCAGAGTTTGCTGCCAATTAGTACTCTTGGAAATATAATGATGTCCATCTCCCACAGTGCTACAGCCAGGAACAAAAGCCTTCCCAGGCTACTCAGCCCCTCCGTTCTGGGGAGTGGGTGCTACCCCCAGGCCAAAGGCTCAGACATTCTATGTTCTTTGGAGAGTCTAGGCCTTATTCATCTACCAGAGACCATTGGCCCGCTTTTCTTGGGGGATAGATATAAAGTTAGGGGAATTGTAAACTAAAAAGAAAGGTAATATTTTGGGTCTTCTATGCAAACCTCAAATGCTAATCCAGCCAGGCAAGCTAATCAGTAAACATGCTTCCATCAACAAATCCCCATCTCCATCCTCTTCCTGTGGGCATGACCCAATGATAGAATCTCTAAGAGTGTTTAAGAGTAAGGATTTTCAGGAATAACATACTCACTCAATTGGGTATCTTACCCTACAGGAAAGTAGAGGGGAAGGGAATAAGAGGGGGGATGATAGAGGAGAGGGCAGATTGGGGAGAACATAGTTAGAAGCACACACTTTTGATAAGGGACAGGGTCAAAATGTTGGACACACCTCCACTTTCCCCTTCCCTTCATTGATCTGTAAAGCAGACAAGCCCACCTTCTCCTCCCCTAATTGTTCTGTAAAGAAGCACAACCCTCACCCCTCCCCTTCCCCTAATTGATCCCTGGGCAGGAGTTTCAGCCTAGGGTTTCCAGCTTAGGCAGGAAATTCAAATATACACTGACCAATCACTGATGGTAGTTTCACTTCACTGCAGCTGGGAAATTCAAATGTACACTGACCAATCACTGTAGTTTCAGTTTACTTAAGCTGGCTATGGAACCTCTATAAAAACCTGCAAACCACTGTCTGATTTGGGTAGCCATGTACCCTGACAGTCCAGTGGTAATAAATCCACACAAATTCTAATCTTCTATCTCTCTTCATTCTGGTACAGCAAAAGTAGAAAATAGAACAAGTGGGGGATGGGAAAGGATAGAGGGAAATATAGTCAGTCTTTCACAATATATTCACCAAGGAAATATTTTGCATAGCTACACATGTATAGCCTATATTGACTTGCTTATCTTCCCATTAAGGGTGTGTGAGGAGGGAAGAAGCTAAAGTATTTGGAATGCAAAGTTTTAAAATCAAATGTTTAAAAAAATTATTATTGTTATTATTTTTTTATATGCAACTGCGAAATAAGATATACAGGCACTGGGGTATGGAGATACATCTTGCCCTACTGGAAAGTAGGAGGGGGAATTGGGAGGATGTAGGAGAGAGCAGACTGGGGAAAGGGGTATAGAGTAGGATGCCTGTTTTGGGGTGGTGGGTAGGGGAAAGATGGGGAGAAAATTTGTAACTCAAAATCTTTTCGAAAAGAATGTTTTAAATAAAAATAAACATAAAATTTAATTTACAAAAAAAAGAGTAAGGGTTTAATCGAAAGAGGCAGGGCTGAGAACTCTGGATGCTGCTCCCCAATATACTACTGACATTACCTCTGGACCTCATCTCCCAGCCATATGCTCAAGAAGATACCAGTGCCTGGATATAGGACAGATTATTTCTCACAGTTCATCCAGCAGTTCCCCAGTATGTAAGCCACTTAGACATTGGTGTAAAATAAAGATCACATTCCTATCTCTGTCATGCTTTAAGAAACTTTACTTTGTCTGCTCAAAGCAAAGAACCATCTCAATTGAGCATGACCATGCTTTCTCTATACCTGTATGTGATACTTAACTTCAACTTCAGAAAAACTTAACTTCAAAGAAGTTACCTAACAAAATGAGACCTACCATGAGACTTTCATTCTGGGAGTTTGGCAGCATACTATGCAGTGTGACTTGAGTGGGAGCACCAAAATCTTGAGGTGCCTGATAGCAGCAAAACTCTCAAAGCAGCAGGATGGCTCCATGACAAATAGCATTCTGCTACCAGTATCTTGGGGTGGCTAAGGAGGTGCCCCTACCTGCAGGATTGAATGACCTGCCACTGCTGCTCCCCTGTCCAAGTCCAGCCTGCCATTCTCCAGGGCCACTGTTCTGAAGACCCAGGCCTGGGGACAATTTAAGAAGGTGTCCAAGTAATGGTTGTTAACAGATAACAATTCTTGTACTTACTCCATCACAGGATTATTTCCAGTACTGTGTCACACCTTTCCCTTCAATCAATTGAATAGTTTCTTTTTTATTTAAACAGATTCTTCTTTTATGATCCAGTTGCATAATGCTCTATATGTGTTCTCTCATTGGATTCTTGCAGTGTCTCTGAATGCTACATAGATTAATATGTCTAATGACCCACTGTGCAAAGCACACTCATTACTAGGAGGTCCACCACATGAGTCTGATTCAGGTGAAGGGATCATTTGGGGGAGAGGAATGTCAATTATCCCCAGTCCAGTAATAGGTAGAAGTTGACTAAAGACAGTTCATGGCAGCTGGTGGTAAGGTGCCAGGAGGCCAGGGTGCATGAATCAGTCAGAGGCTGGGACAAAAAGAAGACCCTGAGCCAGCTACAGAATTTGTGGAAGAGGAGGAAGAGAGCTTTGGAGTTTCATTGATTTCGACACCAAGGATCTAAGCAGGAGTGAGTGAAACTTTGATGAGAAGAGTTAGTTATTGATTGATTATAGCAAGAGGAAGACTGAAAGTGAAACTGGAGATTGTGCATAGATAAAATATTTGTTAAGCACTTAGTATATGCCATGAACTATACTAAATGCTAGAGATGCAAATACAAGCCAAGAATATAGACCCTATTCTCCAGGAGCTTATGTTCTAGTGAGAGAAGATAGCACATAAAAAGTAACTAGAGAGTGGTTAGGGGAGAAAGGATGGCCACTTTTGTGCAAAACCCTTGGCAAGGAAGTGTCAAAAACAAAACTGCAGAGTGAGTAGAACTGGGAATGAAGTGATCACAGCTGGGGCTTCTCTTAAATGGAGGCCCAGGACAGAGGAGTTCCAGTTTCTCCAAACTATGAAGGCTGCTGGGGAAGAAATGATTCCTTTTTAATAATAATAAGAAGAAGAAGTTTCTGTTTACTGAAAGTAAAAAAAGAGGAGCCTGTAAATTCTCCTTATCTGGAATGTTCGTTGAGGACTCAGAAGACATTCTTTTGGGCAAGGCCAGAAAATCTTATTATCCTTGGAAAGAAGTTATCTAAAAAAAGTAATAAGGTGGTTTAGGATAATTATTAAATTTCATCTGGGATATCACATATGGCAGCTACATGTTTGAGCTGTCTCAGTCTTGGGAGATCCCAGCCTTGATTCAAATTGGGACCTTTTGTTTGAATACAATTGATACTGTCATCTGATGAGGTTGTGGAGCTTAAAGGGGCAAGACAGAAGATCCCTGAGATTAAATTTGAAGTGGATTTTAATACAGCAGGACTGTCAGGTTAACATGGTTACCCAAACCAGACTGAATTGGCACAGATGGTGTGGTGGTTTTTTAAAGAGTTTCAATATCCAGGTTATATAAGCTGAAACTACAATCAGTGATTGGTCAGTGTATATTTGAATTTCCTACTGGCAGGAAGTTCACCTTATGCTAAGGGACAGGAAGCCTAAGAAGGGGTGATTAAGAGGGACAAGGGGAGGCGGGATGGAGACATCATGTGAGGGGTGGAGACATCTGGATCAGGTGATTAGGAGGGGGGCAGGGGACTAGGGATGATTTTGAGAATTTACCAAAACCTAAAACAGTTAGGGGAGGAAAGGCTGCAGTTGTCAGCTTATAGATGAGGAAGGGGAAATGGAGGGTAGAGTTGTGCTCAACAGGGTCAGGGAAGCATAAATGTTGTGGTCAGGGTTAGGGGTAAGCATGACCCCAAAATACCAACAGCCTGAGTCCTGCCCAATTAATTCGACTCAAGTCTTCCCTCAGCCAAATAAAAGCAAAATTTATTAAAGATTTCCCATACTGGGTAGACTCTTGAGGAGCCTCAGTATCTGTGAAGCTTTCCCTAACCCGAACCCTATCCCTATTTGTCCAAAACAGGCCAGAATAATCTGACACAGAATGAGTCTGCACTAGGTCATGCTCTAGGTTAGTCATGGAGGCCAGATGGATCTTACACACAGAAAGGCTGTGGGAGGATTTAGGGGTGGTATAGAGGAGAAGTCTGGGGAGGGTCTTCAGGGGGAGTCAAGTGAAGTCAGACTCCAGTAATGAGACATTAAGGCAGGAAATGGCTGGAGGCTTCCTAGAGATGACAAACAATTTGGACCCAGCTACTGTGTAAGGAAGATTCAAGCATTGGCATCAATATCTTATAATGCAGAAAAGAAGGAAATGCTTCCAATCCCAGTGATCTTGGGGCTCACTTTTGGTAATTCAACAAGCATTGATTATTTGGCAGGCATTATGCTTAGGGCTGGAGGTGCAAAGTGGGGTGAAACAGCCCCTGCCCCCAAAGAGCTCGATTTCTAAACTGAACCCATTGGTTTAGTCAAGGTAACAGGTCAAGGAGCTTTACTAAGATTCTGGTATGAACTAAGCAATTTATAGGCTCTTGGGATGCCAAGAACATGTAAGGTATGATTGAATTTTGTTTCCACAGAAATTACAAAAACAGAAATGATATGAAACCTGGTTTGAAGTCATAATGATGGCTAAAGTCAGAGAAAAAACTGCTTGTAAGAGGCAGTGGGGGATGCTGATGCCTGAAAAATCAGCTTATCTACTTCTCTCCTTTATTCTGAGAGGGCCTTTTTGGGTTTAAAAAGAGGAGTGCTAGGCCAGATCTCATTCACAAAGAATGAGGCTTAGATCCGTTATAATGGTACTTTGATTGTTGCTTTCCAGGTTGGAATCTTCCAATTTAGACTTTTATTAATTCTCCAAGTCAATCAGGAAAATCCTTTCTCATGCTAACTAGGTGAGACAGGGTAGGATTAGAGATTGGATAAGGAGTGAAACATCAGTAAATCAACTAAAGGTCAGGATTTAACCTTTAGAAATACCCAGGCTGCCCCCATCAATGTCTTGGTAAGCAGATCAAAGTAAGGGAGTATACATTATGTCTGAGTCTAGGATACATATGATAGGTCAGTGAGTGGTAAATATCTTTATGACCCAGTATGCAGCCAATTCAGCCAGTACACATCAGTATACAGTAAGAAGTTCTATAGGTGCCACTGGCTACTGTATCAGGAAGAGAGAGAAATGTCTTATTAGGGCATGTAGTGCTTGAACTGGAGAGAAACAGCCTGAGCCAATATTTTGAGGCTAGGGAGAGATGTGATTCTGGAATTGAAGCCCAAACTGTGTGGTCTAGGAGACCTATGATCCAGTAAGCGCTGGGGCTGCTGGGACAAGGAGTCTGGGACAGAATCATGGAGAACTGCAGAGAGCAGTACTTCAGGAACTGGCGGTCCCTGGGCGCAAATAGCGGGCTGATCCAGTAAGCGCTGGGGCTGCTGGGAAATGGAGTCATAGACAGAGTCAGGGAGAACAGCTGAGCGCCTTCCTTCAGGAAGTGGAAGTCATGGGGGCCAAAGAGCAGGTGGTTCCAGTAAGCGCTGGGGCTGCTGGGAAATGAAGTCTAGGACTGCAGGGGACATCTGATGACCAGGAAGTTGAGGTCTCGTAGACCAATGAGGTGGCAGTCCCGGCGGATAAGGGGGAGGGATATCCTGTAGAAGACGCCTAGCTTCCTGCTATGGGGAAGGAGCCGATCGGGGTACAAGGGGAGAGGCTTTCGCTCCCTGGACAGGAGTTTGGGGTCCTGAAAGAAGGGGATCATTAAGGAGGTCAGAAGAATTCCCTTTTCCAGGGGTGACCTTAACTAGAAGTACTCTACTCTGTTTCCGTCATTCTGTGTTCTGAGAGACAGAAAGGCCTGGACCCGGGGAACTTCTGTGAACTTGGCCAAGGAGTTAAGCTGTAGATGGGCCACTGAAGCATTGCTGGGCACAGCTGGCGCCTCTGCTGGGGAGAGAACATTTGTTAAAATGTTTATAGACGGGATAGTGAAAGGTGCAGCTTGTTACTGTTCCAAGCAGAGATAAACAGTTGATGAGATGTTAAGTGCTGGCGGGGCAAGGGGCAGAGTTAATGCTCTGGGGCTGGGGGGCGGGCGGGGGGGAGAATGTGGTTATGCAGACATAGACCCCAAGCACCCCATCAACTCCAGGGCCAGTGCTCTATTCACTGTGCCACCTTGCTGCCCCCAACAAGTGTGTGTGTGTGTGTGTGTGTGTGTATACATACATATACATATATGGGCAAATATCTTGGGAGGATTTGGGATAGGATTGAGGGGGCCAAATACCCTGGGGTTTTCTGGAGGTAACCTAGAAGGAGACTAAATGGGATTAAGGGGTTTGAAGTAGCCTTCAGTGGTCCAGAGATAACTGACTCTGAAGGGCTGGCCTGGGCTGGGGCCACAATGCCAGGAGAACTGAAAGGATTTTTGAGTAGGTGGGGATGTGTGGGAAAGTTGTGGAACTGGGTTGATCTTTTCGGGTCCAGGTCCCATACTCAGTGAGGGGGAGGTCTCTGATTCAGGAGCCATTGAGGCTAGGACTAGTCTCATCCCATCTGAGATCCCAAACCTCTTCTGGCTCTTGGATCTCTGAAGGACAATAGGGGAATGAAAGAGCAGTAAGAAAGGGTGGGACCATCTTCTTTTCCCAGCTGGACCCCACCTTTAGGTTTCATTCTCTGTCCTCAGGCCAGGGCCTCACTCCCTGTAAATCCCTGTTGGCCTGCCTCTTGCCCTGGGATCCTTCTCCCTCCCCTGCTCAGTCTACAGAAGACCAAGCTGGTAACCTGGAGCCAGAGGGAATGGCCCCTGGGAGCTGCAGACCCCCATCCCAGGTAAGTGCACTCTGTCCACAGACTTGACCAACATAAACTGCAGAGCCATTTCCGTAGAGGAAGAGGATTGTCTATGAGTCTAGCAATCCCTTACTTCTGTGATTGTTTCTTTGCAACAATAGGCAGGAAATTGCAAACAGCAGTGACAGCACCACCCTGTCCTCTGTACTTTGAATTGATTCCTGGCACTTTGGCATCACAATCACTAACTACCTCCTTCCCCATCCCCAATTGCTGCCCTCCTCTGTGTGTTTTATGTTTTCCCTCATGAACCCTGAGTCACAAGGAAGAGCACTTCTCTCATTTATCTCTGCTCTGTAGAGGTCTTGTGTTTGCTCCTTTATCTATGCCTAGCACCCTTCCTTTCATATCCATAAAATTGCTCCCCTATCCCTTTTGCCTCTTTCACCAAGCTCTCCCTGCTAGACCTGGAAGACAGGATGCCCTGCTTGTCCTCCAGGGTCTGAGCTGCACAAACAGCTCTGTCTGGTGCACACTGACTGGGCCTTGTCTTGTAGCTGGTTTAACTCTCAAGGGGACACTAAGGGGCCAGTGAGGGGTGAAAGGAGCAAATTTTATAAGGAGGGTTTGGTGGTATTCCTAGCCTCCTACATATTTTAGTCCAGTGTTTCTGGAAAATATGGCCACTCAAGAAAAGAGACTAACAATTTCTGGGTCACATTCACATGTTCAAAGGCCCTTACTGGAGTTATTTGCACCAGGCCAAAGAAAGGAGTACCTTCTTTAGCTGTTTGTTAATTAGCATTTGTTAAGGACCTAGTACTTCCCTTGTTAGAGAAGATGTATGGAAAGGGCTGAGTTTGGAGAACTATTCTAAGGTCTGGGTATTTTCTTTTCATATGGGTGAAAGAGGGGTACTGAAAGAGACACTCAGTTCTTGTCAAAGAAGCCTCAGGCCCTTTGCACAAAGATACAGTGGAGTGATTTACTTTGTCCCCTAATCCACTTTTGACCATCTTCACTACAACCCTATTGGGCAGGTGTTCTTATTATCTTTACTTCACAGGTCAGGAAACTGAAGCAAACAGGTTGGGTGATTTACCCAACCAGGGTCACATAGTTAATATCTGAGGCTGGATTTGAACTCAGAGCTTCATGATCTTACACCATTTTATAGCTCTATCAACCTTGTATTGTATTAGTGTAAAAGATGGGCACATCTTCCCACAACTCCTCCAACATTGACTGGCACTATTTTTGGCAATTTTGCAAAGTATGAGATGAAACCTCATTGTTGTTTTCCTTTATTTTTCTGCTATTAATTGTTTAGAGCATTTTTTTCATATGGTTGGGGATACTTGGAAGTTCTTTCTGGGAATTTGTTGTTCATATCCTTTGACCATTTGTCTATTCGGGAATGGCTCTTTGTTGTTTTTCAGTTGTTTCAGTCCTGTCTGAGTCTTTGTCATACACTGGGGTTTTCTTGGCAGAGATACTGGAGTGATTTGTCATTTCTTTCTCTAGCACATTTTACATAGGAGGAACTGAGACAAACAGGGTGAGGTGACTTGCCCAGGGTCACATTAGTTGTTAGTGTCTGAGGCTAAAGTTGGACTCAGATCCTCCTGATTCCAGGCCTGGTGCTCTGATCTATCTACTGTGTCACCTACTCCTCATTGGCTATTAGAATTTTTGAAGATAATTTTATTTTTTCCCAGTTACATATAAAAATGTTTTTATTTATTAATTTTGAGGTCACATCTCTCTACCTGCCCCTTTCCTCTCAGCCCTCCTGCATATATTAAGCAATCAGAAACAGGTTATACATATGCAGTCATGTAAAGCATTTCCATATTAGTCAGTTTGTGAAAGTAAACCTGAAACAAAAAGAAAGAAAGTGTAAAATAAGAGTATTTTAGGTCTATAATCTGACTCACTGCTTTTTATGTAGGGGTTATAGCATTTTTCATCATGATTCCTTTGGGATTATCTTAGATCATGGCATTGCTGAGAAGAGCTAAATTATTCATTTTTATTCATCATACAATATTATTGTTACTTTGTACAGTGTTGTTCTGGTTCTGCTCAGGTGAATCTGCATCAGTTCATGTAAGTCATTCTAGGTGTTTCTGAAATCATCCAGTTTGTCATTTCCTATAACATAATAGAATTCTATTGTCCTCATAAACCACAAGTTGTGAAGGCATTCCCCTATTAATGGCATCTCCTCATTGTCTAATTCTTTGGCACTACGAAAAGAGCTATTATGAATACCCTCATATAAATAGGACCTTTTCTCTATTTTTGAAAAAAAAATTTGTGGATGCTGACTTAGGAGTGGTATTGCTGGGTCAAAGGACATGCACAGTTTTATAACTTTTTGAATATAGTTCCAAATTGCTCTTCATAATGGCAGGATCACTTCACAAATCCAAAAATAGTTCATTATTGTCCCAGTTTTCCTACTTCCCTCCAAACTGTATCATTTTCCTTTTCTGTTATATTAGTCAATTTGGTAGCTATGAGGTAGTGGTAAGCTAGAGTGGTTTTAATTTGCATTTCTCTAATCAGTGATTAATCACTCTAAACAGTGATTAGGGAATTTTATGTGACTATATAGCTTTGATTTCTTTGAAAACTACCTGTTCATATCCTTTGATTCATCAATTGTGACTTGTGTTCTTATAAATTTGACTCAGAGCTCTATATATTTGAAAATGAGTCTTATAAAATTCTTATAAAGATTCTTATAAAATTTTTTCCCAGTTATCAACTTTCCTTTTAATCTTGGATTCATTGATTTAGTTAATGCAAAAAGCCTTTTTAATTTGATAAAATCCAAATTATCCATTTACATCTAGTAATTCAGTTTGTGGGTAAGTGCATTCCATTCATACTTTCTGTTACGATAACTGTATTTCCCGCCATCATATTTCCTCTTATTTCTCCCCTCCTCTTCCTCTCTCCTTACATCTTTTGCTTCCAAACAAAGCTTCCCCCAACCTGCCCTTACTTGTATCAATCCTCCCCCCATCCCTGTCCCTTTTTACTTCCCTATAGGATGAAATAATTTTCTATACTCATCTAAGCAGGTATGTTATTCCCTCTTTGAGTCAATTTTGATAAGAGTAAGACTCAAGCCCTCGATTCTTACCTCTCCCATCTTTCCTTTCACTGTAATACTTCTTCTTTGGCTTTTTTATGTGAGACAATTCACCTTCTTCTACCCTTCCCTTTCTTCTTCTAGGGGTATAATTCTCTTTCTCTTTAATTTTGTTTTTTTTTTTAATATCATCTCATCATAGTCAATGTGTACTGTCAGTGTATACTCTTTCTATAATTGCTCTAGTAGTCATACAGGTTTTAAAAGGTACAGGTATAATCCTCCAATGTAGGCATATAAACAATTTAACCTTATTCAGTATCTTCTATTTTCTCTTTCCTTTTTAACTTTCTATGTTTCTCTTGAGTTTTGCATTTGAAGATCAAATTTTTGTCCAGTTCTGGTCTTTTTGTTAGGAAAGCTTGATTCTCCTCTGTTCACTGAAGGACTAGCACCTCTCTCTTGCTGAATATCATATTCTATACCCTCTCATTTTTACATCCAGAAGTACTCTTCTTCCTATATCCTTACTTCTTTTGATTATTCTCCTTGATATTATTGTAGTTCTTTTTATCATTATTGATGTTGTTCAATCATGTCCAACTCTTTGTGACCCCATTTGGGGTTTTCTTGGCAAAGATATTGGGTAGATTTTTCTTTTTTTCAGCTCATTTTTCAGATGAAGAAACTGAAGCAAACAGTTAAATGACTTACTCGGGATCACACACACTGCTAGTAAGAATCTGAAGCTGGGGACAGCTAGGTGGCCCAGTGAGTAGAGCCAGCTGCCCTGGAGTCAGGAGGACCTGAGTTCCAATGCAGACTCAGACAGACATTTAACACTTAACTAGCCTTGTGACCTTGGATAAGTCAGTTAACCCCAATTGCCCTGTATACCCACCCTCTAGAAAAAAAGAAGTATCTGACATTGAATTTGAACTCAGATTTCTCTTGACTCCAGGCTTAACCTTCTATCTACTCTGCCCCCTAGTTGCCCCTAAAATGTCAGTATGATAGTCATAAATGTATAAATATTCCTGTTAAAGTTTCATTTGTTTAACTCTTTTGTTGGCCCTGAACCAATTTATGTTCTTATTTCATTTTGGAATGAAAGGATATATTGATAATTTCTGCCTTTTTTTATTTTTATCTTTCTGACCTAGTCCTTGGCTAATTTTCATAAAAGTTTCATGGTGTCCAAAGACATAAATAAACAATATTTGACTCTTTTTTTTTTTTTTATCACTGAACCACTGACATTTTGTCACATATTGGTAAGCTCCTATTTGCAGGAGAAATCTCCCTGGGCTGTATACTGAGCTTCACTGCTTTCTGGAACACATTCTTCCATTCCCTCCTCATTTCTAGTGGGTTTGGAAGAGCATTGCATATTTCATTGTCCTTTGTGTTGTGTTTGAAAATCTTTGTCCTGATGGCTTTTAGAAGTCTCTCAGCCTCAAGGATCTGACAGTCTAACAGAGGAAAACAACACACCAAAAATGATGAAAATGGGGTGGAGTAAGGAGAAGTCTCCCTAGTTTTAAGTGTTCAGGGAGGTCCCAAAGATGTTGTGCCAGGTAAGAAATGAGATATTTGAAATAAGCTTTCCTTCAGTGTAGTTTTGGAGTTCAAAACCCCATCCTGTGGTGGTGAGGGATGGATGTGGGAAGCTTGCAAAGAAGAGAGATTTCCAGTAGCTTTTGTTGGGTGTGAGATAGGGAATCAGAGATCAGTTATCAATCAATAAAAGGACTGCCTTCTGGCAGTGAGAGTCCACATGATGAATACAATGCAATAAAGGATAGTTGATCCCAGTGGAAAAAAAGTAGAAGTTGTTGAGAATCTCACAGATGAAGAAATACTTTAATTGCTGCAACGTAAAATAATAGAATAAAGGAAGTGAAAGGTGAGATGTTAAAAAATAGACCATGAGTCACCTGTTTTAAAGAAAAAACCACAGAGATAAAAAGTAAAGGACAATTTTGCATGAAGAATTGTTCCCAGATATCAGAATTTTTGATCAAGTGAATCATATACTAATGATGGAAATGGAAGATCATCAAATTCCAAGGGCATTGGCCAAAGACACATGTAGCAGAATGGAAATAGAGATGACTGCTCCCAAGCATCAAGGCATTTTCAGATCCGTCCAACCTCTCCTATATATGGTTCCTTCTCTTGACTTTTGTCCTCCTGGGTTTCCAGAGTTCTATAGGTTTGTTTGTATCCTTTATTTCTCATGAGGAAACTGTCGATATCTTTCTAATGAATTAGCCGAAATACAACCTGTAGTAAATTTTCATTTTTTTTAATGTATGATGGAACCTTCCACAATTACTCTTATTTCTATGTAAATAAACAGTAGCATATGTGTTGATTGATTCTTTGATACTTGGGTTAATTTGACCTGAGAGCAACACCAAGAAAATACAGGTTTTCCCAAAAGGTCAGTTATATCAAGGGAAGAGATGTATTAAAAAAAACAAAGAAACAAACATGAAGGAAGGCAATCTAAACATGCCAGTTTTCAAACTGTATTATTAAGGCATGATTGTCAAAAACAATTTGGTAGTGGCTAAGAAATAAAGTGATGGATCAGTGAAATAGATTTGCTAGAAATTACCTTATAGTAGGGGCAGCTAGGTGGCGCAGTGAATAAGAGCACCGGCCTCAGAGTTGGGATGACCCAAGATCGAATCCGGCCTCAGAAAATGAGCACCCACATACAAATAATGACTAGCCGTGTAACCTTGTGCAAGTTACTTAACCCCAATTGCTTTTAAAAAAAAAAATTACCTTATAGTAAATGACCCTAGTAATCTGGTATATGATAAACCCAAAGATCCAAGCTTTTGAAACAAAAACTCGTTTCAAAAAAACTGCTGTGGAAACTGGAAAATACTATAGCAGAAAGTAGTTATAGACCAGCATCTTACACTGTATATCAAAATAAGGTCCAAAAGGGTAGGGGAATACCATAAGCAAATTAGGAATGCATGGAATCATTTATCTATGCTATCTATGGATAAGGGAAGGCTTTGTGACCAAATGATAGAGAATAATACAAAAAATAAAATTTATAATTTGATCATAAAAAATGTTTTAGCACAAACAAAACCAATGCAAGCAAAATTATAAGGAAAGTAGAGAAATGGAGAAAATTTATTTTCCTAAAAAGTATCACTGATCAAGTCTTTCTTTTTTTTTTTTCCAAATGCTTTATAAACTTCTGGTTTACAATATTCATTTCAGCCAGATTTTGAATTACAAATTTTCTCCCTGTTTTTCTCCTACCCAGTGGCCCAAATTAATGGTCCCACATGATATTCCCTCCTCCAATCTAATCTCTCCCATATCTTCCCCGATACTTCCTTTAACTTTTCCAGTAGGGCATGGTGCATCCCTATATATGTTTTTTTAAAACATTTGATTTTAAAACTTTCAATTCCAGATTCATTCCCTTCCTCCCTTGTCACCCACCTTTACTGGGAAGATAAGCAATTCAGTATAGGTAGTATATGTGTAGCTAATGCAAAACATTACCATAGTAGATATATTGAAAAAGACTGACTATATTTCCCACCCTCCTATCCCACCTCTGACTTGTTCTATTCAATACTTTGATCCAATCCCTTTTCAAAAGTGGGTGCTTCCACCTTTCTCCCCCCGCCCAAGCTGCCCTCTCTTCCATAATCCCCCCTCTCATCCCCTTCCCCCCTACTCTCCTATAGGGTGAGATACCCTAGTTAGTGTGTAAGTCATTCCCTCCCTAAGCTATATTCAATGAGAATAAGTTTGACCCATTCCCTTCTGCCTTCCTGTTCTTCCCCTCCATTGTACCCATTTTCTCTTGCCTCTTCTATATGAGATAGTTTACCATATTTTCTCCCTCCCCATCACCTCTCTTTTAATTCCTCTCTCACCTTAATTTCACCTTTTAAGTTTCATCCCTTCCTATGCAGTTGGTCCTGTGCCCTCCTTCTATGTATACCTGTAAGCATATCTATATACACATTCACATATATATTCATATGCCTATATACCCTCTGATAAAGACTATATATGTGTGTGTGTGTATGTGTGTGTATGTATATGTATGTATGTCAGTATTTCTGTTCTCTTCAATTATTTTCATATTGAGAAAAGTTTCATCGGATGCAATTATTGATTTTCCATGTAGGAATGTTAATACTTCAACTTTAGTAAGTTCCTTATGATTTTTTTTTCCTGTTTACCTTCTCATGCTTCTCTTGCTTCTTATATCTGAATGTCACATTTTCTATTCAACTATTGTTTTTTCTTCAAGAATACTTGAAAGTCCTCTATTCCACTGAATGACCACATTTTGCCCTTAAACATGATCCTCAGTTTTTCTGGGTAGGTGATTCTTGGTTTTAATCCCAGCTCTTTTGACCTCTGGAATATCATATTCCAGTCCCTTTGATCCCTCATTGTAGAAGCTGCTAGATCCTGTGTTACCCTGATTGTGTTTCCACAATATTCAAATTGTTTCTTCCAGGCTGCTTGTAATATTCTCTACTTGATCTGGAAATTCCAGAACCTGGCTATAATATTCCTAGCAATTTTCTGTTTCTGTTTGGATCTGTTTAACAGCATCTTGATTTCTCAGAAAGTCACTAGCTTCCATTTGCTCCAGTCTAATTCTGAAGGACTGATTCTCCTCAGTGAGCTTTTAAGATTCTTTTTCCATCTGTTAGTCAATTTTTTAAGGTGTTATTTTCCTCAGGCAGGCTGTTGACTCTCATTTCATAATTTTCTTTTATTGTTCTCATTTTTCTTCCCAATTTTCCCTCCACTTCTTATCTGCTTCTTAAGGTATGCTATGGCCTGTGATCAGCTCCTATTTTTCTTGGAAGCTTTTGGTGCAGGAGTTCTGACTTCACTGTCTTCCTCCTGTTCCATACTTTGATCCTTTTTGTCGCCAAAATAGAGTTTAAAGTTGGGTTGCTCTGTTTATGTTGCTTCCTTTACTTGTTCATGTTGCCACTCAATCAGTTGACCCCTGGTCTTTTTGCCACAGTAGGTCTCTTCCACCAGACAGGGGAGCTTTGTGCCAACCACTGGGGTTTTCTCACCTGCTGAAGGTATTAGTTGGGTGCCCTGTCTGAAGCCTCCACACACTATGGCAAGGTGGTCATATTCCCCAAGACCTCCACCTTAGAGTACAATCCAGATCCAAGCAGGTTAAAGCGAGAATGATTACCTTACCCCTCGGACTGGTCGCTTGGTCCCCCTACACTCTGCAGGCCAGGGGCTGAATCTGCCACATGGGGGTGGCTGCATGGCCCTGGCTCCTCAGTGGCTTCTTGCCCCAGTGGGCAAGGAGAACATTGTAGAGAGCAACAGCAATATTGCTCTTTGAAGAACTGTGAATGACTAAGCTGATCTTAGCAGTACAATGCTCCAAGGGAATCCCATAGCACCAGAGAGGAACCTGCTATCTGCCTCCAGGGAAAGAGCTGATGTTGTTTGCAGACAGACTGGAGCATGCTGTTTGTCACCATCTTTTTACATGTTTATTTCAAGTCTTTCTGGAAAAAATAACTAACAGATATTTTACATGATTGAACAGTTATAACCTCTCTCCTATTGCTTACTGTCCAAGTTAGTGGGGAGGGAATAGAGGAAAGGAGGGAGAGAATTTGTAACTCAAAATTTTTAAAATCCAGAAACATTAAAAATCATTATCATGTAATTGGGTAGGAAATATATTTTCAAAGAATGTAAAGAAAAGAAAATAGAGGTTCTGTACCATTCTGCATGGCACTGTCTACTTGTGATGGCAAATGGAGAAATTTTGAATCCTCTGAATTAATTCACTTACTTCAGCAGCAGAAGGACTCTCCCAAGGTCTCTGGAGAATTTTGTAGTCAGTTGTGAGACATGGGAGATGCGGGCCAAGGACCACCAAGCATAGCTCACCCTCATTAAAGAAGATGCTGTGCCAGCAAGGCAGAAGTGTAGTAGAGCAAAAGAATGATGAGGTGTGCAAATTCAGAGCCATCTCCACCCCTAATGTTCACCTGGAGGATTATTTGTTACCAACCTGTGGTAGAGCCTTCTGATCATCCAGGGTCAGACACATTAATCCTGACATAGTGATGTCATTTTGCTCTTCTTTGTGCCCAAAGAACAAGGGAAATGACCTATTATGTAACTAAATATTTTAATAAGGACATGTATGTTACTGCCAGATGCAAGCTGTCATAAAGTGGAGGCATAAGATGTTTTGACTATGATATCATATCCCAGGTAGACTCAGTCCCTCAATGTAACACAGATAACTCCTTCACTTGGCCAAAATATGTCATATCCCTCAGTTCAATGCAGATTGTCATTAATGTATCTCATGAATACCTTTCATGCTTTGTCTAGATAAGACTTTGTTTCAGACTCTAAGGAAATTAACTGGATCATTTCTGTTTCTTATTTCTATATTCAAACATTCCACCCCTCCTGCCCCTTCCCCCCCAGACTTTGTACTTGCCAGTTTCTCACAAGATTCACAGAATTTTATTTATTCCATATTGCTTTTATCAGTTCTGATAAGAAGACATATACATCATCTTCTTTCTCCTTCAGAGATCCTTCTATCTCACTGATGAACCATGCTTTGTTCCACAGAGAAACACATTCTATAGTAATTCATTCCTGAACTTTCTTGCAACTGATCATAGCAAACATTCTCAATATTTCATCAAGCTCTTAAGGAGTATGGTTTTAAGTGTTGATTCTGATACTCAACAAGGATATGAGTGTTGGGTTAATTTCTGTTTTTGTGATTTAGTTTCCTCTTCTCACTTGATGAGGGTTACACTGCATGAATTCTGGAGTCCTTTTTCAGGTCTAAATCTTGTGACACTTGATGGTTTAGGAGTTGGTGACATTCCAAGATGTGTGTGTTGACTTCACCCCAGAGGAGTGGAGCCTCTTAGACCATCGTCAGAAGAAGTTGTACACGGAAGTTATGCTGGACAATGCCAGGAGCTTTCTCTCTTTGGGTAAGGACATTTACCCTTGGCCACTCTAATTCTGCTATCAAAGGGAATATCCTGATGCCTCAGTGTGCTGGCTTTGGAGTATTTATCAGTTATTATAAAGGGAAAAGTGTTGGTCTCCTGTTTCCAAGAGACAGGGTCCCTCCTAATACCTGGTTTTCCTATAAAAGGTCAGTACATCATGTGAAGATAATATGAAGACTTCCTTCTTGCCCCTGAAGCTGTCTCTTGACAACTCTAGGTAGCTTGAGTTCCAAGATGAGATCAGTGTTGAAACATCTCAGATGTAGAACTAATCCCATGGATTATTAAATTCAGCCTCTCCCTGGCCATGAATTATTTCTGCCAAATCTCAGAAAACTGCTCAGGCAGCCTTTCACTGTATGCCCTTCTCTTTGGAAAGGGCCAAGTATTTATAATATTCTTCTTTGCATGAAATATCCATTTATAACATACAATTCGTAGTTGTGCCTTATATGATACATTTGTCCGTAATCTTCCTTTACTTTATCTCCACATTGCAGCACAAATTTTAGGAAAGGAAGGATGGGTAAAAAAACATTTCTATGCACTGCTATTCAGCAGCTGCTGTGCTTAGTGCTTTCTTTACAATATTATGTTTTTAAGTGATATTATTATCCCCATTTGACACTTGAGAAAACTGCAGAAAACAGGTTAAGTGACTTTTCCAGAGGCACACATCTAGTACACTGTCTGAGGCTAGATTTAGAGCCTGGCATTCCTGACCCTATGCTGAGGTGTCTCTTTGCTGCAGTACCAGGTGCCTCTAATTTCTAGATAATGGAAACTCTGCAGTGAGTCCATCCTCCTATGAAGGAGGTGCACCAAGATCAAGATTTCTGATTCCAAAGTGGCTCCAGGATCTTCTCCCCCACCTCTCCCCAAAGTTCCCCACAAGAAATGTTATGGAAACCATGCTTAAGGATTATGGGAACCATCCTGTGCTCCTTGCTTGCATGCCCTTATAAATGGCAGGAATAACAGACTGAGCAAGGACCAGAATTTGACTCACTCAGGTTCATTGAGCTCCCCAGCAGGGCAGTCTCATCTGAAGATGCAGTGACTCCCTATATGAAGAGTAATAAAACTTTTTATGTTTCAGAGAGTGAGGGGTCAGGTGGGAGACAAGAGCCAAAGCTGATTTGTCAAAGTCTAATTTGCTGGAGCTCAAGGCTGATCTGGTACATCCCAATTTGGTTACTTGCATTAAAACCATTAGTGGGAGAATAAATCAACTATTTGTGAACATGATGGAATGATTCTCTGAATGGAGTAGTTTTATATATATACTGTTTTTCCTAAAGAGAACTAAATTCCATGTTTTTCTCCGTGCTCTTCCCTGGTTCCCATGCTCAGAGCTTCCAGTTCCCAGAGAATATTTGATTTCTTATTTTGAGGAAAGGGAAGCCCCATGGATGCTGGAAAAAGAAGACCTGAGGTGCTGCTGTCCAGGTGAGTGAGGTGAAGGCAGGTATATAAGAGCTGTGATTTAGTAAATCAAATCAGTAAAGTGCACTGAGTCTCATTTTCCCCTTCTGTAACATGAGGAAGTTGGACACCATGGCAATTCAGGTTCCCAGTGATAGATCTGTGATCCTAAAAAAAGTCATTATTTGGAATTTGAGGGCACAGAAAGAGCAAAAGGGAATTAGGCTTTCCAATATGGGCTCTTTCTTAGATGCTTTTGAAGTCAGTGAAGATTTATTAAGTTCCTCCTATGTGCTCTGCTAAGCCCCAGGGATATAAAGAGATACAAGGATCATACCCAGCTGTCCTGGAGTTGACAGACTGGTGGGGCAGATGCCATGGCAACAACAGTGTAGAAACCGGTGATGAACTAGACAGAAGGGAGCTCATTGAGAGAGCGAAGGTACTAAAGTGAAGCAGGACTGTAAATGTTTATTGAGGAAGGTGTGCTGTAGCTGTGGCTATAGGTAAGCCAGGGTGAGCATTGTAGGCATGGAGATGGCATAGAGAGCCCAGAGAGTCAGGAGGTGGTGTGCCCTGTTCACAGAACAGAAGGGAGGCCCATGTCACTGGATTGTAGCATGTTTGATGGGGAATATGAGGTGAAAGACAATTAGAAGAGTAGAGGAGGGCTAGGTAAAGAAAGAGCAGGTGATTTATAGCCACATTGAGGATTTTCTATATGGTCCTTTTCGTAGGGATCTTCAGGAGGTTGTTGAGGCCATGGTGACATGGTCAGTCAAGAACTTTAGGGAGGTGGGCCTTGATAAGTGGGTGGAGGAATGCCTGGAGTGGGGGGAGACTTGAGGCAAATGGAGCCAATGGCAGGTTCTAGCAGTACCTCAGGTGTGAGGTGTTTGGGGTCTCCACCAAGGCAGTGGCAGTGTTGGGAGAGAAAGGGGTGTATGGGAGAGAGCTTACCTAGGTGATATCACAGGACTTTGTAGCAGATTGAATGTTACAGTCAGGTGTGTGAAAGTCAGTGAGGAGTGCATGACATCTTATTTTGAGACTCTGCTATTGGGAGGATGCCTTGGAAAGCATTAGAAAAATAGGAATATGGGTGGGTTGGGAAAAAGGAACGATTTGGGTTTGGGGAACAATGAGAGGCCTGTCAGTAAAACAAAGAAAGAGAGGGGAGGGGGGAGACAGGTGACTGACTGTCTAGGGCTGCAGAGAAGTTAAGAAGGATGAGGATGAAGAAACGACCAATGGGTTTGGCAACTCTGAGGTTTTGGGTAATGTTGGAGAGAGGAATTTCGATTGAACAATGAAATCAGGAGCCTGGACTGCAGAGAATTTCAGAGAAAGGAGTGCAAAGGAATTGGAGGCACCAGTTGTAAATGAGTTTTTGAAGCAATGAAATGGAAAAATGATAATGGAAAATATCTCCAATAGAATGAATCAAGTGACTGTGTTGAGGATTAGAGAGAAATGGCTTTATTTGTGGCAGTAGGAAAGGAGCATCAGTGTGGGAAAGACTAGAAAATAGGTGCTGGAGAGGTAGGGTACTGAGGAAGACACTGTCCTAGAATGGGATGACTTACACATGGAAAGGAGTTGGCATTGTCCAGGAGCAGGACCATTTCGTCTGGTGGTGGATGAAAAAGGAGCAAAAGACACTTAATGTATGGGAGATGAGGGGATAATTATTTTAGTGAAAAAATAGAAGTCACATTTCTGTGCTGAGAAGGTGTGTGGGACTGGACAATGGGATCAAGCAATAAGGGACAGTTGGGAAAGAGTGAAAAGAATGGGGAAAAACTGTTATGGTGAATGAGAAAGGGAGTCAGTTATGTGGTTTTCAGTCATTTCTGAATCTTCATGATCCCATTTGAGGTTTTCTTGGCAAAGGTCCTGAAGTGATTTGCCATTTCCTTTTTAGGCTCATTTTGCAGATGAGGAAACCAAGAGCAGGAGGTCTAAGTGACTTCCCTAGGGTGACACACAAGAATGAGAAATCTAGGCATAACCCCAAGACATTGCAGGTTCAGTTCCAGAACTCTGTAGTGACATGAATATCAAGGGAGTCCCTTGAATTTTTGGTACCTCAGTGAATATGAAAGTTATATTTATAATAAACTGTTTTCTATTACATGTAGAACCCTCTTATGTCTTAAAAATGTACATACTGTAATTTACAATTGTTTTATTGCTAATAAAAGCAAACTATCATCTCGGCTGTGAGTGGGTCTTAATCTCCTAGCTGGTGGAGGCTCTGGCCAAATGGTGATGGCTGCTGACTGATCACGGTGGTGCTTGTTCAGGGTTGATGGTTGCTGTGGAAATTTCTTAAAATAAGGCAACAGTGAAGTTTCCCACTTTGATTGGCTCTTCTTTTCCCAGGAACTTAAAGCCCCATTGTAGGGTTGTTGATTGGCCTAATTTCAGATTGTGTCTCAGAGAGAAGGAAGACCTACGGAGAGATAGAGAGAACAGGTCAACATCCAATGATAAAATATTTTTTCTCAAAAACAAAACAAGGCACAAAGGTAAATACAGTAGAAAGGACCGTATAGTTCCATGGACAGAACATGTCCACTTGCAGGGTTTGATTTCTAGTCTCAGCTGCTGGGATTCAGCTCACTCAGCCATTCTGAGGTCATAACCTGACGCGAGAATGATGGATTTGCCAGTGTCACGGGTGTTTGTGAACCTCTGATGTGATTGTCTGTGAAGCTCTTTGTAAGCCAAGCTCCCCTGCAGATATGGGCTAATGTCAGTTTCAAATGATTGATTCTGTCCATTTAACTTCAAAGACTTTTCTCTTGGCCTGGGGAAGTGGGATATGCTTCAGTTAGTTTACTTTCTCACAGTGGAGAGAAGGAATGATAATTCTATCTGTGTGTACATCTGTGTCTGTATATGTTTTATTGTTTCTTGCAGAAGGAGAGATTAGACCTGAAAGGAAAGAGACTCCTGAAAAGCTAAGCATTTCTGTGAAAGAAACTCACGAGGAAATCTTCCTGAGGGATGGTCCTTGTGACTTCACTGGGCAACCAGTCTGTGCTATATTTCACAGAATGTACACAGGACAGAAACTTTATGCTTGTCACCATTTTGGGAAAGACTTGAGTCAACAATCATCTCTGATTTCCCATCAAAAAATTCATACTGGAGAGAAACCACATGAGTATCATGAATGTGGTGAAGACTCATCCTTCATTATTCATCATACTATTCACAGTGACAAGAAACCTTATAAATGTAATAAGTGTGGGAAGGCTTGGAGTTGCAGCTGCAGTCTTGCTGTACATCAGAGCCTTCACAGTGGAGAGAAACCTTATGAAAGTGATAAGTGCAGAAAGACTTTAACAGAAAGCTCCAGCCTTACTCATCATGAAGTCATTCACCCTGGCAAGAAACCTAATGAATGTAATCTAGATGGAAAGGCTTTCAGTTCTAGTTACACTCTTGATGTACACCAGAGCATCCACACTGGCGAGAAACTATATCAATGTAATCCATGTGTAATGGCTTTCAGAGAGAACTACAAACTTGGTTTACATCAGAGAATTCACACTGTTCAGAAACCTTATGAGTGTAATCAGTGTGGAAAGGCTTTTAGAAGGAAATCTCATCTCACTGAACATCAAAGAATCCACACTGGAGAGAAACCTTATCAGTGTAATCAATGTGGAAAGGCTTTCAGACTAACCTCCCAACTTAGTGTCCATAAGAGAATCCACACTGGAGAGAAACCTTATGAATGTCATCAATGTGGAAAGGCTTTCAGACTAATTTCCCAACATAGTGTCCATCAGAGAATCCACACTGGAGAGAAACCTTATGAATGTCATCATTGTGGAAAGGCGTTTAGAATGAACTCTGATCTTTCTGCCCATCAGAGAATCCACACTGGAGAGAAACCTTATGTATGTAATCAATGTGGAAAGGCTTTTAGAAGGAACTCTAATCTCACTGTCCATCAGAGTATCCACACAGGAAAGAAACGTTTTGAGTGTAATCAGTGTGGAAAGACTTTCAGTCACAGCTCCAAACTTGCTGAACATCAGAGGATCCACACTGGAGAGAAACCGTATCCATGTAATCAGTGTGGAAAGGCTTTCAGACTAATTGCCCAACTTAATATCCATCAGAGAATCCACACTGGCGAGAAACCTTATAAATGTCATCAGTGTGGAAAGGCTTTTAGAATAAACTCTGATCTCACTGTACATCAGAGTATCCACACTGGAGAGAAACCTTATGAATGTCATCAATGTGGAAAGGCTTTCAGACTAATCTCCCAACTTAATGTCCATCAGAGAATCCACACTGGAGAGAAGCCTCATGAATGTCATCAGTGTGGAAAGTCTTTTAGAAAGAACTCTAGTCTTGCTGCCCATCAGAGAACACACACTGGAGAGAAACCTCATGAATGTCATCAGTGTGGAAAGGCTTTTAAAATGAAGTCTGATCTTGCTGCCCATCAGAGAACCCACACTGGAGAGAAACCTCATGAATGTCATCAGTGTGGAAAGACTTTTAGAAGTAACTCGCATCTCACTGTCCATCAGAGAATACACACTGGCGAGAGACCTTATAAATGTCATCAATGTGGAAAGGCTTTTAGAAGGAACTTTGACCTTGCAGTACATCAGAGTATCCACACTGGAGAAAAACCTTATGAATGCCATCAATGTGGAAAGGCTTTTAGAAGTAACTCTCATCTCACTGTCCATCAGAGAATCCATACTGGAGAAAAACCTTATGAATGTCATCAATGTGGAAAGGCTTTCAGACTAACCTCCCAACTTAATGTCCATCATAGAATCCACACTGGAGAGAAACCTTATGAATGTCATCAATGTGGAAAGGCTTTTAGAAAGAAATCTCATGTTGTTGAACATCAGAGAATCCACAGTGGTGAGAAACCTTATGAATGTCATCAATGTGGAAAGGCTTTTAGAAGGAACTTTGACCTTGGAGTACATCAGAGAATCCACAGTGGTGAGAAACGTTATGAATGTCATCATTGTGGAAAGACTCTCACTTACAGCTCCAAACTTGCTGAACATCAGAGAATCCACACTGCAGAGAAACCATATGAATGTCATCAGTGTGGAAAGACTTTCAGACTATAATCCCATCTTGTTGTACATCAGAATATCCATGCTGGTGAGAAAGTTTACAAGTGTAATCCACATGGAAAGGCTTTCAGGCTGAACTGAAAACTTGTTTGACATCAGAAAATTCACACTGGAGAAAAACCATAAGAATGTAATCAATGTGCAAGGACTGTTAGTGAGAACTCCAAACTTGCTGTACATCAGAGAATTCATATTGAGGAAAACCTTATAAATGTAATCATTGTGGAAAGGCTTTTTAAAGGACGTTTCATCTTGAACTGCAAACTTGCTGTACATCAGAGAATCCACAGTGATGAAAAACCTTATGAATGTAATCAATGTGGAAAGGCTTTTGATAAGTGGGTGGAGGAATGACTGGAGTGGAGGGAGACTTGAGGCAGCTGGAGCCAGTGGCAGGTTCTGGCAATAGGTCAGGTGTGAAGTGTTTGGGGCCTGAACTGAGTTAGTGTCTGTGTTAGGAGAGAGGGGAGTATATGGGAGAGATGTTACCTAAGTTGTATTATAGGACTTAGTAGCAGATTGAATGTTTGAGTGAGGATTGCATGACATCTTATTTGTGAGTCTGTACTATTGGGAGGATGCCTTGGAAAGCATTAGGAAAGTAAGGATGTGGGTGGGTTGGGGAATAAAGAATGATTTTGGTTTGGGGAACAATGAAAGACCTGTCAGTAAAACAGAGGAAGAAAGGGGAGGGGGGAAAACAGTGACTGACTGTCAAGGGCTGCAGAGAAGATAAGAAGGATGAAGATGAAGAAATGACCAGTGGATTTGGCAACTCTGAGGTTTCTGGTAATGTTGGAGAGAGTAATTTCATTTGAACAATGAAATTAGGAGCCTAGACTGCAGAGAATTTCAGAGAAAGGAGAGGAAAGCAATTGGAGACACCACTTGTAAATGAGTTTTTCCAGCTGTTTAGCTATCAAATGGAAAAATGATAATGGAAAATGACTCCAGTGGAATTAATCAAGTGACTGTTTTGAGGATTAGAGAGAAATGGTTTTATTTGTGGCAGTAGGAAAGGAGCATCAGTGTGGAAAGACTAGAAAATAATGAAAAAGGGGATGCTGGAGAGGCAGCATACTGAGGAAGACGCTGTCCTGGAGTGTGATGACTTACACATGGAAGGGAGTTGGCATTGTCCAGGAGCAGGACCGTTTCATCTGGTGGTGGATGAAAAAGGAGAAAAAGGCTCTTAATGTATGGGAGATGAGGGGATCATTTCTTTAGTGAAAACTAGAAGGCTGAGAAGTTCTGTGCTGAGGTGTGTTAGGCTGGACAATGGGATCAAGCAATAAGGGACAGTTGGGAAGAATGAAAAGAATTGGAAAAACTGCTGTGGTGAATGAAAAAGGGAGTCAGTTATATGGTTTTCAGCCATTTCTGAATCTTTTTGATCCCATTTGGGGTTTTCATGGCAAAGATCCCAGAGTGATTTGCCATTTCCTTTTCAGGCTCATCTTACAGATGAGGAAACCAAGAGCAGGAGGTCTAAGTGACTTGCCCAGGGTGACACAGTAAGTGTCTTGGGCTGGGGTTGATCCTGAGTCTTCCTAACCAGTACTCTTATCCATTGCATCACCTAGCTACCGCAGTGGAGTCAGGGAGATGTCAAAAGATTGTCTTGCCATAGTGGGTTCCACACTGAAATTATGTATCCTCCATTTGTAGTGGACCCAGGCAGCTTGCTTTTATGTTTTCCTTTCCCCCTCCATTCAGCAGTATCTAAGGAGGAGCAAAGGGAAAGCAGAGTGTTTAATCTAGTCCAGTGGGATATAAGGGAACTCGAGTTGTGAGGCTGATAACACCTTAAGAAGGAGAGTAGAATTAGGGAAGACAGAGTCAAATCAGAACAAGATGAGAAATCCAGGCACACCCCCAAGACATCCCAGGTTCAGTTCCAGAACTCTAGTGGCATGAATATCAAAGGAGTCCCTTGAATTTTTGGTACCTCAGTGAATATAAAAGTTATTTTTATAATATACTGTTGTCTACTACATGTAGAACACTCATGTCTTTAAAATGTACATATTTAATTTAAAATTATTTTATAGCTAATAAAAATAAACTATCACCTCCGGACTTTAGTGGGTCTCAATCTTCTAGCTGGTTGAGGCTCTGGCCCAATGGTGACTGTTGTTGCTGTTATTGCTGACTGATCATGGTGGTGGTTGTTCAAGGTTGGTGGTTGCTGAGTCAATTTCTTAAAATAAGGCAACAGTGAAGTTTCCCACATTGACTGGCTCTTCTTTTCCCAGGAACTTAAAGCCCCATTGTAGGGTTATTGATTGGCCTAATTTCAGATTGTGTCTCAGAGAGTACTGAGAGAACAGGTCAACATCCCATAATAAAATTTTTTCTAAAAAACAAAAGAAGACACAGGTAAATACAATAGAGAATAAAGAAACACCATCTAGTTCCATGGAAAGAACATGCCCATTTGCAGAGTTGGAGTTCTACTCTCAGCTGCTGAGACTCAGCTCCCTCAGCCATTCTGAGGTCATGGCCTGATGTGAGAATGCTGGTTCTGCCAGTGTCACAGGTGTTTCTGAAGATCTGATGTGATTGTGAAGCTCTTTGTAAGCCAAGCTCTCCTGCTGATGGGGACTAATGGCATTTTCAAATGATTGGTTCTGTCCGTTTAACTTCGAAGACTTTTTGTCTTAGCCTGGGGAAGTAAGATATGTATCAGTTAATTTACAGTGGAGAGAAGGGATGATAATTTTATCTGTGTCTACATCTGTCTCTGTATATGTTTTATTGTTTCTTGAAGAAGGAGAGATTAAACCTGAAAGGAAAGAGACTCCTGGAAAGCTACACACTTCTGTGAAAGAAACTCACCAGGAAGGCTTCATGAGTGATGGTCCTTGTGACTTCTCTGGGCGACCAATCTGTGCTGTATTTCACAGAATCTACACAGGAGAGAAACTTTATGCTTGTCATCATTTTGGGAAAGCCTTGAGTCAACAGTCATCTCTGATTTCCCATCAAAAAATTCATAGTGGATACAAACTACATAAGTGTCCGGAATGTAGTGAAAGCTCATCCTTCATTATTCATTGCAGTATTCACAGTGACAAGAAAACTTATGAATGTAATAAGTGTGGGAAGGCTTGGAGTTGCAGCTACAGTCTTTTTTTTTTTTTTTTTTTTTTGCTTTTTGGAGGGAAATTGGGGTTAAGTAACTTGCCCAAGGTCACACAGCTAGATTTTTTGTTTGTGTGTGTGTTAAGTGTCTGAGGCTGGAACAGAACTCAGGTCCTTCTGACTCCAGGGTGGACACTCTACTCACTGCGACACTTAGCCGCCCCTTGCAGCTACAGTTTTGCTGATCAGAGCATCCAAAGTGGTGAGAAATTTTATGAAAGTGATCAGTGCAGAAAGACTTTCACAGAAAGCTCCAGTCTTACTCAGCATGAAAGCACCTCCACTGGCAAGAAACCTTATGAATTTAAGCAATCTGGAATGGCTTTTAGAAATAACTTTCATCTCAGTGAACATCAGAAAATCCACACTGGAGAGAAACCTTATGAATGTAAGCAATGTGGAAAGGCTTTTAGAAGGAACTGTTACCTCACTCAACATCAGAGTATCCACACTAATGAGAAACCTTATGAATGTAATCAATGTGGAAAGGTTTTCAGATTGCCCACTTATCTTTCTGTACATCAAAGAATCCACACTGGTGAGAAACCTTATTAATGTAATCAATGTGGAATGGGCTTTACTTTGAGCTATGGTCTTGTTGTACATCAGAGAATCCACACTGGGGAGAAACCTTACAAATGTAACCAATGTGGAAAAGCTTTCAGACAAAAATCCCAATTTGCTACCCATCACAAGACCCACAATGGAAAGAAACCTTACGAATGTAATCAGTGTGGAAAGGCTTTCAGTTCTAGGTCCATTCTTGTTTTATATCAGAGAGTCCATACTGGAGAAAAGCCATATGAATGTTATCAATGTGGAAGGACTTTCAGAATTAACTTCACACTTTCTGAACATCAGAGAATCCACAGTGGTCAGAAACCTTATGAATGCAATCAATGTGGAAAGGCTTTTAGAAGGACCTCTGATCTTACTGTACATAGGAAAGTCCACATAAGAGGGAAACCCTATCAGTGTAATCAATGTGGAAAGGCTTTTAGAAGGGACTCTCATCTTGTTGTACACCAGAGAATCCACACTGGTGAGAAACCTTATGAATGTATTCAATGTGGAAAGGCTTTTAGAAGTAATTGTCATCTTGCTGTACATCAGAGAATCCACACTGGAGAGAAACCTAATGTGATTTTCTAGGTAATCATTGAATTCATTATGGCTAGTGAATAATTAATAAAGGAACAGTCATTTAGCTATCTCTTGTAAACCATAGATGAATCATGGGGGTCTCTCAACAGTTTTATATACCCTTAGATAAGTAGGTGTTACCAATGGGCATAAGTCAACTCTGATTCATTAAAAAATAACTAGAATGAATATTATAATGAGAGATGGACTTGTTTTAATGAGGGACTAGAGGACATGACTTCTGACTCCATTTTAGACAGATTTATCTCTATCCAGATCACTGTTGTCTGGGGGCAAACTAGACAAGAGGGGTAATTCACTTCTCTTCAGACCTGACTAAAATACAATGGGCCATAATTCTTCTAGAAGCTTTACTTTTTGGTCAGATCTAAATTTTCCCTCTTGTCCAATTCTTGCACAAGATTTCATCTCATCATCAGCCCTGCCCTTCAAAAGCTGGCTAAATCACCTACAGGGCTGATTTCTCCCCTCCCCCATCCGCCCCAACTTATTTATTTTTAGTATTCAACATTCACTTCCATAAGTTTCAAATTTTCTCCCCCTCCCCCAAGATGGCTCGCAATCTGATATGAGCTGTATGTATACTTTCCTATTAAACAATTTCTCATGACTCATGTTGCATAGAAGAATTGTAACAAATGGGAAAAACCAGGAGAAAGAAAAAATAACAAAATAAAACAAAAAAGAAAATAGTCTGCTTTG
The DNA here is from genome assembly GCA_011680675.1 of Gymnobelideus leadbeateri. Lineage (NCBI taxonomy): Eukaryota > Metazoa > Chordata > Mammalia > Diprotodontia > Petauridae > Gymnobelideus > Gymnobelideus leadbeateri. The sequence goes on along the minus strand of WOXC01005522.1, from coordinate 222,754 downwards.
CTCTGCATTCTGACTCCATGGTTCTTTCCCTGGATGTGGAGGGTATTTTCCATGATGTGTCCTTTCAAATTTTTTAGGTCCTTGCATTGATGAGAACTGCTAAGTCTATCAAAATCAATCCTGTACACTAGCTAAGTGTACAATGTACTCTTGGTTCTGCTTCCCTCAATCAGCATTAGTTTATTGAAGTTTTTCTAGTTTTCTCTGAAATTTGTCTGTTCATCACTTCTTATAACCCAATAATATTCCGTCATATTCATATGTCACAACTTGTTTAGCTGTTCCCAAATTGATGGGCATCCCCTTGATTAACAGTTCTTGGCCCCCACAAAAAGCTGCAATATTTTTGTGCATGGGTTCTTATCCAGATTTTTGTGATCTCTTTGGGATACTGACCTAGAAGTGGTATTGCTGGGTTCAAGGATATGAAAACTTTTATAGCCCTTTTGTCATAATTCCAAATCGTTCCCCAGAATGGCTGGATCAGCTCAGAAATCCACTCACATTGAATTAGTGTTCCGACATTCCCACATCCTCTCCAACATTGATCATTTTCTGTTTTGCCATGTTAACCAATCTTATACGTGTGATATGGTACTTCAGAGTTTTTTTTGATTTGTTTTATTCTAACCAAGAGTGATTTAGAGCATTTTTTCACATGACTGTAGATTTAATTTCTACTTCTGAACTGCTTCATTTCTTTTTATTTATCAATTGGTAAATGACTTGTATTCTTGCAAATTTTACTCGGTTTTCTATATAGTTTACAAATACATTTACCAGAAACACTAGTTATAAAATTTTTTTCCAGTTTTCTGCTTCCCTCCTAATCCTGGTTGCATTGGCTTTGTCCAAAAACTTTAAGATTTAATATAATGAAATTTAACCATTTTGCATTTCATAATGTTCTACATCTCTGGTCATAAATTCCTCCATTCTCCATAAATCTGACACATAAACTCTTCTTTGCTTCCCTAATTTATTTAGGGTATCAGCTTTTATACCTAGATCATGTACCCATTTAGACTCTATTCTGCTGTATGGTGTCAGACCTTGGTTTGTGTCCAGTTTCTGCCATACTGTTTTCCATTTTTTCCAGCAGTTTTTTGACAGTGAATTCTTATCCCAGAAGTTGGGGTCTTTGGGTTTATCAAACAGTAGATAGCTATTATCTTTAAGTACTATGTCTTTTGTATGTAACATGTTCTACTGTTTTGCCCCATCTATTTCTTAGTGAGTGCCAAGTAGTTTTAATAATTGCTGCTTCATAAAACAATTTAAGATCTTGTATGGCTAGGCCACCTACCCTAGCATTTCTTTTCATTAATTCCCTTGATATTCTGGACCTTTTGTTCTTCCAGATGAATTTTGATAACTTTTTTGTAGATCTATACATTAATTTTTTTGGTAGTTTTGTTGGTATGTAGTGGAATAAGTAAAATAATTTAGGTAGTATTGTAATTTTTATTATTATAGTTTAGCCTACCCACAAGCAGCTAGGGTTTTTCCAATTATTTAGATCTGACTTTATTTTTGTGAAAAGTGATTTCTAATTATGTTCATATAGTTCTTGGGTTTGTTTTAGTTCTCCCAAATATTTTTTAAAGCCTACAGTAACTTTAAGTGGAATTTCTCTTTCTATCTCTTCCTGTTGGGCTTTGTTAGAAATATATAGAAATGCTGATGATTTGTGACAATGGCTTTATTTTGTATCCTGCAACTTTCCTAAAACTTTATTATTTCAAGTAGTTTTTTACTTGATTCTCTAGGATTCTCAAAGTATATCATATCATCTGCAAAGAGTAATAACTTAATTTCTTTTTTGCCTATTCTAATTCCTTCAATTTCTTTTTCTTATTTTTAAAGTGAACATTTCTAGTACCATATTGAATAACAGTTGTGATAATGGACTCCTTTGTTTCACCTCTGATCTTATTGGAAATGTACCTAGCTTCTCCCTATTACATATATTTGCTGATGGTTTTAGGTAGATGCTACTTATCTTTTTAAGGAAGGCTCCATTTATTCCTATGCTCTCTTAATATTTTGCTTTTTTTTTTTTTTTTTTTTTTTGAAGCAAGTCAGTTGAGGGTCAGTGACTTGGCCAAGTTCATACAACTAGTAAGTATCAAGTGTCTGAGTTGGGATTTGAATGAAGATCCTCTTTCCTGACTTTAGGGCTGCTGCTCTATTCACTTTGCTACCTAGCTGCCCCTTGTAATATTTTTAAATAGGAATAGCTGTTGTCTTTTGTCAAAAGCTTTTATTTGCATCAATTGAGATAATCACAAGGTTTCTGTTAGGTTTGTTGTTGATATGATCAAATATGTTGATATTTTTACTATATTGAACCAGCCCTGTATTTAAAATTTTTGCATCTCTATTCCTTAAGGAAATTGGCTCTAATTTTCTTAGGGGTTGATTTCTGAATCAAGGAAATAGGAATGAGGAAACAATTTAGTCCTTATTCAATGATTGTGTATTAATATAAGATAAATAATCACTTTTCTCTCATCAGGGAATCCATTCTAGAGGACACATCTTGTTAATATAATCAATATGGAATGTGTTCAGACTAAATTCATCCCTTATTTCCCATCAGAATTCACATGATAGAGAAATCATAATCCTGTAATGAGTGTGGAAAGACATTCAGATGGACTATAAGGTTAGGTAGACATTAGAAATTTCACCTTCTGAGCAAGCCCTCTCAGGACTCAGGTGGGAAGGTCTTCAGCTAGAGATCATCTTTTCCCTTACATCAAGAATTCATACTGGAGAGAAGACTTATGAAAATGCTCAATAAGGACCTGACTCTTCTTGGAAGAGGCATGTTAGTAGACACCACAAAGTGCACCCTGGACAGAAGCCTTATAGAAGCATTAATTGTAGGAAGACCTTCACCTAGAACTCATACATGTGTGTACATTGGAGAAATTTTCCTGGAGATTAAATTTATGGATCTAATTAATGAGGGTTGGCCTCTCCCTGCAGCACAGACCTCACTAGACATTACATATTTTATACAGTGCATGAAGCCCCTAAAAATGGATTCCATTATCACAAGGTTTCTCATGATTTCCCTAAAATATTCCATGGCCCCCTAGGGTGACACCTGCCAGTAGCTCTCTTAACTGCACCCTTCTCTCACTGTTAGTGAGATATGTTTCCTGCTTACCCTGCATGCTGTCCTGGGCTGGTAATCTGCTTCACTGCTCAGAAGTTAGTTCTGAGGCATTATTGCAAGGTTATTTGGAAATGAATTTGGAAAAGCCCGGACAAGTTACTGCCTCACCTCGCCATCTTGGCTCCAGAAGTCCTCATACCCATTTTTGCAGGAAATACTCCTTTGATAGCTCAGATTTTCTTGAAAAGATCTCTTGTCTTTCCCATTCAGTTGTTTTCTTCTATTTCTTTGCTTTGGCCATTTAAGAAAATTTTATCTCTCCTTGCTATTCTCTGGAATTCTGAATTCACTTGGGTACATCTCTTTTTCTTTCCTCAGCTATTTGTAAGGCTTCATCAGACAGCCATTTTGCTTTCTTGTTTCTTTTCTTTGGAATATATTTAGTTGCCTCCTGTATAGTATTAAGAACCTCTGCCCCTAGTTCTTCTGGCATTCTGCCTACCAGATCTAATCCCCTAAATCTATGCATCACTTCCAGACCATATCCATAAACAATGTTATTTAAGACATATTTGTAGGTTCTGATGTTTTCCTCTATTTTCTTCAATTTGATTCTGAATTTTACAATAAGAACCTCATGATCTGGGCATCAGTCAGCTCCAGGTCATGTTTTGACTGTGTAGAACTTCACCACCTTTGCCTCTCTTACCCTAGAAAATGTTTCAGATTTTCATAGAATTGAGTACCTTTGACCGCTTTGGAGTTAGTGGTTAGAAAATAGACTTGTTACTGTGATGTTGAATGATTTATCTTGGATTTGAACAGTATTTGACTATATGTTGGAAATATCTTTCTAGAGATAAAACTTATTGATATAATTAACAATGTCAGGAGTCTTGCTCAAGACCTCATTAGATTTCCCAGTATAAGAGCCCTCATTAGACATCCAAAATTACTTACTGTTCTGGCTTTCCCCCCTGAAATCCTGATGTTTCTCATTACTCTTCAATAATATTCCCTTGAATTCATATATTGTAATTTCTTTAGCTATTCCACAATTGATTGCTACTTATTTTGTTTCTTGTGTTTTACCGGAATAAAAAGTTGTGGTATAAATATTTTTATAACTGACTGCAGTCAGTCTAGAGTATTAAAATTATAGCTCAAGAAAGTGTTTTTCTCTGTAAGATAATTTGGAAAACATATTCAACTGAGTTGATATCATTTGATTGGTAACACATTTTTTGTTCTAGATCTGTCTTAGCAAAACAGTGAGATTTTTTAAAAATCTGTAACATTGCTTTTATCATTGCTTCAAAATTTTATTGTGATTTTGGGAAATTATTTGATAAGAAATGTTGTTGACTTTAAAAATGTTATCTAGAGGGTGATGCAGTTGTATTCTTAGGATATCAACATGTCTTTTGATCTAGGTCCTGTGAAATGATGAACTAAACTGTTAGTGTGGTTACCATATTTGAAGACTGCTAAGTATTTCATTGGATATATTTGCTTTAAAAAAAAAATAATAACATGTTTTGGGACAATAGAAAAGACATAAATTCTACTTATTGATGATACTTAAAAGGTGAAATTAAGAGGTGAGAGAGGAATATAACGAGAGGAGATGGGGAGAGACAGAATGGGGTAAACTATCTCATATAGAAGAGGCAAGGGAAAATGGTTACAAGGGAGGGGAAGAACAGGACGGCAAGAAGTCAAAACCTTATTCACATTGAATTTGGCTCAGGGAAAGAATGACATACATACTAAATAGGGTATCTCACCCTATAGGAGAGTAGGGGGGAAAGGGATCAGAGCGGGGATAATGGAAGGAAGGGCAGGCTGGGGGGAGGGAAGTTGGAAGCACCCACTTTTGAAAAGGGACAGGATCAAAGTGGGGAGTGGACCAAGTGGGAGGTGGGATAGGAGGGAGGGAAATATCATCAGTCTTTTACAATATATCTACTATGGTAATGTTTTCCATAGTTACACATGTACTACATATATTGAATTACTTATCTTCCCAGTAAGGGTGGGTGACAAGGGAGGAAGGGATTGAATCTAGAATTCAAAGTTTTAAAATCAAATGTTTAAAAATAAATAAATACTATCATTAATACTTTTTACATATAATAGAGAAATAAGATATACAGGCACTGGGGCATAGAGATTCACCATATCCTACTGGAAAAGTCAAATGGAGTATAAGAGAAGATAAGGGACAGAGCAGATTGGAGGAGGGGATATCCTGTGAGACTGCTATTCTGAGGTGGTGGATAGGGGAAAAATGGGGGGAAGACTGTAACTCAAAATCTGGCAGAGATGAATGATGTAAACCAGAAGTTAATAAAGCATTTAAAAAAAATAAATTCTTATCTTGGAAGTACTTTATATTTTATATATTATACTATATATATATATATAATATGGAAAACATATACATTATATATTTCACATGCATACAAATTAACATACATAACTATATCCTTAGGTGACCTAACAGCTTCTGAATACTAAAAAGAAAATTGTTTTTAACATCAGAGTTCATAATTTTTACCAAATTACATAATTTAGAAATGTGCAATGTCTCAAACATTATGTATTTAAAATTGGCATTCTATTAACAATTTAGGTGAATTTCTTTCCAAACCACCTTACACAGGAATTAAATTATAACTTTAAATCACTGTATACATTTTCATAATAGCCAACTGTTCAAATGAACAAACTGAATATTATTACATTTATACCCAAATATAATGGTTTCACATTTTTTATCACATCCCTTCCATAATCAGTTCAATTTGATTTAATTCAATTTGGAAATTTCTTTGACACTATTTCTACATTTTACTCTCTTCCTTAAAAAAAGCTAAAATCCTATTTCCTTTTAGAGACAAAAAGCTTGACCCAGATTATGGGGTGAGTTAGCTTTTAACTTCCCTTCCAAGCATGGACCTTGGGGGCTTAATGTTTATTTGAACTAATCTTTTAGAATTAAATTTCAATTGAACCCTTTCATAGTTGCATTCCGAAAGGTGGATAGATATAATCCCTTCTAACTCTATCCTAGTTATTGTGGTACTAGTACCATGCAGGATGTTCCAAACCTCCCTAAACCTCTCTAGAACAGAATGGAATTGTTCCAAAGCTTCTAGTTAATACTGCATTGCAACATTATGCTAGTTTCCCCTGAGAACACTGTGAGAGTCCTTGTATCCAAGCAGGTAGCATATACCACACTTCTCATGGGGATGTGAAGCCTGTGAGCCTTCCTGGGGGATGGGGAACCAATCCGAGCCTGGTTAGCAGGGTCTTTATGCTGAGAGGGCTTATTCAGCCATCAGGATTAGAGCCCCACTGGCCATGGTCCTCAACATCCCCTTTCTGTTGATGAAGGCTGGAGACTGGGTCAGCACAATGGCTCCTTGGGAATCTAGGAAGTCAACAGAGCTAGAAGAAGACAGAATTATATAAAGTCCAAGCATATAAACAAGACCAATCTGTGGAGGCTAATGAAATCCCAAAGAAGTGACATTCCCTTATATTTGCTTTAAAGAGGAGATCTGATTCATTTTTCACACAGACTTCACAGTGTCTACTCCAGACAGAGGGCTCAGGGTGAGTGGAATACAAAGCTCTCATATCTAAAAAAAATACAATTAAGTGTTGATAGGAATGTACCAGGAGAAGGTGGAATAGCAAGCACCCTGGCACTCCCATGATGACCACCTAGTACAAGTTCTTGGATCTGCTTTTTTAAAGGAAAGCAGCTTTTAGGGGGTCGTCTTCCTTAATTACATTCACTAGTTCAGGGGAAAAGTCCCCTGAAAATCAGAGAAAATACAAAGAGAAACAATATAGGAGAGAAATTAGAATAAACACCAACAGACAGGGCTCTGACTGCCTGAATCAAAGCAATATTGTTATGCACTTGACATGTACAACTGGATTGAGAGACCTTTTAAGTCTCTCTCATTGAGAGAACCATTACAATTTGGAGGGAGGTCCCGAACTATTTAGAGTCTCCTCCAGGGAATCACAAGGTCCTTCTCATAAGCTAATTCCCAAAGCAAAACACTAACCTCCCAGAATATATAAGAAAGACTCAGCATCTGATTGGATGAGTGCTGAGGACCTTAAAAATCCTCATGCCCCAGCATTTAATTGGAAACTCCTTGTAGCCCAAAGGCTGATTAGCTCTGGGCCAGGGTTCTGTGTGCCTTTTAAGCAGCAGGGAAGATCTTCAAATTTCCTTAACAATATAGAAGGAAAAAGGGAGAGGTAGAATGCTGGCAAGAAAGCCCTTTTGCAATTGAGGGGAAGTGGGGGGAGATGAGAGGGAATGAGTTAACCTTACTCTCAGCAGATTTGGGTTAAGGAGGGAACGACATAAACCCTCAATTGTGCATGGAAATCCATCTTACCCTACAAGAAAGTAAGGTGCAAGGGGATCAGAGAGGGGGGGATGATGGAATGGATGACAGATTGGGGAAGGGAGTAACCAGACACAACCACTTTTGAGGAGGGACAGGTTGAAGGAGAGATTGGAAGACATGGAGGGTGGGACAGGATAGAAGGAAAATAGTCTTTCACACAAAGTGACTTTTAGGAAGTGTTTTGCATGATTATAAATGTATAACCTATATCAAATTGCTTGCCTTCTCAATGAGGGTGGGTGGGGAGGGAGGAAGGCAGAGAATATGGAACTCAAAGTTTTAAAAGTGAATGTTTAAAATTGTTTTAACATGCAACTTCTAAATAAGATACACAAGCAACGGGGTATAGAAACCTCTCTTGCCTTGCAGGAAAATGGAAGAGAAGGGGATAAGAGAAGGGGGATAGGTGATAGAAGGGAGGGCAGATTGGAGAAAGGGATAATCAGAATGCATGTGATCTTGGAGTGGGGAAAGGGGAGAGATGGGGAGAAAATTTGGAATTCAAAGTCTTGTGGAAGTGAATGTTGAAAACCAAAACTGAATAAATTTATGAAAATAATATATTTTTCTACTCTGAGCCCTTAATAAGAAGTTCAGAAGGATGAAACTGTTATATCCTTAATGGGGCTTCTGAAAAGTCCCTCCTTGGCTCTCAATGTACAAAGGTCTCCCTGATTTTACATATAATTTAAACCATCAGAGTTATAAGCGATTAATATGTGTTTGTTGCATGACTGATGTAAGTATTTAAAGTTGTTATCTTCATGAGCACAGAGACATTCCTGCTTTGTGTCTGATATAGAAATATCTGTGGGGGCGGCTAGGTGGCGCAGTGAGTAGAGCGCTGGCCCTGGAGTCAGAAGGACCTGAGTTCGGGTCTGGCCTCAGACACTTTACACACACAAACAAACAAACAAACAAACAAAAACCTAGCCATGTGACCCTGGGCAAGTCACTTAACCCCAATTGCCCTCCAAAAAAAAAAAAAAAGAAATATCTGTGGCTGGCTGTGGGTAAGCAGGCATGTCCTCTCTCTGTATCCCAGGTAGGATTAGGCCTCTTACCACAATTAGATGCAGATCCAAGCTCTGGGATGCTGCAGAGCAGACAGAAGTTCTCATAACTAGTAAGGGTCCATGCCGCTTAACCTGACTCTGAAAATGGACCTGACCCACTAACACCTCTAGTGGAGAGGGTAGGAAATGCATGATAAAGCGATGATAAAGCAGGCGTCAGAGGAGATTCTGAGAAATCAAGAGGAGGGTTCCATTTCTGGATTTGGGTTAATCCTTGTGCCCGATGTGAGGATTTGCAGCTGAGGGTGAATATTTCTTGTAGAGATGTAATCAGGGAGTCTGGAGAATAATTCCTCTTTCTAGCTTCATCACCTCATTTCTGTCCTGTTGCAACCCCTCCCCAAAAGTAATTGGCATCTCTACTTCCTGTCTGTCTCTTCTCCAGCCATTAACCACACAGCTACCACAGTGAAATTTCAGAATTTAAGTTATAACCATGACGCTCTACCTCTAATCAAGCTCCACATGGTATCCTTGAAGGTCCTTGAACCCTGGGGCTTTCCTGAATCACGGTCCTCCTAACCTTCTTCAAGCAGAACAGTCTCCCCTGACCCATAAGGTCTTGACTCATGCCCTAGGCCTCCAGTGCTCTGGCTCCTAGCTGCCACTCACCAATAGTAGGGTCCCCATACCATCAGCAGGTTTAGTCCTAAATTTAGTCATCAAATTTGAAAAATTAATTGCCTCTTAGGTGCAAAAAAGCTATGTATTCATAGTTTGTAGCTGAATAGTTCCTGCCCTTGTGGGAATTTAACATTTAGTTGGGGAGAAGGCAAGTGGTATCTACAGTGATTTCAAGAAGAAAAGTAGACATATATGGGAGGAGTAGCAGAGGCCTCCCCAATGGGTTGGAACCTGAGCTGGGCTTCAAAGGAAGATGGAAATTCTGCATGGTAGAGATGGGGAGATTATGCATGGCCCTCTGAGGGAGCCACCTGTGGAAAGGCCTGGCAAAGAGCAATGGAAGGCTGTGTGTAGGCAGAGCTGGCATGCTAGCTTTAGTAGAACCCAGAGGACCCAAAGCTGGTTAATCTGGAATCAGCCTGGGAAAGCTGGAGAGGGCCATTTTGTGGAGAATGGTAAATGCCAGGGAGAGGATTTTGTGTTTTGTCCAAAAAGCAACTGGAAGCCTGTGGAGATTTTTGAGTGAGGGGGTTACAACTTCAGATTGATTAGGTGAATATCAATTCTTGTACCAAGGTAATGTCAAAATGGATACATGACCTAAATATAAATGGAGATTTCACAAGAGACTTTAGAACATGAAACATATTACCTATTAGACTCAAGGGTAGGAGAGGATTATATGAGGAAAGAATAGTTAGCAATCTTTGGTGAGATGTAAAATGGATAAGTTTAATCATTTTAAAATAAAAAGCTCTTGAATAAATAAAACCAACATAGGTAAGATCAGAACAAAAGCAGAAAATGGAGAATAAAACTTTTCTAGACAAACTCTCAGACAAAAATCTCATTTCTCAAAAGTATAGAGAAATTTGTCAAATGTAAAGGAACACAAGTTTTACCCCAAAGGATAAAATGGTCAAGGGATATGAAAGGGTAGTTTTTCATTGAACAAATCAAACATATATGTAATCATGTGAAAATACTCCAAATTATTATTGATTAGAGAAATGCCAATTCAAAAAGCTTTGGGATGTCATCTTACACCTATCAGATTGGCTGAAATGATAAGATGTTCTTCAATTGGGGAATGACTGAATAAAATGTGGTATATGATAGTGATGGAATACTACTGCAAAATAAAAAATGATGCCCTGAAAGGGAATGAGTCAACCTTACTCTCATTGAATTTGGCTTAGGGAGGGAATGACATGCACACTTAATAGGGTATCTACCCTACAGGAGAGTAGGGGGCAAGGGGATGAGACAGGGGATGATGGAGAGGAGGGCTCCTTTGTGTCCTGCTCCTGTGGCTCCCAGGTGAGGAAGGGGAATGGGGAGGACATTATGGAGAAGGACAGTAGACTGGGAGAGGACCCTTGCAATCTGAGCTTTACTGCATTCACTGTCTTAATGAGAGTAGTCTTTGAGAGATGATCTAGGACTTAGAAGAAAGGGGACTTGGTGAAATGGATTAATCAATTGTGTGATCAGAGATTGAGGGGAGAGTCTAAGGAGAATAAACAATGTTGGTTCTATCATCTCTTGTGTCTCTTGGCTAATTTCAGGTTCACAAGAGGACCTTGTTTTGACCCAGTCCCCTCCCTCCCTGTCTGTGGCTCTGGGAGAGAGAATCACCATCAACTGTAAGGCCAGCCAGAGGCTGTTACACAGCAATGGGCACACTTACTTACACTGGTATCAACAGAAACCAGGACAAGCTGTTAAAAGCTCTGATTTATGAAGTTTCCAATCTGTTCTCTGGAGTTCCCTCTCGATTCAGTGGCAGTGGGTCTGGGACAGATTTCACCCTGACAATCAGCAGGCTAGAGCCTGAGGACTGAGCCATCTATTACTGTCATGAATGGCCTTCACACAGTGCTTCAGTCCTGTACAAAAACCTCCCTTGTCATTCAGCCCTGACCTCAGGGGAGCAGGTGCTTTCCCCAGAGGCCTGGACTCAAAGCAGCTGCTATTCTGCATTCATGATATGATTCCTCTTGGGTTCCCTCACTATTATTTACCTGATCGCTCAAGAAGCAGCATGAAAAGATAGAAATAACCCTTGGCCAAAAAGAACTCCTGTTCTGCCAACTGAAATGATATTTTATCTCTAACCTTTGTCATAGAATGAATTGTTACCACTCCAATATTCCCATAACTGTTAGCTCAAAATGTCTTGTGTTAGATGCATGCCTTGGATAACTTTTCCACATTTCTCTAAGTAGAAATGCTGAGATTTAAAGTAATGTCAACTGAATTAAAACTTTTTCTGGCAGACTTGTGCCTAAAATACAGAGTATGATATTAAGTTTTTTTCTTTAATGGATCTACTCCTTAGCTCACAGCTCCCCAATATCTCCATGAGAATAATGTGAGAAAGTTAACTCAATGATTCTCTGAATTCTAGGTAAATCCTGTAATGCAGTATTTCATTAATGTATCAGGTTAGTGACCATGCAAGAAAAGAAAAAAATATTCTGACATGTCATCTTTATGTCCATGACCTGTTTAAGCTATGAACAAAACACCCCTTTCTAGTCACTCATTGACTTACCCAGAACTACCTCACCAATTGTAATCCTTAAGCTCCCTGGTGGCTGATGTAGATTTCTGTGCTCAAGACGTCCCAATGTCTCTTTCCAAAAAACATTATTCCCTCTTCTGGCAACCCATCACAGGTAGACAGAGTTTCTATTTTGTTCCCCTGATGTCTGTGAGCCAGTTGAAAGGCCAGCTAAGTAGGAACTGATGCCAGTGCCATCTCTCAGGGACACAGCTTCATATGCCTTTTGTCATTACTAGAATTAGCCCTCAGGACAGTTTAAAGTCCAGAAGAAATCATAGGCCCACAGAATTAGAGCTCAAAAGGACCTTACATGTCAAAATATCCAACCCCTTCCTCCCTTTTACAATACTTGTGTTACTGTGTAAATTATTCTTCTGGTTTTACTCATTTCACTTTTGAATCAGTTCACAGATCCTTCCCAGGTTTCTCTGAACCTGTGCCTGTGACTTCTTGTGATTCAGTTGTATTCCATTGAATTCATATGTGACAATTTATTTAGTCATTCTCTAATTTATGGAAACTTAGTAAATATTGGGTTTGTTGCCACCTGACTGTTATTAATAGAGGCTCCCTGGAACCTCATGTTTTGCCAGACCAGCCTACCTGACTCTTAAGAGAGGAACTATCCACATCCTTCAGAAAATTCTTCCTTCTCCCTTATCTTTTTCATGCTTCTGACACGTAAGCCTGCAAATCACCACATTTCCTTTCACTTATGCTGCTTCTCCAACTCCCCACAAAACTCTACTCGTTAAAGAGATATATTTATGGGGAAAAAAGCTGTAGCAATATTATGTTTCCCTTGTGCTAGAACAAGTCTTAAGCACAAGATACTTCCCTAACATCTTTAGAGGATTCCTGTCAGGATCAAAAGAAAGATTGCATGTAGGGATTTTTTGTATCCACTAGGCATCATATAAAACTAAATTATCATGATTTTTTCATTTTAAAAAATTAGTTAACTTATTTTTAGTTTTCAACATTCACTTCCTTAAGTTTCTGAGTTTTAAATTTTCTCCCTCTCCTTGTCTTCCACCCTTCCCAAGAAAGCATGCAATTTAATATAAGCTCTATTTATACATGTATTTGAAATGTGTTTTCACATTAGTCATGATGTAAAGAATTACAACTAATGGGAGGAACCATGAAAAAGAAGAAACAAAGCAAAACATCAAAAGATAGGGAGAGCATATAGCTTGCTTCCATCTGCATTCAGACTCCAAAGTTCTTTGAATCTTTTAGAGTTGTCTTAGATCCTTGCTTGCTGAGAAGAGCTAAGTCTATCAAAGTTTGTGATTGTTACTGTGTACAATGTTCCCCATATTCTGCTCATTTCACTCAGCATCAGTTCATGTAAATCTTTCCAGGTTTTTCTGAAGTCTGCCTGCTCATCATTTCTTTCATTTCTTTATGTATTTTTAGTTTTCAATATTCACTTCCATAAGTTTTAATTCCCCCCCTTTCTACCCCCATGGTCTGTAATCTGATGTAGGCTTTACATATAGATTCCTATTAAACATATTTTCACATTTGTCATATTGTATAGAAGAATTATAATGAGAGAAACCATGAGAAAGAAAAAAAAATGAAACAAAGCAAACCAAAATAAAAAATAAAATAGCTTCACTCTGCACTCAGACGCCATAGTTCTTTCTCTCGATGTGGATGGCATTTTCCAACAGGAATCCTTTGGTATTTTTGAAGGTCCTTGCATTACGGAGAAGGGCTAAGTTTATCAGAATCAGTCATTGCAAATTGTGGCTGTTACTGTATACAAACATTCTCCTGGTTCTCCTCATCTCACTCAACATCAGTTCATATAAATCCTTTCAGATTCTTTTGAAGTCCACCTGTTCATCATTTGTTATACTACAATAGTTTTCCATTACATTCATTCCCCAATTGACAGACATCCTCTCAATTTCTAATTTTTGTTCAGCACAAAGGGAGCTGCTATAAATATTTTGGTACCTGTGGGTCCTTTTCCCATTTTCATGATCTTTTTGGGGAACAGCCCTAGAGGTGGTATTGCTGGGTCAAAGGGTATGCACATTTTTATAGCCCTTTGGGCATAGTTCCAAATTGCTCTCCAGAATGGTTGGACCAGCTTACAACTACAATTTTTCCACATCTTCTTCAATATTTATCATTTTCTTGTTTTGTCATATTAGCCAATCTGATGGGTGTGATGTTGTTACCTCAGAAGTGTTTTGACTTATGTTTCTTTTCTCAATAGTGATTTAGAGCATTTTTTCATATCTTGTTAGTTTTTCTAAAAAAGATACTTGGAAACCTGTGTTGATAACTTTACAATGTTCTGCATTGTCACTTACCTCCAACTACTCAACCAAATGTTGAGACATCAGTAAGGGCTTCTCTAGGAGAGTTGGGCTGGGGCAAACCCTCAGAGGCCTCACTGGATTATTTACAGGTTGCTCTAGGAGTTAGGGACTATCATTGTACTTATTCTAATCCTGAGAAGAACATGATGAAAAGGGTGAACTTCTCTTGTCCTAATGGACAATATGTGCAGCCCCAACATACCTGTGGTCAGTGGAATGACCCCTTGGTTTAGGCTTGGCATTCATTCTTGAGAATAACACATACTGCCCTTTCATTTCCAATGCTCTGTAAGACTGTATCTCCTGTCAGGGAAATCTGACTAGTCTGCTGCTGCTCAACATGGTCCTTCTGGGGAATAGGGTAAGGTAGGGGGAAAAAAGTCAATTAGAAAAAAGTAGAAGGAGCCTTTGAAAATTATGGCAATCTTTTCTATTAAAAGTCTTCAGCTAATAGCAATAAATAAATCTTTCCATCATATGTTAACAATATTTCTCTAAAACCAAGCACTGACATTGTGTTTGATGGAGAAACACTAAAAAATCTTTCCAGTTAAAACCGATGAAAGGCATGGATATTCGTTATCATGGATATAATTTGGTATGCTTATAGAAACTCTTGCTATAGCAATGACAATAAAATTGAGAGAATAGAGGAAATGTAGACAAAATTATCTTTGTCAGTAAGATGGCTTCCTTAGAGAATCCTAGACAATCAATGACAAAATCAAGGAAGACCATTAATAATATGAGGAGGACCTTGATTTAGAGTTGGAAGGGGAGTTAGAGGCTGTAGATGAGGATAGAGAGGCCTAGAGAGGTTCAGTGACTTTGTCAGGAACTGAGCATCTTTAGCCTTGGGAAGAGAGCAGTGTGTGGTGATGGGAGAGCAGGGGCCTTTATAGTCCTTTTCAGGTATTTCACAGAATCAAAGAGTTTTAGAGTGGAAAAGGACCTCAGAGACCATGTTTTCTAACCCATTCTTGAATTCCAAATCTTTTTTTTATTAGATTTTTTTCACAGTTTATGAGTACATGGTCATCCAGACTCTGCTTAAAAATGCCTCTAGTTCTACACGACTTTTGGATAGATCTAATCATTAGCCATTTTTCCTGGAATCAAGCCTAAATCTTTTTCTCCTCAATTTAAATCCTCTGTTCCTAGTTCTGCCTTCCAGGACAAAGAAGGACTGGCCTAATTCCCATTTCACCTGGAAGTCCATTGAAAGTCGCTATCACAACTGGTAATTAGGTAGCATAGCAGGAAGTGTATTGGACTCAGAGTTAGGAAGACTGAAATTCAAAGCCAGCCTCATGCTAGCCTTGTGACCCTGGGCAAGTCACTTAACCTCTGACTGTTCCTGGAAGAGATACTGCAGTTGCTTGACATTACTTTCTATAGCTCATCTTACAGGTGAGGAAACTGAGGCAAACAGTGTTAAGTGACTTGCCCAGGGTCACACAGTAAGTATCTTGAGGTCAGATTTAACCTCAGGTCTTCTTGACTCTAGGCCTAGTAGTCTATGCAATGTACCACCTAGCTGCCCTTATTAAGTGTTTACTGTGTGCCAAACACTGTGTAGTATTGGAAATAAAAATATGGATGCAAAGAGAGTCCATGTCCTCAAGGAACTTATATCCAAAAATGGGGACACAGCACTCATAGGAGAGTGGTGACTCAGGAGGAGCACTTTGGTTTGGAAAGATTTGGGGATGGTACTGGGGAGCAGTCTCCCACTTCCACATCCCCAAAGCAGATTTTGTTATGAATGAATGGGAAAAACATGTACTAAGTACTTAGTAAGAGAAAAGCACTATGTTAAGTGCTGTGGAGACAAAAGGAAAAGCCAGACGTCTCATGCTCTCAGGAGTTCACATACTGACATGGGAGATAGCACATGTGAGGAGGTTTAACTAGAAGTCAATGTCAAGGTCCCATGGTCCATCCAGCTGGTGCTGTGTCACAGCAGATGGTAATGCATCTCTATGTTTGTTTCCATTGATGAAACTGTTACTCTGTGTGATGCTGAACCATCTGCCAGTGCCAAGGACCCTCATAGGCAGCACTTTCTTCTCTGGGTCTTCAGCAGGTGTGGCAGGGGCTGCTGTGGCCTCAAAAGCAGCTGCCAGTTTGAATTTCCCTGGGTGATGGTGGTAGGATCTGGAGGAGAAGGAGGCTAGTGATCTGGAGGGCCCTGCCATTCCCAGGTGTTTTAGGGCTCACTGTCCTAGGCTATCTCTGTCATAGTCTAAATGGACAGAGTAAATAAAGAAGTTACTGGAATTCCAGAATTAGGGAATGGAAGGGACACATAGGTCATCAAGGTAAGGAGAAGAAATGGGGGCAGCATAGTTAGAATGTTGAAGCATGTCTGGGACTGAAGTTCTGGGCTGGGTGAGGCATTTGTCAATCCAGACAAAGGTGCCCTGAGGTGGAAATTTCAGAAAAGAAAGGGTGAAAACCTCCAGGGCATGCCCACTGGTCCAGATTGCAAGGTGGCTTTGAAGGGCACTAGGGATTCTCCCCAACCAACCAATCAGCTGGTGGTATGAAGGGGCAAGGGAAGCCCCTCTGTGAGGAATAAGATTATATAAACCCAGGCCCCAACTCAATATGACCTTTCTATTATTGTTATTCTATTATTGTTTGGGAACAGTGGATCCTGAGAAAGTGAGGGGTCTTCTTCCCCTGGGACCCCAACCACGTCCTTGAGAAGAGATATGATAACTGCCCAACTCCTGGAACTAGCCATTCCAAGGAAACATCGCCCTTGGGGGGACCTTGGGACAATATATGATGCTTGCTAAAAACACCTGGCAGTATGCCTTCTTTGTTCTCAGCATTACTTAAACTGTAAGATTCAGACCCCAAATTGGAATCTCACCCATGGAGGAGATGTCTTGCCTGGGACCCTCCCAAGCAGGACCCTGACAGCTGTACCTAGGATTCCCCAGCTCGTGTGGTCAGGTGTTGTTGCTTCCCCACATTGGTGATGATTGTAAATATGCATATGTATGTATAAATATATATATGTATGTATGCATATCAATCATAGTTGCTCTTATTTTGTTATTCCTAAGCCTTTTACTCTGTTATCTCTGGTCTCTTTCCCAAACCCCTATATTCTCTTGGATCTTTTGAAGTGCTGAGTGTTCCATTCACAAGAATCCTGAACCTCCTTAATTGGACATGGTACATTTTAATTGCTTCTTGGACCATAGTACCAAGCTGCTCTCCAGAATGGTTGAACTAGTGTAAAGCTCCATCAGCAGTGCATTAGTATTCCTATACTCCCACATCTCCATCATTTGTCATATTCCTTTTCTGTTATGTTAGCCAAACTGATAGATGTGACATATGGACCTCAGAGTAGGTCTCTTTTTCTTTTTGGTGGGGGAAAGCCAGGGCAATTGGGGTTAAGTGACTTGCCTAAGGTCACACAGCTAGCAAATGTTAAGTGTCTGAGGTCAGATTTGAACTCAGATCTTCCTGACTCCAGGGCTGGTGCTCTAAACACTGCACCACTTAGCTACCCCCTCTCTGAGTGGTTTTAATTTGCATTGATTGAATTATTAATTATTTAGAACATTTTTCCATGTAACTTTTAGAGAAGGCTAAGAGAAATAGTAAAATTTATAGTTCCCCAAATTATTAAATAGCAAACAAAGGGACTAGTGTCCTTCAGATAGGGCCGTCCAAAATTTGATTGAGTTATTAATTACAAACTCAAGTTACAAACCTTTCTGCCTTCCCAAAACTTCCTCATGCCCTCTCAACATACTTCTAAAACTGATATCAACTATCTGGAAACAGGAGGGGCAGGATGAACCCCATTTGTCCCAAACCTTCTTATCTGCTTTGTTCAGCTTTTCATAAATAGGCTTTAAAGACAGTTTGAATTAACCTGGTGTTAAAAATGGTATCTATCTTTTCTCTCAACTAAAGTATCTCTGATAAAACTAAATATCAGGCACCCAAGTATCCCATCATTCCCAGCACCTGATCATTACCCCCTTAAACAGCTGGGACCCAAAATCATTTGGGTAGATCTGTCTGTTTCATAGAGGACTGATTCTGTATCCAATGGCAAAAACATGTCCAAAGCCAGGTTCCGGCCAAGGTCTTAGAACACTGGGTTCTCAGCCTGAGATGACATCTGCAAGTGAAGGATGCTAAGCTTAGAAGAGACAAATCTGGCAAAGAGATTAAACAAGAGCCAAAAAGGAGTAGGAAGAAAGTGAAGAGAAGTAGGGTTAGGATGGGTTAGTCTAATCCATTCCTCAGATTATGTCACTTTCCTTTATATTTCTACGAACTACATAAACAAGATACTTCATAAGTTAGTATTCTTTTACTACATAACTATGCTGCCTTAAACAATAGAGGTTCCTGACTTGAACCTCATGACTGAATAGTAGACATACATCCTTGTTTCACAAAATTTGTTTAGCCTCTGATTATATTTGCTCTGGAAGAAAGAGATAATTCAGAAATTGAATCTTTAACTTACATTCAGTTACAAATGTTAACTTTTGCTTAGAGCATGAAGTGACTACAAATTCAGATCAGAACAGCCAGATCCCTTCTGCTTTTGAAATCTCATTAAACCTTGATGAAGAAAATTAATTGAAAACTGTTAAAATGATCTTAAGCAGTTTGCATAACTTTTTGCACATGTTCTAATTCTAGATGAAAAATAATATTAGATCTTCCACTAAGCTGACAAAAAAACACACAAATGCAGAGATTCCATTCTTAGGGGTGTGTGAGTGAGATGGGATCTCATAGCCTGTACCTGAGCAAGGACCTGAAGGCCACTGGGAGTTCTTGAAATCCTGGGGCAGATGTGTCCAGGTTAACTGGCCAGGATACTCACCCTCAGGGTCTAGGGATACCTGCCCTCAGGGTCTATCCAAGTGAAAGCAAAAAGGGGTTTAGTAGCAGGGCCAGGGGGACAGTGGGAGTTAAAAAGCCAGTGTGTCTCAACAGAATGAGGGGCAGAGATGGAAAGGGACTGACATGGGTAACATGGTTACCCAAATCAGACAGTGCTGGCATGGACAGCATTCTGGTTTTTAAAGAGATTCAATATCCAGGTTAAGTAAGCAGAAACTACAATCAGTGATTGGTTAGTGTACATCTGAATTTCCCACTGGCTCCAAGTGTACCCTAGGCTGAAACTCCTGCCCACAGATCAATTAGGGGAGGGGAAGGGTGTAGTTGCCTGTTTACAGATCAATTAGGGGAAGGCGAGGGTGGAGTTGTGCTCAAAACTATGAAGGCTGCTGGGGAGGAAATTATTATTATTATTTTTTTTTTGCTTTTTAGAGGGCAATTGGGGTTAAGTAACTTCACCAAGGTCAAAGAGCTAGGTTTTTGTTTGTGTGTATTAAGTGTCTGAGGTGGGATCTGAACTCTGGTCCTTCTGACTCCAGGACCAGTGCTCTACTCGATGCGCCTCCTAGCAGCCCTCCAGGAAATGATTTCTTCTTAATAATAATAGTAACTTTCTGTTTAAAGAAAGTAAAAAAAGGAGCCTATAAATCCTCCTGATCTGGGAAGTTCTTTGGGGACTCATAAGACAGGTACCTTGGGACATTCTTTTGGGCAAGGCCAGAAAATCTGATCAGCCTTGGACAGAAGTTGCCTAACAAAAGTAATGAGGTGGTTTAGGATAATGATTAAATTCCACCTGGGATATCACATATGGCAGCTACATGATTGAGCCTCTCAGTCTTAGGAGATCCCAGCCTTGATTCAGATTGGGATCTCTTATTTGAATACAATTGATACTGTCATCTGATGAGGTCAGGGAAGCACTGGTGAGGTTAGGGAAGCATAAAATGTCATGGTCAGGGTTAGGGGTGATTGTGACCCCAAAATACCAACAGCCTGAGTCCTGCCCAATGAATTCGACTTAGGTCTTCTCTCAGCCAAAGAAAAGCAAAGTTTATTAAAGATTTGCCATATTGGGTAGACTCTGAAGGAGCTTTGGTATCTATGAAGCTTGTATTGGACAAGCTAGACTAATCTGAAGGAGCTTTGGTATCTATGAAGCTTGTATTGGACAAGCTAGACTAATCTGACACAGAATGAGTATGCACTAGGTCATTCTCCAGTTTAGTCAAGGAGGCAAGACGGATCTTATGTACATAAAGGTTGTGGGAGGATTTAGGGGTGGTGTAGAGGAGAAATTTTGGGAGGGTCTTCAGGGGGAGTCAAATGAAGTCAGACTCCAGTAATGAGACATTAGGGGTGGGAAATAGCTGGAGGCGACCTAGAGCTGACCAACAATTTGGACCCAGCTATTGTGTAAGGCTGATGGCCTCAGGCAAATGCCTTGGGTGGGAAGATTCAAGGAGTTGCATCAATGTCTTAGAATGCAGAAAAGAAGGAAATGCCTCCAATATCAGTGATCTTGGGGCTCACTCTTGGTAATTCAACAAACAATGATTATTTGGTAGGCATTGTGCTTAGGGCTGGAGGTGCAAAGTGGGGTGAAACAGCCTCTGCCCTCAAAGAGCTCACTTTCTAAACTGAACCCATTGGATTAGTCAAGGTAACAGGTCAAAGAGCTTTAGCAATATATGGGCTCTTAGAATGCCAAGAACATGTAAGTTATGATTGAATTTTGTTTCCACAGAAATTATAAAAACAGAAATGATATGAAACCTGGTTTGAAGTCATACTGATGGCTAAAGTCAGAGAAAAAACTGCTTGTAAGGGGCAGTGGGGGAGGTTGGTGCCTGAAAAATCAGCATAGCTACTACTTTCCTTTATTCTGAGAAGACCTTTTTGGGTTTAAAAATAGGCCTGCTAGACCAGATCTCATTCACAAAGAATGAGGCTTAGATCCGTTATAATGGGACTTTCATTTTTGATATCCAGGTTGGAATCTTTCAATTTAGAATTTTATTAATTCTCCAAGTCAATGAGGAAAATCCTTTCTCATGCTAATTAGATGAGTCTGGGCAGGATTAGGGATTGGGCAAGGAGTGAAACATCAGTAAATCTACTAAAGGTAACCTTTAGAATTTAACCTTTAGAAATACCCAGGCTGCCCCAATCAATGTCTTGGTAAGAAGATCAAAGTAAGGGAGTATACATTATGTCTGAGTCTAGGATACATATGATAGGTCAGAGATTAGTAAATATCTTTATGACCCAGTATGCAGCCAATTCAGCCAGTACACATCAATTCAAAGTAATAAGTTCTGTAGGTGCCACTGGCTATTGTATCAGGAAGAGAGAGAAATGTTTTACTAGGACATGCAGTGCTTGAACTGGAGAGAAACTGCCTGAGCCAATATTTTGAGGGTAGGGAGAGATGTGATTCTGGAATTGGAGCCCAAACACAGGCACCAAGCACCCCATCAGTTCCTTAATGAATCCCTTCCAGGCCTAAGGTGACTGACCTCTCAATATGTAGTCACCTTGACATAGTATAATAGTCCCCTTTTAATTCTTCTTGTCCAAGTTTTGCCTTTTTAATCAGGGTGAAAGCCTGAATGGAGAATTTGCTGGGTCCTTTGTACTTTTCTCAGAGAATAAATTGTTATAAACAAAGTGTTAAGATTGCAGCAGCTTGTGGAGTGGAAGATTTGATCCTTTACTGACTATTCTCCCAGTAGTGGAACAAAGATTATATAGGCCCCCTTCAGTTAGAGTCATTGGTCCCCTCTACACAGGTCTTCCCCTTTCCCTGGGGATTCATGTCTTAAATGGTTCTTCTCTTCTGGACCAGCCTGGTCTAGTCTCCCTCTCCTCTTTGTAGATTTCTTTATATGATTGAATAGTATTTTCTGCCCTTTGACCTCAGGATGGAGGCTCTTCCATACATCCTGTGCAGGATCATTTTGAAAACATTTATAGTTCCTATAGAATCTATGGAAACCAAACTCTCAGTGGTACTCACAATTATTATTACTGATTTTAAAGTACAATACACCCAATTAAATATAGAACAGTTTGGAAACATTGTAAGCACAGTGTTGCAACTTAATTCATCATTTCACAGCATTCAGATCAAAAGAGAAGTTCCTTTTGTGAGGGTACAATTGCACATCCCTCTAAAATCTTTATTTCAAATTAAGAGCCTGTATATATAATGGTTACCCCAAATCTCCAATCGGGAAACATTTGGCATATAATCACAACATCAACAATGTTACAGTGTTAATACCTGAAACAAAACTGCCAAAGAACATCAATCCAGTTGATTATCTTAGATATAAAAACCTCTTTGTCCGTTTCTGTAATCAACACTACAGGCTGGTTGCTTTCAGAGAGGAGCAAAGAGTAATTCTGATCCAGTTGTATTCAATAATTATTCTTTCAGCTTCTAAACACAAGCCCTTAAATACCAGTTTTTAAGGGTATTTGACATTAAGGGTAGAGCTGCCCTCAGCTGACCCAACACCCCAGATATCCTGCTGGGAGCAGACTTTAAATGAGCCCACATTCTGATTTAAACTAGGAGAAATGTGCTAATTAAACTGACTGCATTTTCTCAGACTGAGCTCTGCTTGGCTGTGAATTGCTCTCTCTCCTGGAAGTCTCCAGGTTGCTTCTTCCTTGCTCTCCCCTCCCAACCCCTAAAGTCCTGAATCTTTCCTCCAATAAGAAATCAGGTGGTAGAGAGATGGGGGAGGAGGAGCCCTCAGAGATGACCAGCCTGGTGGGTGTTGGCCCAGGTGGAACATGAGCTCTGGGGTGGAGTTAGGAAGCCTGGAAGGAGTATAGGGCAGAAGAGGGGTCATCCCAGTGGCCAAGGCATTCTGGGTAATAGGGGGCAGGACTTGGGGAGGAAAGGCTGAAAGGATCCTGAGTACCTGGCCCTGGGTGTGATTGGAGGAAACAGCCCTTCCTGAGGCGTCTGAGAGAGGGAGGACCCTCCCAGAGTGGGCTGGCTGAACCGTGAAACTTGTGCTGATATTGCTCTGCCCTGTCCCCTTGCAGCTGAGCTTTCTCTGCTTTTTTCCCTCAGAGCTGAGGCCACACTGCTTTCTCTTGGACCTGAGATTTCTGCCTTGTGGATGCCAGCTCTGTGGGTGCACGTCCCAGGTAGGTCTGAGCCAGGCTCTTACAGCCCTGTTGGCTTCTGCTGGCTGGCCAAACCACTGGGTCTCCTCCTCCTCCTCTGACCATGTGGTGACTCCAGCTCCAGGTGCACCTTTAGCAGTCTTCCTCCCTAGCCTGGATTCTGGACAAGCTTCCTCCTGCAAACCCTTTTCCAGGCTCCCAGTCTCTTTTGGAAAATCCAGGGTCACTCTCCCCACATTTAAGATTGGGTCACCATTTCCCAAAATTCAAACCTTACCCATTGAGACTCAGGAATCCCACTTTGATTGAAAGCCAAATGAGAGACTTGAGTGAACCTTAAAATGCAAGGGTAAAGGGACAGGGTGTTCCTCAGAAGAATTTGGTCACTCTAGCTTTCTTTCAATCGGAGACAAGGCTTCTTGTGTTTTTAATAAAAGCAATATTTAAAGAATCTGTGCTTTTGGAAGGATAACTAAGATTTTCATTTTTTTTTCTTTCTTAGAGGGCAATTGGGATTAAGTGACTTGCCCAAGGATTGGGCTAGATTTTGTGTGTGTTAAGTGTCTGAGGCAGGATCTGAACTCAAGTCCTCCTGACTCCAGGGCCAGTCCTCTTTTCACTGCACCACCTAGCTGTCCCCAACAACTAAATTTTTATATATATGGGCAAATGTTGTGGGAAGGTTTGGGATAGGATTGAGGGGGCCAAATAGCCTGGGGTGTTCTGGAGGTAGCCTAGAAGGAGCCTAAATGGGATTAGGGGGTTGGAAGTAGCCTTCAGTGGTCCAGAGATAATTGACAGTGAAGGGCTTGGCTGGGCTGGGGCCACAATACCAGGAGAATTGAAAGGATTTTTGAGTAGGTGGGGATGTGTGGGAAAGTTGTGGAGCTGGGTTGATCTTTTGGGGTCCAAGTCCCATACCCAGTCAGGGGGAGATCTCTGATTCAGGAGCCATTGAGGCTAGGACTGGTCTCATCCCATCTGAGATCCCAAACCTCCTCTGACTCTTGGATCTCTGAAGGAAAATAGGGGAAAGGAAGAGGAGTAAGAAAGGGTGGGACCATCTTCTTTTCCCAGATGGACCCTACCTTTAGGTTTCATTCTCTGTCCTCAGGCCAGGGCCTCACTCCCTGTATATCCCTGTTGGCCTGCCTCTTGCCCTGGGATCCTTCTCCCTCCCCTGCTCAGTGTACAGAAGACCAAGCTGGTAACCTGGAGCCATAGGGAATGGCCCCTGGGAGCTGCAGATCCCCATCCCAGGTGAGTACACTCTGTCCATAGATTTGACCAACATAAACTGCAGAGCCATTTCTATAGAGGAAGAGGATTGTCTATGAGGCTGGCAATCCCCTATCTGTGTGACTGTTTCTTTGCAAAAGTAGGTAAGAAATTGCAAACAGTAGTGACAGCACCACCCTGTTCTTTGTACTTTGAATTGATTCCTGGCACTTTGGCATCACAGTCACTACCCCCTCCCCCCACCCCCAATTGCTGCCCTCCCCTGTGTGTTTTCTGTTTTGCCTCATGAACCCTGAACACAAGGAAGAGCACTTCACTCCTTTCTCTCTGCTCTGTAGAGGTCTTGTGTTTGCTCCTTTATCTATGCCTAGCACCCTTCCTTTCATATCCATAAAATTGCTCCCCTCTCCCTTTTGCCTCTTTCACCAAGCTGTCCCTGCTAGACCTGGAAGACAGGATGCTCTGCTTGTCCTCCAGGGTCTGAGCTGCACAAACAGCTCTGTCTGGTGCACACTGACTGGCCCTTGTCTTGTAGCTGGTTTAACTCTCAAGGCCACACTGAGGGGCCAATGAGGAGGGAAAGGAGCAAATTCTATAAGCAGGGGTTCAGGGTGTTCCTGGCCTCCTACATATTGTGGCCCAGTGTACCTGGAAAATATGGCATTTGTTCAGGGCCTAGTACTTACCTTGTTAGAGAGGATGTAGAGAAAGGGCTGAGTTTGGAGAACTATTCCAAGTTCTGGGCGTTTTCTTTTCAAATGGGTGAAAGAGGGGGACTGAAGGAGACTCTCAGTTCTTGTCCAAGAGGACTCAGGCCCTTTGTACAAAGATACACTGGACTGATTTACTTTGTCCTCTAAATCCACTTTTGACCATCTTCACTACAACCCTCTTGGGTAGGTGTTCTTATTATCTTTACTTCACAGTTCAGGAAACTGAAGCAAACAGGTTGGGTGATTTACCAACCAGGATGACATAGTAAATGTCTGAGGCTGGATTTGAACTCAGAGCTTCATGATCTTAGACCATTTCACAGTTACATCAACCTTGTATTAGTGTGCCCATCTTCCCATATTCCTCCAACATTGACTGCTACTATTTTTTGTCATTTTTGGCAATTTTGCAAAGTATGAGATAAAACCTTAGTGTTGCTTTGTGTTGTTTTTCTCTTATTAATTGTTTGGAACATCTTTGCATATGGTTGGGTTTATATACTTGGCAGTTCTTTCTGAGAATTTGTTGTGATTTGACCATTTATCTATTGGGGAATGGCTCATTGTTATTTTTCATTTCTTTCAATCACATCTGACTCTGTCATACAATGGGGTTTTCTTGGCAGAGATACTGGGGTGATTTGTCATTTCTTTCTCTAGCACATTTTACATAGGAGGAACTGAGGCAAACAGGGTGAGGTGACTTGCCCAGGGTCACATTGCTAGTTATTGTTTGAGGCTAAATTTGAACTCAGATCCTCCTGACTCCAGGCTCAGTGCTCTGATCTATCTATTGTGCCACCTACCTCTCCCTGGCTATTAGACTTTTTAAAGATAATTTCATTTTTCCCCAATTACATATAAAAACATTTTTTATTCCCAAATTTTGAGGTAACAGTTCTCTACCTGCCCCTTTCCTCTTAGCCCTCCTGCATATAGTAAGCAATATATAATATAGTATAACAAAAACGTATGCAGTCATATAAAGCATTTTCATATTAGCCATTTTGTTAAAGAAAACTTGAACAAAAAAGAAAGAAAGTGAAAAATAGAGTGTTTTAGGTCTATATTCTGACTCTGTTCTTTCTATGAAGGGGGATAGCCTTTTTCATCATGATTCATTTGGGATTATCTTAGATCATGGCATTGCTGAGAAGAGCTAAGTTGTTCATTGTTATTCATCATACAATATTACTGTTACTTTGTATAATGTTGTTCTAGTTCTGCTCAGGTTAATCTGCATCAGTTCATGTAAGTCATTCTAAGTGTTTCTGAAATCATCCAGCTTGTCTTTTCCTATAACATAATAGAATTCTATTGTCCTCATATATCACAAGTTGTGAAGGCATTCCCCTATTAATGGCATCTCCTCAATGTCCAATTTTTTGGCACTACAAAAAAAAGCTATTATAAATACCCTCACATAGAAATAGGCTCTTTTCTCTATTTTTGAAAAGAAAATGTGTGGATACTGACTTAGGGGTGGTATTGCTGGGTCAAAGGAAATGAGGAGTGGCATTGTTGGGTCAAAGGACATGCACAGTTTTATAACTTTTTGAATATAGTTCCAAATTGCTCTTCATAATGGCAGAATGAGTTCACAAATCCAAAAATAGTGCATTATTGTCCCAGTTTTCCTACTTCCCTCCAACATTTATCATTTTCCTTTTCTGTTGTATTAGTCAATTTGATAGCTATGAGGTAGTGGTAAGCTAGAGTTGTTTTAATTTGAGTTTCTCTAATCAGTGATTAATCACTCTAAACAGTGATTTAGAGAATTTTATATGACTATATAGCTTTCATTTCTTTGAAAACTTCCTGTTCATATCCTTTGACGATTCAACAATTGACTTGTGACTTTTTTCTTATAAATTTGACTCAGAGTGTTATATATTTGAAAATGAGGCTTTTATTAGATTCTTGTAAAATTTTTTCCCAGTTGTCAGCTTTCCTCCTAATCTTGGTTGCATTGATTTTGTTTCTGCAAAAAGTCTTTTTAATTTAATAAAATCCAAATTATCCATTTATATCTAGTAATGCAGTTTATGGGTAAGTGCATTCCATTCATATTTTCAGTTATGATAACTGTGAATTTCCCTCCATCATATTTCCCCTTATTTCTCCCTTCCTCTTCCTCTCCCCTCACATCTTTTACTTCTGACCAATGCTTCCCCCAACCTGCCCTTACTTGTATCAATCCTCCCCCCCATCCCTGTCTGTTTTTACTTCGCTATAGGATGAAATAGTTTTCTATACTCATCTAAGCATGTATGTTATTCCCTCTTTGAGTCAATTTTGATAAGAGTAAGACTCAGGCCCTCCATTCCCACCTCCCCCATCTTTCCTTTCACTGTAATATCTCTTTGCCTCTTTTATGTGAGACAATTCACCTTCTTCTACCCTTCCCTTTCTTCTTCTTAGGGGTATGTTTCTCTTTCTCACTCCTTAATTTCGGGTTTTTTTTTTTTTTTAATATTATCTCATAGTCCTTGTATCCTGTCAGTGTATCTTCTTTCTAATTGCTCTAGTAGTCATAAATGTCTTAAGAGTTACAGATATCATCTTCCAATGTAGGGATATAAACAATTTAACCTTATTTAGTCTCTTCTGTTTTCTCTTTCCTGTTTACCTTTTGCTGTTTCTCTTGAGTCTGGTATCTGAAGATCAAATTTTTGTCCAGTTCTGGTCTTTTTGTTAGCAAAGCTTGATTCTCCTTTGTTCACTAAAGGCCTAGAACCTTTCTCTTGCAGAATATCATATTCTACACCCTCTGATTTTTTTTTTTTTAAGCAAAGTAACTTGCTCAAGGTTACATGGCTAGTCATTATTTATGTGTGGGTGCTCATTTTCTGAGGCCAGATTCAATCCCCGGTCATTCCAACTCTGAGGCCAACACTCTTACTCACTGTGCCAGCTTGCTGCCCCACCCTCTGATTTTTTAACATAAAAGCTACTCACTTTTCTGTTAGCCTGACTGTGGTTCCATGACATCTGAATTGCTTCTTTCTGATTGCTTGTACTCTTTTTCTCCTTGACCTCGGAGCTCTGGAAGATGGCTATAGTATTCCTGGCAGTTTTGATTTGGGGTCTTTATTTTACCCCCTGTCTCTTAAGACATCCAGTCTGTTTTCTTTGGTAATTTCTTTGCCAAGAAAATACCAAATGGGGTCATGGAGTGTCAGATATCATTGATGTAATCGAACAACAACAATAGCATCGATATAGAATGTATTGTAGAGGATTGTGTAAGATGTTGATCCAATTGTAATTTCTTTCCTCACTGCTTTCCAGTGTTCTCAGCAGTATTTTTTTAGCCAATTAAGGAGGTTTACCCATAGTAGTCTTTTGTCCACTTTATCAAACATGGAGTGACTGAGTTCTAATGATTCTGAATCTCCCTTGTTTAATCTGTTCGTTATTTATCTCTCTGTTTTCTTTTACCAATACCACATAGTTTTGATGACCAATGCTGTAAACTATAGTTTTATATCCTGAAGTACTCTTCTTCCTATATCCTTACTTCCTTTAATTATTCTCCTTGATATTATTGTAGATCATTTTATTTTTCCAAATGAATTTTGTTACTGTCTTCACCCCTGTAAAATATGTCCAACTCTTTGTGAACCAATTTGGGTTTTTCTTGGGAAAGATATTGGGGTAGTTTTTTCTTTATCTAGCCCATTTTATCAGATGAGGAAACTGAAGCAAACAGTTAAATGACTTACCCAGGATCACACTGGTAGTAAGAATCTGAGGCTGGGGACAGCTAGGTGGCCAAGTGAATGGAGCCAGGTTCCCTGGAGTCAGGAGGAACTGGTTTCCATTCTAGATTCAGACATTTAACACTTAACTAGCCCTGTGACCTTGGGGAAGTCAGTTATCCCCAATTGCCCTGCCTCCCCACCCTCCAGAAAAAAAGAAGTATCTGACATTGAGTTTGAACTCAGATTTTTCTGACTCCAGGCTTAACCTTCTATGCTCTCTGCCCCCTAGTTGCCCCTAAAATGTCAGTATGATGGTCATAAATGTATATATTTTTAATAAACCAATGTTTATTTTTTAATCAGCATTTTTCCAATGCTATTAAAGCACCTGGGTTTTAAGACCACTCTGTAGTAGTTCCTACCCACTCAGTGGCCTGAGCAGTAGGAACCACAGACCAGTCCTTAGTAGCCCGCTGAGCATTCCAATCTTCGGTGGGGAACTGCTGAATGGGCACAGATGGCACCTGTACTCCCTCGGACCAATCAGCCACCTCTGGTTGAGTAGCAGTGAAATCTGGGTTGGGTGCAGTCCATTCACCCTGAAACTCCTCTTTTGTCACTGCCTTCTCAGCTAAAGCCTGCTCTTCCTTTTCAATCTCCTCTGGATCTCTGAAGAAGTAAAGATCAGGCATAAACTCCCATGGGTGTTCCCGGGAGATGGTACCACGAATCTGCAGGACTTCATGGGCCAGCATCCACCACATCAGACCCACAGAGTGAGCTCCCTTGTTGTTACATGGAATGGCAATGATCATGTATTGAAGTGGGGAATCTGTGTTGCACAGGGCAATGGTTGGGAGGTTAACATACGATGCTTCAGTCAGAGGCTGGTGATCTGCCTGAGGATCAGTGACCACCAAGAGGCGAGGCTCCCTGAAAGCTGCCTGGATCTGGTTGGTGAAGGTGCCCGGTGTGAAACATCTAGCAATTGGTGTGGTGCCAGTGGCAGCAGCGAATTTCAGAACATCTCTCTGGCCAGTGTTCCTGGATGAGATGACACTAACATCGGCTGGGTTTTCAATGGCTACAAAGGCACTCGCTGCCAGCAGAAGTTTTTCCCAAATTCTCTTCAGATTAATTATGTAGATGCCATCACTCTTTCTTTTGTAGACATATTGTTCCATCTGGAAGTCCAGATTGGTGATGCCCAGATGGGTTCCTGTAGCCAGGAACTTGAGGACATCCTCCTCCTTCATCTGCAGGACATCCAGGGCTCCAGATATTGTGAAAGTTTCCCTTTAAAATAAATGTATAAATATTGCTCTTAATGTTTCACTTCTTTGACTCTTTTGTTAGCCCTGAAGCAATTTATGTTCTTTTTTTTTTTTAATGAAAGGATATATTGATAATTTCTGCCTCTTTTTTATTTGTTTGCAGTATCTTTCTGTCCCAGGCCATGGCTACTTTTCATAAAAGTTTCATGGTGTCCAAAGAAATAAATAATGTCTTCAGTTCTGATTTTCTTTTTAACAATATTTGATTCTGGGGCAGCTAGGCGGCACAGTGAGTAGAGCGTCGGCCCTGGAGTCAGAAGGACCTGAGTTTGGATCCGGCCTTAGACACTTAACGCACACACAAACAAAAACCTAGCCGTGTGACCTTAGGCAAGTTACTTAACCCCAATTGCCCTCCAAAAAGCAAAAACAACAACAACAAAAATACAAAATCAAAACAATATTTGATTCTTTTTTATCATTGAACTACTGATATTTTGTCACACATCTGTAAAGCTCCTATTTGCAGGAGAAATCTCCCTGGGCTTTATACTGAGCTGCACTGGTTTGTGGAACACATTCTTCCATTGCCCGCCTCATTTCTAATGGGTTTAGAATAGTGTTGCATATTTCATTGTCCTTTCCATTGTATTTGAAAATCTTTGTCTTGATGGCTTTTAGAAGTCTCTAAGGGTTCGGAGCCAAGATGGCAGAGTAGAAACAGCATGTCCAAGCCACTTTTGCCCCAGATCACCTCCAAACTATGTAAAAGGGGACTCTGAACAACTTCTGGAGCCCCAGCACCCACAGAATGACACAGAGAAGTTAACCTCCCGCTGAGGACAGCCCAACAGCTCTACAGGAAGGACCAGCGCAGCGCAGTGCACGGGGAGCCAAGCTGCAGTTTTAGCTCCAGGGCGGCCAAGCCAGCAGCTGGCTGGAGGGACCACAGAAAACCAGCAGCTTCTGTTGATTCCAGAATTATCAACATAGACATGCCTAGGACAAAGTGCGAGGTTAGTGCCCTTTGGACTTTGGGACCAGTATTTGGGGAACACGTCGGCTTCCTCCTCTGGGGGCTAGAAGCCGCTGAGGAGACACTCCATTTTGTAGTTTTCAGAGGCAGCTCCAACTCCTGGGCTACGAACTGTAGGGAGATCCAACGATCAGTCGTGGGGGGTAATCGCTCTTGCTTTAACCTCCATGGATATGGATTGTGATCTGTGGTAGAGGTCGTGGGTGGGTTTCCAGCTTGCCAGGAACGGAAGTTGTCCCCCACACGTTCGGAACGGAAGTTGTCCCCCACATGTTCGGAATGGAAGTTGTCCCCCACACGTTCGGGACGAAAGTTCCCCTGTCTGGCGGCAGAGCCATAGTGTGGCAACAAGCCCAAAAGTCAAGTAATTAAGTGGTAACATGCTAAGGCAAAGGAAATAAATTAAACAGAAAAATGCAACCTTAGACTCCTACTTGAGGGGCAAAGAGGATCGAAGCATGGAACAGTCAGAAGACTGTGAGATCAGAAATCCTGGTACAAAAGCCCTAAAGGAAAATATGAGCGCATTACAGGCCATAGAGGACCTTGAGAAGGACTTTAAAAATCAAATAAGAGACGTGGAGGGAAAATTGGGAAGAGAAATGAGAAGGATACAGGAAAAGTATGAAATGAGGGTCAACAGCCTGACTGAGGAAAACAACACCTTAAAAAATAGACTAACTCAAATGGCAAAGGAGGCCCAAAAGAGCAATGAGGAGAAGAATGCCTTAAAATGTCGAATTTGCCAGATGGGAAAAGAATCTCAAAAGTTCACTGAGGAGATTCATTCCTTCAGAGTTAGACTGGAGCAAATGGAAGCTAATGACTTTATGAGAAATCAAGATACTGTTAAGCAGATCCAAATAAATGAAAGATTAGAAGGCAATGTGAAATATCTCATGGGAAAAACCACTGACCTGGAAAATATATCCAGGAGAGATGATTTAAAAATTATTGGACTACCTGAAAGCCATGATCAAAGAAAGAACCTAGAAATCACCCTTCAAGAAATTCTCAAGGAAAATTGCCCTGATGTTTTAGAAACAGAGGGCAAAATAGAGGTTGAAATAATCCACAGATCACCTCCTGAAACAGATCCCAAAAATAAAACTCCCAGGAATATCATAGCCAGGTTCCAGAATCCCCAGATCAAGGAGAAAATACTACAAGCAGCCAGGAAGAAACAATTTCAATATTGTGGAAACACAATCAGAATAGTGGAGGACCTGGCAGCTTCAACACTGAGGGATCGAAGGGCATGGAATATGATATTCCAGAGGGCAAAAGAGCTGGGAATGAACCCAAGGGTCACCTACCCAGCAAAACTTGTTTCAGGGGAAAATATGGTCATTCAGTGGAATAGAGGACTTTCAAGCATTCCTGAGGAAAAAACCAGAGTTGAATAGAAAATTTGACATCCAGATGCAAGAAGCAAGAGATGCCTAAGAAGGTAATCAGGGAAAAGAAATCAAAAGGAACTTATCAAAGTTGAACTATTTACATTCCTATATGGAAAAGCAATAACTGTGACTGATGATATCTTTCTCAGTATGAAAATAATGGAAGAAGGGTGTATGGTCATATGAATACATATGTCTATGTGTGTATATATGTTTACAGTTATACATGGAGAGAAGGCATAGGTTGAATTTGTTGGGAAGGGAGGATACTTAAGGGGTGAAATTATGAGGTGAGAGAGGAAAGTGGCAAGAGGAGATGGGGAGAGAAAGGGTAGGGTAAGCTATCTCATGTAGAAGAAGCAAGGGGAAGTGGTTGCAAGGGAGGGGGAGAATAGGAAGGCAAAAAGGCAAAAGCACACTCTCATTGAATTTGTTTCAGGGAGAGAATGACATACATACTAAATGGGATATCTCAACCCACAGCAGAATAGGGGGAAGGGGGATGAGAGGAGGGATGATGGATGGGAGGGCATCCTTGTGGGGAGGGGAGGTTGGAAGTACCCACTATAGAAGAGGGACAGGATCATGTAGGG
Source organism: Gymnobelideus leadbeateri (assembly GCA_011680675.1). NCBI lineage: Eukaryota > Metazoa > Chordata > Mammalia > Diprotodontia > Petauridae > Gymnobelideus > Gymnobelideus leadbeateri. The sequence goes on along the minus strand of WOXC01005522.1, from coordinate 189,576 downwards.
AATGGACCAGGTGGGGGGGTGGGATGAGTGGGAGGGAATTATAAACAGCCTTGTACAATATATCTACTATGTTAATGTTTTGCACAGCTAGACATGTACAACATATACTGAATTACTTATCTTCCCAGAGGGAATGGGTGACAAGGGAGGAAGGAAATGGATCTGAAATTTGAGGTCTTAAGATTAAATGTTTCAAATATATATAAATACCATTATTAATACTCTTTTGCTTGTAATTGGGAGATAAGATGTGTAGGCATTGGGACACAAAGATTTGCCTTCCTCTAATGGAAAAGTCGAAGGGGGTATGGGAGAAGATATGGGAGAGAGCAGATTGGAGGAAGCGATATCCTGTGGGACTGCTATTCTGGGAGGGTGGGTAGGGGAAAAACATGGGGGAAAAATAATTGTAACTCAAAATCTGGCGGAAATGAATGATGTAAAACAGAAGTTAATAAAGCATTTGTTTAAAAAAAAAAGTCTCTCAGCCTCAAGGATCTGACAGTCTAACAGGAAAACAACATTCCACAAATCATGAAAACAGGTCTGAGTAAGGAGAAGTCACCCTAGTTTTAAGTGTTCAGGAAGGTCCCAAAGATGTTGAGCCAGGTAAGAAATGAGATTTCTGAAATGAGCTCTCTAATGTAGGTTTACAGTTCACAACCCCATCCTATGATGGTGAGGGATGGATGTGGGAAGCTTGCAAAGAAAAGAGATTTCAAATAGCTTTTGATGGGTATGAGTTAGGGAATCAGAGAAGAGTTATCAGTCAATAAAAGGACTGCTTTCTGGCAATGAGAGCCCACATGATGAATACAATGTAATAAAGAATGGTTAAGATCCCAGTGAGAAAGAAGTATAAATTCATTTTTTTTCCCAGATGCTTCATTAACTTCTGCTTTACATCATTCATTTCTGCCAGATTTTCAGTTACAGTTTTTTCCCCATTTTTCCCATACCCAGCACCCCAGAATAGCAGTCCCGTAGGATATCCCCTCATTCAATCTGCTCTCTCCCACATCTTCTCACATACCCCCTTCGACTTTTCCGTTAGGGCAAGGTAACTCTGTACCCCATTGTGTACACATCTTATCTCCCAAGTATATGCAAAATAGTGTAAATAATAGTGTGTGTGTGTGTGTGTGTGTGTATATATATATATATGTGTATATATATATATATATGTATATATATATATATATATATATATATATATATATGAAAGATTTAATTTTAAAAATTCGAATTCCAGATCCAATCCCTTCGTCCCTTGTCACCCACTCCCGCTGGGAAGATAAGCAATTCAGTATATGTTGTACATGTATAGCTATGCAAAAAATTATCATAGTAGATATATTGTAAAAGACTGGCTATGTTTCCCTCCTACCCATCCTACCCCCCACCTGGTCCATTCCCTAATTTGATCCTGTCCCTCTTCAAAAATGATTGCCTCTAACCTCTGCTCCCCACCGCATGCCCTGCCCTCCATCATCCCCCTCCCCCCTACTCTCCTGCAGGGTGAGATATCCCATTTAGTATGTATGTCATTCTCTCCCTAAGCCAAATTCAATGAGAATATGGTTTTTCCTTTTTGCCTTCCTGTTCCTCCCCTCCCCTGCAACCACTTACCCTTGCCTCTTCTACATGAGATAGTTTACCCCGCCTCCCCATCTCCTCTTGCCACATTCCTCTCTCTCCTCTTAACTTCACCCCTTAAGTATCATCTCTTCCCACCAAATTCAACCTGTGCCCTCTATCCATATATACCTGTAAATATATATACACACATTCACATATGTATTCATATACCTGTATACCCTTATTCAACTATTTTCATACTGAGAAAGGTTTCATCAGTTAGTTATTATTTTTCCATGTAGGAATGTATATAGTTCAACTTTGATAAGTTCCTTTTGATTTCTTTTCCCTGTTTACCTTCTCAAGCATCTCTTGCTTCTTGTGTCTGAATGTTAAATTTTCTATTCCACTCTGGTTTTTTCCTCAAGAATGCTTGAAAGTCCTCTATTCCACTGAATGACCATATTTTCCCCTGAAACAAGATACTCAGTTTTGCTGGGTAGGTGATGCTCAGTTTTAATCCCATGTTCTCTAACCTGTGGAAAATCATATTCCATGCCCTTCCATCCCTTAGTGTAGAAGCTGCCAGGTCCTCCACTATTCTGATTGTGTTTCCACAATATTGAAATTGTTTCTTCCTGGCTGCTTGTAGTATTTTCTCATTGATCTTGGAATTCTGTGACCTGGCTATAATATTCCTGGGAGTTTTCTTTTTGGGATCTTTTTCAGGAGCTGATCAGTAGGTTCTTTCATTCTCTATTTCGTCCTCTGGATCTAAAACATCAGGGCAATTTTCCTTGAGAATTTCTTGAAGGGTGATTTCTAGGTTCTTTCTTTGATCATGGCTTTCAGGTAGTCCAATAATTTTTAAATTATCTCTCCTGGATCTATTTTCCAGGTCAGTGGTTTTTCCCATCAGATATTTCACATTGCCTTCTATTCTTTCATTTGTTTGGATCTGTTTAACAGCATCTTGATTTCTCATAAAGTCACTAGCTTCCATTTGCTCCAGTTTAATTCTGAAGGAACGAATCTCAGTGAGCTTTTGCGATTCTTTTTCCATCTAGCAAATTCAGCTTCTTAAGGCATTCTTCTCATTGCCTTTTTGAGCCTCCTTTGCCACTTGAGTTAGTCTATTTTTTAAGGTGTTATTTTCCTCAGGCTGTTGACTGTCATTTCATATTTTTCCTGCATCCTTCTCATTTCTCTTCCCAATTTTTCCTCCACTTCTCTTATTTGGTTTTTAAAATCCTTCTTAAGGTCCTCTATGTCTTGTAACCTGCTTGTATTTTCATTTGGGGCTTTTGGTGCAGGATTTTTGACTTCACAGTCTTCCTCCTGTTCCATGCTATGATCCCCTTGCCCCCAAAATAGGAGTCTAATGTTGAATTTTTCTGTTTTTGTTTCCTTTACCTAGGCATGTTGCCACTCAATTACTTGACTTTTGGGCTTGTTGCCACAGTACGACTCTGCCACCAGATAGGGAGCTTTTGTCCCAAACATTGGGGCCTTCTCAACTGCCAGAGGTATTAGTTAGGTGCCCTCTCTGAAGCCCCCACACACTCTGGCAAGCTGCATACATACCCCAAGACCTCCACCCCTGACCACAATCCAGATCCAGGGAGGTTAAAGCAAGAGTGATTACCCCCCAGTCTGATTGCTGGATCCCCCTACAGTCCTCAGGCCCGGAGCTGAAGCTGCGAAATGGTGGCTGTGCTGCCACTCCTCAGAGGCTTCTAGTCCCGGGGGAAGAAGCTGATGTGCTCCCAAATACTGGTTCCAAAGTTCATAGGGCTCTAACCTCTCACTTTTTGTTGGAAATTCTGGAAAAGCCACAGCTGCTGGTATTCTGGGGTCCCTTCAGCTGTCTGCTGGACTGGCTACCCTGGGGCTAAAACCATCGACTAATGGGTTCCTGGGCTTGGCTCCCAGAGTGGTGTGTTGGGTGCTCCCTGCAGGGGTGCTGGACTGTCCTCAGTGGGAGGTTAGCTTTTCTGTGTCTTTCTGTGGGTGCTGGAGCTCCAGAGGTTGTTCAGAGTCCCCATTTGCATGATTTTGAAGTGGTGTGGGATGCAGCACTGTGGAAGTGCTGTTTCTACTCTGCCATTTTGGCTCCGCCCCTGGAATATCTCTCAGAAGTATAAATTCTTGAGAATCTCAAAAATCAAGAAATACTTTAATTCTTCCAAATTAGAATAATGGGATAAAGGAAGTGAAAGGTGAGATGTTAAAAAATAGATCCTGCATCAAGTGTTTTAAAAACAAAACTACACAGATTAAAAGTAAAAGACACTTTTGTACATATGATGAAGAGTTGTTCCCAAATATCAGAATTTCTGATCAAGTGAATCATATACTAACGTTAGAAATGGACGATCATCAAATTTCAAGAACATTGGCCAAAGAGACATGTAGCAGAATGGAAATAGAGCTGACTGCTCCCAAGCGTTTTCAGATTTTCAGAATACCATAAGCAAATTAGGAATGCATGGAATCATTTATCTATCCTATCTATGGATAAGGGAAGGTATTGTGACCAATCAAATGGGAGAGAATAATACAACCTGTAAAATTTATTATTTGATCATGGAAAATCAAAATGTTTTAGTGAAACAAAACCAATGCAACCAAAATTATAACGAAAGTAGAAAAATGGAGAAATTTTTTTTTCCCAACAAGTATCTCTGATCAAGGCTTCATTTCTTTTTTTTTTTCCACATGCTTTATTAACTTTTGGTTTACAACAGTCATTTCAGCCAGAGTTTGAGTTACAAATTTTCTCCGTTTTTCCCCTACCCAGCACTCAAAAATAGCGGTAACACAGGATATCACCTCCTCCAGTCTGCTCTCTCTCTTATCTTCTCCTATATCCCTTTGACTTTTCCAGTAGGGTGTGGTGAATCTCTATGCCACAGTGCTTGTATATCTTATTTCCCAATTACATGTAAAATACTATTAATAATAGTATCTGCATATTTAAACATTTGATTTTAAAACTTTGAATTGCAGATTCATTCACTTCCTCTCTTGTCACCCTACCTTACTGGGAAGATAAGCAGTTCAGTACAGGTTGTACATGTGTAGCTAATGCAAAACATTACCATAATAGATATATTGTAAAAGACTGACTATATTTCCCTCCCTTCTATGCCAGCTCCCACTTGCTGTATTCTGTACTTTGATCCAATTCCTTTTCAAAAGTGGATGCTTCTAACTTCCCTCCCCCAAGCCTGCCCTCCTTTCCATCATCCCTCCTCTTATCCCCTTCCCCTATACACTCCTGTAGGTTGAAATACTCTATTTAATGAGTATGCCATTCCCTCCCTGAGCCAAATTCAATGAGAATAAGGTTTTGTCTTTTTGCCTTCCTGTTCTTCCCCTCCATGGTAACCTTTTTCCCTTGCCTCTTCTATGAGATAATTTACACCATTCTGTCTCTCCCAATCTCCTCTCATTATATTCCTCTCTCACTTCTTAATTTCACTTTTTAAGTATCATCCCTTCCTATTCAATTGGTCCTGTGCCCTCGATCTATGTATACCTGTAAACATATATATGCATTTATATGCCCATATACAATTCAATATACATATATTCCTTCCCCTTCAACTGTATTCATACTGAGAAAAGTTTCATCAGTTACAGTTATCATTTTTTCCATGTAGGAATGTTAATAGTTCAACTTTGATAAATTCCTTATGATTTCTTTTCCCTGTTTACCTCCTCATGCTTTTCTTGCTACTTGTATCTGAATGTCAGATTTTCTATTCACCTCTGGTTTTTTTCTTCAAGAATACTTGAAAGTCCTCTATTCCACTGAATGACCATATTTTCCCCTGAGACATGATACTTAGTTTTGCTGGGTAGGTGATTCTTGGTTTTAATCCCAGCTCCTTTGACCTCTGGAATATCATATTCCATGCCCTTCAGTCTCTCAGTGTAGAAGCTGCCAGGTGCTTAAGATGCATAAGATGTTTTGAATATGACCATCATATCCCAGGTAAACTCAGTCCCTCAATGTTACCACAGATAACTCCTTCACTTGGCCAGAACATGTCATATCCCTCACGTCAGTGCAGATGGTTATTAATGTGTCTCATGAATCCCTTTCATGATTTGTCTAGATAAGACTTTGTTTCAGACTCTCAAGAAATTAACCGGATCATTTCTATTTCTTCTTATTACTATAATAAAACATTCCACACCTCCTGCTTCCCCCTCATATTTTATACTTGCCAGTTTCTCACAAAATTCACAGAATTTTATTTATTCCATGTTGCTTTTATCAGTTCTGATAAGAAGTAATATGAAATCATCCTCTTTCTTTCTCCTTCAGAGATCTTTCTATCTTACTGATCAAACATGCTTTGTTACACAGAGAAACACATTCTATAGTAAGACATTCCTCAACTTTATTGCAACTGATCATAGAAAACATTTTCTCAATATTTCATCAAGCTCTTAATAACTATGGTTTTAAGTGTTGACTCTGATACTCAACAAGTATATGAATGTTGTGTAAATTTCCTTTCTGGGCTTTAGTTTCCTCTTCTCACTTGATGAGGGTTAGACTTCATGAATTCTGGAGTCCTTTTAAGTCTAAATCTTGTGACTCTTGATGGTTTAGGAGTTGGTGACATTCCAGGATGTGTGTGTTGACTTCACCCCAGAGGAGTGGAGCCTCTTAGACCATCGTCAGAAGAAGTTGTACAAGGATGTCATGCTGGAGAATGCCAGGAACTTTTTCTCTTTGGGTAAGGATATTTGCCCTGGCCACTGTGTGTCTGCTTTCAAAGGGAATATCCTGATAGCTCAGTGTGCTGGCTTTGGAGTATTTATCAGTTAATAGAAAGGGAAAAGTACTGGCCTCCTGTTTCCAAGAGACAGGATCCCTCCTACTACCTGGTTTTCCTATAATAGGTCAGTACATCATATAAAGATAATACGAAGGTTTCCTGTTGCTCCTGAAGCTGTCTTTTTCCAATTCTAGATACCTTGAGGTCAAAGATGAGATCAGTGTTGATACATCTCAGATGCAGAACTAATCCCATGGATTATTTAGTTCAACCTCTCCCTGGACATGAATTATTTCTGCCAAATCTGTGAAAACCAGTCTGGCAGCCTTTCCCTGTACCCCCTTCATCTTTGGGAAGGGCCACGTATTTATAATATTCTTTTTTGCATGAAATATCCATTTATAACATACACTTCTTAGTTGTGCCTGGTATGATACATTTATCCTCAATCTTCCTTTACTTTACCTCCACATTCCAACACAGATGGTGGGAAAGGAAGGATGGGGGAAAAAGCCTTTCTATTCCCTGCTGTTCAGCAGATGTTGTGCTAAGTGCTTTCTTTACTATATTATGTTTTTAGGTGATATTATTATCCCCATTTGACATTTGAGAAAACTGCAGGAAACAGGTTAAGTGACTTTTCCAGAGGCACACATCTAGTACACTGTCTGAGGCTAGATTTAGAGCCTGGCATTCCTGACCCTAGGCTCAGGTGTCTCTCCACTGAACTACCAGCTGCCTCTAATTTCTAGATAATGGAAACTCTGTGATGAGTCCATCCTCCTATGAAGAAGGTACACCAAGATCAAGTTTTCTGATTCCAGATTGGCTCCATGATCTTTTCCCCCACCTCTCCCCAAAATTCCCCAAAAGAAATATGATGGAATCCACAATTAAGGATTCTGGGAACCATCCTGTGCTCCTTGCTTGCTTGCTTGCCCCTATCAATGGCAGGAATAACAGACTGACCCAGAACCAGAATTTGACTCACTCAGGTTCATTGAGCTCCCCAGCAGGATAGTCTCACCTGAAGATTCAGTGTCTCCCTGAATGAAGAGTAACAAGGTTTTTATAGGTTTCAGGGAGTGAGTAGTCAGGTGGGAGACAAGAACCAAAGCTGATTTGTCAAGGCCTAATTTGCTGGAACTCAAGGCTGATCTGGCACATCCCAATTTGGTTACTTGCATTACAACCATTAATGGAAGAATAAACCAGCTATGTGTGAATGTGATGGAGTGATTCTCAGAATGGAGTACTTTTATATGTATACTGTTTTCTCTAAAGAGAATTAAATTCCATGTTTTTCTCTATGCTCTTCCCTGCTTCCCCATGCTCAGAGCTTCCAGTTCCAAGAGAATATTTGATTTCTTATTTTGAGGAAAGGGAAGCACCATGGATGCTGGAACAAGAAGACCTGAGGAGCTGCTGTTCAGGTGAGTGAGGTGAAAGCAGCTATATGAGAGCTGTGATTCTTGGCCTCTTGGCTAAGTAAGTTCTAGACTTAGGGACAGGATCTCCTGACTTGGATTTCCTTTTCAAACACTTTTAGCAGTGGCTCCATGGACAAATATGTAAACTGCACTGAATCTCAGTTTCCCCTTCTGTAACAAGAGGAAGTTGGACACCATGGCAATTAAGGTTCCCAGTGATTAATCTGTGATCCAAAATAAAGTCATTATTTAGAATTTGAGGGCATATAAAGTGCAAAAGGGAATTAGGCTTTCCAATATTGGCTCTTTGTTAGACACTTTTGAAGTCAGTGAAGATTTATTAAGTTCCTCCTATGTGCTCTGCTAAGCACCAGGGATATAAAGAGATACAAGGATCATCCCCTGCTGTCCTGGAGTTCACAGACTGGTGGGGCATTTAACATGCCAACAACAATGTAGAAACCTGTGATGGACAAGACAGATGGGAGGTGTGCTGTAGCTGTGGTTTCTGGAAAGCCAGGGTGAGCATTGTAGGCATGAAGATGGCATTGAGAGCTCAGCGAGTCAGGAGGTGTAGTGCGCTATTCACAGAACAGAAGGGAGGCCCACGTCACTGGAGTATAGCATGTTTGTTGGGGATGTGAGGTGAAAGGCAATTAGAAGAGTAGAGGAGGGGTAGGTAAAGGAAGAGCAGGTGATTAATAGCTCCATTTTTTCCATTTGATCCTTTTCCTAGGCATCTTTAGGAGATCATTGAGGCCATGGTGACATGGTCAATCAAGAACTTTAGGGAGATGGGCCTTGATAAGTTGGTGGAGGAATGACTGGAGTGGGTTTAGACTTAAGGCAAATGGAGCAGTGGCATGTTCTAGCAGTACCTCAGGTGTGAGGTGTTTGGGCCCTGAACCAAGGCAGTGGCAGTGTTGGGAGAGAAAGGGGTGTCTGGGAGAGACCTTACCTAGGTGGTTTCATAGGACTTTGTAGCAGGTTGAATGTGTGAGTCAGGAGTGTGAAAGTCAGTGAGGACTGTATGACGTCTTATTTTGAGTCTGTACTATTGGGAGGATGCTTTGGAAAGCATTAGGAAAGTAGGAATGTGGGTGGGTTGTGGAATAAGGAATGATTTGGGTTTGGGGAACAATGTGAGGAGTGACAGTAAAACTGAGGAAGAGAGGACAGGAGGTGGGGAGGGGGAGACAGGTGTTTGGCTGTAAAGTCCTCCAGAGAAGATAAGAAGGATGAGGATGAAGAATTGCTCAGTGGATTTGGCAACTCTGAGATTTCTGGTGATGTTGGAGAGAGGAATTTGACCAATGAAATCAGGAGCCTGGACTGCAGAGAATTTCAGAGAAAGGAATTGGAGACACCAGTTGTAAATGAGTTTTTCCAGCTGTTTAGCCATGAAATGGAAGAATGATAATGGAAAATGTCTCCAATGGAATTAATCAAGTGACTGTATTGAGGATTAGAGAGAAATGGTTTTATTTGTGGCAGTAGGAATGGAGCATCAGTGTGGGAAAGACTAGAAAATAAAGACAAAGGGGATGCTGGAGAGGCAGCTTGCTGAGGAAGACGCTGTCCTGGAGTGGGATGATTTACACATGGAAAGGAGTTGGCATTGTCCAGGAAGAGGACCATTTCATCTGGTGGTGGATGAAAAAGGAGATAAAGGTTCTTAATGTATAGGAGATGAGGGGATGACTTTTTTAGTGAAAAAATAGAAGTCACATTTCTGTGCTGAGAAGGTGTGTGGGGCTGGGCTATGGGATCAAGCCATAAGGGACAGTTGGGAAAGAATGAAACGAATTGAAACAACTTCTATGGTGAATGAGAAAGGGAGTCAGTTATGTGGTTTTCAGTCATTTCTGAATCTTCAAGATCCCATTTGAGGTTTTCTTGGCAAAGATTCTAGAGTGATTTGCCATTTCCTTTTCAGTCTCATTTTACAGATGAGGAAGACTTTTCTCTTAGACTTGGGAAGTAGTATATGCATCAGTTAGTTTACTTTCTCACAATGGAGGGAAGTTATGATAATTCTATATGTGTTTACATGTGTCTCTGTATATTTTTTATTGTTTGTTTTTTGCAGAAGGAGAGATTACACCTCAAAGGAAAGAGACTTCTGAAAAGCTAAGCATTTCTGTTAAAGAAACTCACCAGGAAAGCTGCCTGAGTGATGGTCCTTGTGATGTCACTGGGCAACCACTCTGTCCTATATTTCACAGAATGTACACAGGACAGAAACTTTATGCTTATCACTATTTTGGGAAAGTGTTGAGTCAACAGTCATCTTTGATTTCCCATCAAAAAATTCATACTGAATCGAAACCACGTGAGTGTCATGAATGTAGTGAAAGCTCATCTTTCATTATTGATCACAGTATTCACAGTGTCAAGAAACCTTATGAATGTTATCAGTGTGGGAAGGCTTGGAGTTGCAGCTGCAGTCTTGCTGTTCCTCAGATCATCTGCAGTGGAGAGAAACCTTATGAAAGTGATACATGCAGAAAGACTTTCACAGAAAGTTCCAGCCTTACTCAGCATGAAGGCATCCACACTGGCAAGAAACCTAGTGAATTTAATCTAGATGGAAAGGATTTCAGTTCTAGGTACACTCTTGCTGTACATCATAGAATCCACACTGGAGAAAAACTATATCAATGTAATCAGTGTGGAAAGGCTTTCAAAGGAATCACCAAACTTAATGTCCATCAGAGAATCCACACTGGGGAGAAACCTTATGAATGTCATCAGTGTGGAAAGGCTTTCAGACTAACTGCCCAACTTAATGTCCATCAGAGAATCCACACTGGGGAGAAACCTTATGAATGTCGTCAATGTGGAAAGGCTTTTAGAAGGAGCTCTCATCTTGCTGCCCATCAGAGAATCCACACTGGAGAGAAACCATATCAATGTAATCAATGTGGAAAGGCTTTCACACGAACCTCCCAACTTAATTTCCATCAGCAAATCCACAGTGGAGAGAAACCTTATGAATGTCAACAATGTGGAAAGACTTTCAGACTAACCTCCCAACTTAATGTCCATCAAGGAATCCATACTGGAGAGAAACCTTATGAGTGTCATCACTGTGGAAAGGCTTTCAGACTAAACTCCCAGCTTAATGTTCATCAGAGAATCCACACTGGAGAGAAACCTTATGAATGTCATCAATGTGGAAAGGCTTTTAGAAGGAACTCTCATCTTGCTGCCCATCAGAGAATCCACACTGGAGAAAAACCTTATGAATGTCATCAGTGTGGAAAGGTTTTTAGAACGAACTTTAACCTTACAGTACATCAGAGAATCCACACTGGAGAGAAACCTTATGAATGTCATCAATGTGGAAAGACTCTCAGTTTCAGCTCCAAACTTGCTGAACATGAGAGAATCCACACTGGAGAGAAACCTTATAAATGTGATCAATGTGGAAAGGCTTTTAGAAGGAACTATGATCTCACTCTACATCACAGTATCCACACAGGAAAGAAACGTTATGAATGTAATCAATGTGGAAAGGCTTTCAGTCACAGCTCCAAACTTGCTCAACATCAGAGTACCCACTCTGGAGAGAAACCTTATGAATGTCATCAATGTGGAAAGGCTTTCAGTCACAGCTCCAAACTTGCTAGACATCAAAGAATCCACAGTGGAGAGAAACCTTATGAATGTCATCAATGTGGAAAGGCTTTTAGTTACAACGCCCATCTTGCTGAACATCAGAGAATCCACACTGGAGAGAAACCATATAAATGTCATCAATGTGGAAAGGCTTTTAGAAGGAACTGTGATCTCACTGTACATCAGAGTATCCACACAGGAAAGAAACGTTATGAATGTAATCAATGTGGAAAGACTTTCAGTCACAGCTCCAAACTTGCTGAACATCAAAGAATGCACACTGAAGAGAAACCTCATGAATGTAATCAATGTGGAAAGGCTTTCAGTCACAGCTCCAAACTTGCTAGACATCAAAGAATCCACACTGGAGAGAAACCTTATGAATGTCATCAATGTGGAAAGGCTTTTAGAAGGAACTATGATCTCACTGTACATCAGAGTATCCACACAGGAAAGAAAAGTTATGAATGTAATCAGTGTGGAAAGGCTTTCAGTCAGAGCTCCAAACTTGCTCAACATCAGAGTACCCACTCTGGAGAGAAACCTTATGAATGTAATCAATGTGGAAAGGCTTTCAGTCACAGCTCCAAACTTACTAGACATCAAAGAATCCACACTGGAGAGAAACCTTATGAATGTCATCAATGTGGAAAGACTTTTAGTTACAGTTCCCATCTTGCTGAACATCAGAGAATCCACACTGGGGAGAAACCTTATAAATGTGATCAATGTGGAAAGGCTTTTAGAAGGAACTGTGATCTCACTGTACATCAGAGTATCCACACAGGAAAGAAACGTTATGAATGTAATCAATGTGGAAAGGCTTTCAGTCGCAGTTCCAGCCTTGCTGAACATCAGAGAACCCATTCTGGAGAGAAACCTTATGAATGTCATCAATGTGGAAAGGCTTTCAGTCACAGCTTCAAACTTGCTGAACATCAAAAAGTCCACACTGGAGAGAAACCTCATGAATGTCATCAATGTGGAAAGGCTTTCAGTCACAGCTCCAAACTTGCTAGACATCAAAGAATCCACACTGGAGAGAAACCTTATGAATGTCATCAATGTGGAAAGACCTTTAATTACAGCTCCCATCTTGCTGATCATCAGAGAATCCACACTGGAGAGAAACCTTATAAATGTAATCAATGTGGAAAGGCTTTTAGAAGGAACTGTGATCTCACTGTACATCAGAGTATCCACACCGGAAAGAAAAGTTATGAATGTAATCAGTGTGGAAAGGCTTTCAGTAACAGCTCCAAACTTGCTGAACATCAGAGAATCCACACTGGAGAGAAACCTAATGTGATAAAAACCATCCCCCAAGATGGCTAGCAGTCTAATATGGACTCTACACATACATTCTTCTTAAACACAAATTCTAATGAGTCATTTTGCATGGAAGAATTGTAACAAATGGGAAAAACCATGAAAAGGAAAAAAAAATAACAAACAAAAAAAAGGAAATAATCTCCTTTGCTCTACATTCTGACTTCCTGGTTCCTTCTCCGCATGTGAAGGGAATTTTCCATGATTTGTCCTTTGCTATTGTTTTAGGTCTTTGCATTGATCAGAAGGGCTAAGTCTATCAAAATCAGTCCACATACACTGGCTGTTAGAGTGTACAATGTTCTCCTAGTTCTGCTTCCCTCACTCAGTATTAGTTCATTGAAATATTTCTAGTCTGCCTGTTCATCATTTCTTATATCACAGTAGTATTCCATCATATTCATAAACTACAGCTTCATTAGCCATTCTTCAATTGATGGGCATACCCTCTATTTGCAGTTATTGGGCCTGACTAAAATCTGCTATAAATATTTTTGTGCACTGGCTTTTTCTCATTTTTATGATCTCTTTGGGATATAGAATTAGAGGGGGTATATTGCTAGGTCTAAGGGTATGCACCCTTCTGTAGCCCTTTTGGCAGAGTTCCAAACTGTTCTCCAGAATGGTTGGATCAGCTCAGAATTCCATCCACTTTGAATTAGTGTTGCAACTTTCCCCCATGCTCTCCAAGACATTTAACATTTACTCTTTTGTTGTTATCCAATCTGATAGGTGTGATAGTAGGCTAATTAGTAGGTTAACCTCAGCAAGTGTCTGACAGAACTCATTGGCCCATTTGTGAGGCTACTGGGCCTTTCTTGGGGTCTTTGGCTAAGACTTTTCCAGACTCACCCTCCTTGTATCCAAACTGTAATAATCTGATTAAAGTCCGAAGGCTAATTCAGTAGTAGAATGGATGTGTAGCATCTCCAGGACTGAGGGCCTTTCCCCAAATATCCCTGGTGGGTTCAGGTCATTCTTTCCCAAACCAGAGTAAGTGATCCAAAGCCCTCCCTCTTCTCACTCAAGTACCCATTTCCTGTCCCAATATAGGCAGAGACACATGATAAACATGCTATTGACATCAGTGACATAAATGTGTGAAAGACAAGACAACAGGGAAGCATGGACAGAGAGCTGAGCTGAGCATCAAGAAACCCAGAATCAGGCTGTTTCTGACCCTGCTGGTGCCGAGATCTCCATAGAGCACTTACCCATTCAGTGACTCTGGAGTACATAAATGACTGAGACAGAAAGTCCCTGAGATTGAATTTGAAGTGGATTTATTACTGTGGCACTGTCGGGGTACATGGCTACCCAAAACAGACAGTGGTTTGTCCCAGACCGTGTGTCGGTTTTTATAGAGTTTCAATATCCAGTTCAGTATCAATATTTAAACCAAAACTACAATCAGTGATTGGTCAGTGTACATTTGATTGAAACTCCAGCCCAGAGATTAAGTAGGGGAAGGAGAAGCATGGGGGTTTTGCTTGCTTACAGAACAATTAGGGGAGAGGAAGGTGGAGTTGTCTGCTTTACAGATCAGTGAAGGGAAGGGGAGGGTGGAGATGTCTGCTTTACAGATCCATGAAGGGAAGAGGAAAGTGGAGTCATGTCCAACAACTCAGTGACATGGGCAAGAGCCAAAGATCCTGAGTCTTACAGAAGATGCATATTCATACTGTTTGTGTTGAAAAACCCCATCCAAAATTTTATCAAGGATATGGAGATATCTCAGGAGAAGAACAGGAATTTGATTATCTTTCCCCTCGAGAAGAGGGCGGTCATCCCCATGACTGGTCATGAGCAAGGAGGCAGGTAATGTAGGGTGAACAAACTTTTGAAACCCTAAAGCAGTCAAGCCCCATTCACCTAACTCCTTTCTCCCATTGACTGAGAGGTGGACTCAACTCTCAGCAAGAAAATGGCAAATAAGAGGGAAACCTGCCACTATCTCTGAGTCCCTGGGAAATAGCTTACAAATAACAAAGATGCTGGTTCACAGCAAGGGAAAGGGGGAAGGGGGAAAAATCTGGTATGAACCAAAAAGTTTATTGGCTCTTAGGATGCCAAGAACATGGAAGGTATGGTTGAATGATGGAAGTATAAGTAATTGTGCCACCCAGGCTCCTTTCATAATCATCATATTTTGAGGCGGGGGTGACATAAGCCATAATGTTAATTTCTCCTAAAAAGTCTCTGTTTCTCCTGGCACTATCACCAAGCCTCAAAGAGAGAGAACCACTAGGTCCTAAAATTAAGCCTACATGCTGAGGAGGTAAAGATCAAAAATCCCTATAGATATAATGCAAATTCCCATGCTAGGCTGCATCTACACAGAGGAAGCAGTAAGTAAATCAAGCCCTGCCCTTCCTGGGGATGCTTGATAAAGATCTTGGATTGTTAATTTGGAGGATGGAGAGTGTACTCTCCTAGAGCTGTCTGAGTTTTCATTAGATTCAAGGCTGCCCCTATTTGATGGGCTGGGACATACCTCTTTTCTGGTTTCCCTACAAGGGGTTTCCTTCTCTTACCTGTTTTGGAGTGACATTCTGAAGCCCAGTGATTCCCTTTCTTATATCTGGGGCATGGTGTGAAGGGCAGATTTTTAGAAGAATGGTTGGAGTTTTTATTTCTCCCTTCCTGACAGTTTTTCTCAAAATGCCCTTTCCACACTTAAAGCATTGTGGCTCACTTGAATTCATACTTCCTCCTCTCATTGCTGCTACTAATACACTAGCACTAAATGAAGCTTTCCCTTCATTTTGACATCTCTGAATCATTTCTGTAATAGTCATATTTTTCCTTCCTCCTAGAAAGGCCTGCTTAACAGTGCTGATTACAATTTTCTTGAGCCAGCTTTTCTAAGATAATATTGCTAGCATCTGTGTTCCCTATAGTTCATTGGATTGCCATGGTCAATCGACTAACAAATTGTTCAAAGGGCTCTTGGGGGTCCATGTATCACCTTAGTAAGAGAAGTTGTCCTTCTTATCCGGCAACTTCATCCAGGCCATTTTGGCTGCATTCTTAACCCGCTCATAAGCTTGCAATTCATATCTAAGTTGTGGTGTTAGCTGTGAATAAGCTCCTGTGCCTGTGAGCATTTCTAATCGGATTCTTAGATTAGCCCTTCATTTATCTTTGCCTGCTCTGAACATAACTCAAAGAACCCTGTTTTCCACAGTAAATAAGCTACTTCTTCCAAGGCTGTTTTTGCAATGGTGTACCAACCTATTGGGCAAAGATTATTTTGTGCTACAGTCTCAACCAGTGCCAAAACATAAGGGCTTGTTGGTCCATAATCTATGGCCCCATGTTTTCATTCTTTTCATGTTACAAAATGTAAATTACCATACTCTCATTTAACTTGTCCTGGGTTATTGGGGTCTGGGATTTCTAAAACGGGAAGTGCCCTAAGTATATGCAGGGGAACATCTTCCCCATATTCTTTTTTTTGTTGTTTTGTTTTTGTTTTTGTTTTTGGGGGGCAATTGGGGTTAAGTAACTTGCCCAAGGTTACATGGCTAGGTTTTTGTTTGTGCGTGTTAAGTGTCTGAGGCTGGATCCGAACTCAGGTCCTTCTGACTCCAGGGCCAGCGCTCTACTCACTGCACCACCTAGCCACCCCTTCCCCATATTCTTTTGCTTGTTTTATAGTTAGCTGTACTGGACTAAGAAAGTCCTCAAAGCCCTTTTTATATGTTAAAGACAACTGAGGTGGAGGATTAGAAGGCAAATCTTTTTTTCCTTTTATAAAATGTTTTTAAATTTTTTAAATTAAATTTTATGTTTATTTTTAGTTTACATAATTCATTTCTATAAGATTTTGAGTTACAAATTTTCTCACCATTTCTCTCCACCCACCACCCCAAAACAGTGATCCCACTGTATACCCCCTCCCCTAATCTGCTCTCTCCTATATCTTTTCCCCTCCCCCAATCTGTTCTTTCCTATATCTTCCCAGTTGCATGTAAAATAATAATAATTATTATTATTTATTTTAAGCATTTGACTTTAAAACTTTGAATTCCATATTCTTTCCTTTCCTCCATTGTCATCCACCCTTAATGGGAAGATAAACAATTCAATATAGGTTGTACATGTGTGGCTATGCAAGATATTTCCATAGTGGATATATTATGAAAGACTGACCATATTTCCCTCCAACCTATCCCACCCGCCACTTGTTCTATTCTCTTCATTGATCCTGTCCCTTTTCAAAAATGTGTGCTTCCAACTACTCCTCCCCCCCCAACCTGCCCCCCCTTCCATTATCCTCCCTCTCATCCCCTTACCCCCTACTCTCCTGTAGGGTTAGATACCTTATTTAGTGTGTATGTCATTACCTCCATAAGTCAAATTCAATGAGAATAAGGTCGATTCATTCCTTTTGCCTTCCTCTTTTCCCCCTCTATTCCCCTCCTCTTCTATATAATTTATCCCATTCTGTCTAACCCCATCTCCTCTCATTATATTCCTCTCTCACCTCTCAATTACAACCTCGAATTATCATACCTTCCTATGCAATTGATCCTGTGCCCTCTGTCTATATATATCTGTACTCACGTATACACACATATGTGTTCATGCACATATATAGGCATATATATGTATGTATTTATATGTATATATAAATGCATATATGTACATATAAATGTATAAATAAACATATACATTTATATTCTCTTCAACTATTCTCATACTGAGAAAAGTTTCATAATTTACAATGACTATTTTTCATTGTAGGAATGTAAGTACTGGGGTGACTAGGTGGCACAGTGAGTAGAGCGTCGGCCCTGGAGTCAGAAGGACCTGAGTTCGGATCCGGCCTCAGACACTTAACGCACACAAACAACAACAACAACAAAAAACCTAGCCGTGTGACCTTGGGCAAGTTACTTAACCCCAACTGCCCTCCAAAAAAAAAAAGTACTTCAACTTTCTTAAGTTCCTTATAATTTCGTTTCCCTATTTACCTTCTCATGCTTCTCTTGTTTCTTGTATCTGAATGTCAAATTTTTCTATTCAGCTCTAGTTTATTCATCAAGAATGCTTGAAAGTCCTCTATTCCATTGAATGACCATATTTTCCCCTGAAACATGATACTCAGTTTTGCTGGGTAGGTGATTCTTGGTTTTAATCCCAGATCCTTTGACCTCTGGAATATTATATTCCAAGCCCTTTGATCCCTTAGTATAGCAACTGCCAGATCCTGTGTTATCCTGATTGTGTTTCTACAATATTCAAATTGTTTCTTCCTGGTGGCTTGTAATATTTTCCCCTTGATCTGGAAATTCTGGAACCTGGGTATAATATTCCTAGGAATTTTCTTCTTGGGATCTTCTTCAAGAGGTGATCAGTGGATTCTTTCAACCTCTATTTTGCCCTCTGGTTCTAAAACATCAGGTCAATTTTCCTTGAGAATTTCTTGAAAGATGATTTCCAGGTTCTTTTTTTGATGTTGGCTTTCTGGTAGTCCAGTAATTTTTAAATGATCTCTCCTGGGTCTATTTTCTAGTTCAGCAGTTTTTTTCATTGAGATATTTCACATTGATTTTATTTTGTTATTTGTTTGAATCTGCTTAATAGTATCTTGATTTCTCATAAAGTCCCTAGCTTCCATTTGCTCCAGTCTAATTCTGAAGGAGTTATTCTCTTCAATGAGCTTTTGAGATTCTTTTCCCATCTGGAAAATTCAGCTTTATAACCATTTTAACAGCTTGACATGCTGTTCCCTATCTTTGAATTGTATCTAACACATCTTGGTCAAAATTCCCTTATCAGCCTGGTGAAATAAAATAACTGAAAAAGTCCATTTACCATGTGTACTTGTAACTTTTGGAGCTCCTTCTGGGTGTAAAGGCAGTCTTCCACAATGACCTCCTTTTCAGGTTCCTATGTGCCCCATGTTGAGCGCCAAAGATGTGATAGAGGATTAACCAGGTGCGTAGTTCCTAGGAAAGAACTCCATTTAATGATTCTTTGAACTAGGTTTTTAAAGATCAAGCCAACAAAGATTCAAGTACTCTTATCAATAAACTTAGTCTGTCATATCCTGGAGTATTTTTATCTTTATCTTAGTCTGCCATATCCTGGAAGTAGCTCAGAACTGGATAAGGCCATATTATCTATACACCAAAAAGTCTTAGGAAAGGTCAGTTAATTCCTGTTTTATGTATTCACATAATAAAGGATGCTCTCAAGAGCAGACTTCAAAGCCCAGAGCCAAAGCCTAAATCATCAAGGACATCTGCATAAGAACTGACCCCAAGAATCAAATATTTTGGCTTACTACACTCAGTGTAACCGCAGATTACTCCTTCACTTGGCCAGAAAGTCTCATATCCCTCAGTTCAGTGCAGATTGTCATAAATGTGTCTAATAAATCCCTTTCATGTTTGTCTAGATAAGACTTTGGAAAATAACTAGATCATTTCTTTTTCTTATTTTTTCTATAATGAAACATTATACCCATTCTGCCCCACCCCCCCATACTCTGTACTTGCCAGCTTCTCACAAAATTCATAGAATTTATTTATTCTATATTGCCTTTATTGGTTCTGATAAGAAAGAAATATCATATCATCTTCTTTTTCCACAGATCCTTCTACCTCACAGATTAAACACATACTTTGTCCCAGATTCCACAGAGTGACCATTCCATAGGAAGAAATTTCTCAACTTGATTCCAAGGGATCATCATAGCAAACACTTTTCTCAATATTTCATCAAGCTCTTAATGAGTATGGTTTTAAGTGTTCACTCTGATATTCAACAAGGATATGAGTGTTGGGTAAATCCCCTTTCTATGATTTAGTTTCCTCTTTTCACTTGATGAGGGTTACACTGCATGGATTCTGCAGTCCTTTATTAGTTCTAAATCTTGTGACACTTGATGGTTTAGGAGTTGGTGACATTCCAGGATGTGTGTGTTGACTTCACCCCAGAGGAGTGGAGCCTCTTAGACCATCATCAGAAGAAGCACCAGGGATATACAGAGATACAAGGATCATCCCCTGCTGTCCTGAGTTCACATACTGGTGTGACAGATGACATGCCAACAACAATGTAGAAAGCAGTGATGGACAAGACAGATGGGAGCTCATTGAGAGAGAGAAGACCCTAATGTAAAGCAGGACTGGAAAGGTTTATTGAGGAAGCTGTGCTGTAGCTGTGGCTTCAGGGAAGCCAGGGTGAGCATTGCAGGCATGGAGATGGCATAGAGAGCCCAGAGAGTCAGGAGGTGGAGTGCCCTGTTCACACAATAGAAGGGAGGCCCATGCCACTGGATTATCGCATGTTTGGTGGGGATTATGAGGTGAAAGACAATTAGAAGAGTAGGGAGGGGTAGGTAAAGAAAGAGCAGGTGTTTAATAGCCCCAGAGGGGATTTTCTATTTGATCCTTTTCCTAGGGATCTTCAGGAGATCTTTGAGGCCATGGTGACTTGGTCAGTGAAGAACTTTAGGGAGATGATCTTTGATAAGTGGGTGGAGGAATGACTGGAGTGGAGACTTGATATAAATGGAGCCAATGGCAGGTTCTAGCAATAGCTCAGGTGCAAAGTGTTTGGGGCCTGAACTGAGGTTTTGTCTGTGTTAGGAGAGAAGGGGGTGTATAGGAGAGATGTTACCGAGGTGGTATCACAGGACTTACTAGCAGATTGAATGTGGGAGTGAGGATTGCTTCACATCTTATCTATGAGTCTGTACTATTGAGAGGATGCCTTGGAAAGCATTCGCAAAGTAGGAATGTGGGTGGGTTGGGGAATAAGGAATGATTTGAGTTTGGGGAACAATCAGAGCAATGTCATTAAAACAAAGGAAGAGGGGAGGGGGGAGACAGGTGATTGACTGTCGAGGGCTGCAGAGAAGGTAACAAGGATGAGGATGAAGAAATGACCAGTGGATTTGGCAACTCTGAGGTTTTTGGTAACATTGGAGAAAGGAATTTCAGTTGAACAATGAAATCAAGAGCCTGGACTGCAGAGAATTTCAGAGAAAAGAGGAAAGAATAGGAGACACCAGTTGTAAATGGGTTTTTCTGGCTGTTTAGCCATGAAATGGAAGAATGATATTGGAAGATATCTGCAGTTGAATGCATCACAATTCTGTATTTAAAGGATTAGAGAGCAATGTTTTATTTGTTGCAGTAAGTAAGGGGTCATCAGTGTGGGAGAGACTAGAAAGTAGTGAAAAAGGGGATCCTGGAGAGGCAGTGTACTAAGGAAGATGCTGTCCTGGAATGGGATGATTTACACCTAGAAAGGAGTTTGCTTTGGCTAGCAGCAGGGGGAATCATTTCATTGGCTAGTGGTATCAAAAATTGAAAAAAGGCACTTAATATATGGGAGATAGGATACATTTTTCCTCACTGTAAATAAATGCCTGTCAAAAATGGGAAAACAGATTCAAGAGCAGATAGAACTTTCTCCTCTATGATGCTCAGAACAACTGCAGTGATGTCATCTAGTGACTGACAAAGCCCTTTCACATAGGAATGAGACTCTACTAGGCTTTTCCCAGGGGCCCAGGCTGGGATCTGTCCATGAGCTAGACCCTCCTTGCTGCCTCCTTGAATTCTCACCTTTTCCAGCAGAGGGAGGCAGTGA
This sequence comes from Gymnobelideus leadbeateri, assembly GCA_011680675.1. Taxonomy (NCBI): domain Eukaryota; kingdom Metazoa; phylum Chordata; class Mammalia; order Diprotodontia; family Petauridae; genus Gymnobelideus; species Gymnobelideus leadbeateri. The sequence continues at coordinate 168,209 of WOXC01005522.1, read as the reverse complement.
GGCATGTCCATGAGCAGAGTCAGGGAAGAAGCCCCCCAATCCTAGCAGCTGTGAGCTCCTGCCTTCTATGCCAGATCCCCAGTGCTTGGAGCTGTCTCCTGGTTATGGGGAATCTAGTCCTGGGGCACAGAGAGAAGCCTCCCTCCATTCACCCACCACCAGCTGTTGCCATTCCTACATCAGTCACTAAACATGATCTCAATTGTGGTTTCACTTGACTCCTGCTGGGAAATTCAAATGTATACTGACCCTAGCACTGTAGTTTCAGCTTACATCACTGTAATTTCATCTTACTTAACCTGGCTATGGAACCTCAATAAAGCCAGCACAATGTCTGTGCCAAAGCACTGTCTGATTTGGGTGACCATGAACCCTGACAGTCCTGCGGTGATTTATTGGGGTACAACATTAATAGGTATGCAGGGACTTTATATGACAGTATGTGGCAGAGCACAGACAATCACTGATCATCTCTGCTAGGTGTCTCTAACTCTGTTACCTGTTGTCTCAATTTTTATTTCACCCTCCTGCCCCTAATCCTAGGACAGGGCTTTCCTGAAGCATAAAGAGTTTCTATGTTGAATTTCTTTACATGAATTTTCTTGCATTTAAGATTTTTCTTAGATGAAATGAGGGTCCTAGAGTAGCCACAGTAAAGTTCATGAAAAGGTAATTTCATTTAATATGCCAAGTGAGACATGGGTTGCCAGGGAAATCCTATTTCCTCTGAGATGTTTGAACTCTGCTATGAAGAATGCTGGGGATTCTCAGAATCAGTCATTTGTAGGGAGTCTTTCAGGAATGGGGCACAACCTGGGCAAAGGCCTGGAAACAAGTGTAAGCCAACTCTTTAGTTTGGGTTATAGAAGAAACAAAGGATTGTATTGTGTCATTTATCTGGAAAGGGATGCTGAGCTAGAAGGTAAAGGCTTTAAATGACAAAGCAGTCTGCATTTTATCCTAAAGAGGAAAAGAAAGCATTCAAGTGTGTTCAGTCTGTCAGAGGCTATTTGTTAAAGACCTTCCATGTGCCAGGCACTGTGTAGGGGACTACAATGGTCCCATCTCTGCTCCAGTTAAAGGACCAGAGACCCTCAGAGTTTCTCCCCATGTATCATTTGAAACAGATACTTTCTGAGGCTGGAGGGGGGAGATCCCCCTGTTATCCATTGGTCCAGTAAAAGGAAGGTATTTTCTAAATTACCTAATAAAAAGGAAAGAATGAAAAAGAGTAAAGAAAGAAAAAACAACATGGAAGTCAGAATCTTAACTCTAATGGAACTATCTCCACAAGAGGCTAACATGGGGCTAGAGGCTCAGGCTCCAGCAGACAAATTTTTTCATCCTTTGACCCACTGCCCTGGGCCCTTCATCCCAACATCTAGATTTAGGGACCCCAAAGGCAGATATTCCTTTACAGAACAAGGATCTTACTTCCCTAGAAATGTGTTTGAGCGAGATTGTGTGTGTGTGAGTCCTCTATATCCACTGGGATTGTCATCTCAGACACAGCCACAACACCCACATTCAGGAAAAAGGAATCCTTTCTTGCTTTCTCTATACCTGTATGTGATTCTACACTGTTGGGAGCCAAAGAGGCCTGAACCAGGACTTCAGATAATTGCCTTGATATCAGTGGACCTGAATGTCAAAGACCTCTTTGAGATTCGACTTTTCACTAAGTCAGCTTGGGAGTTCTTTTGATATGGGTTACAAAGGATGGTATTTGAGTTCTGAGGCTAACATATCTGTCCCAAGATATATCTGATTCTGCACTCTGGTATCTTTGAGCAGCCAGCTCTAAACATGATGTCTTTTGAGGATTGCACTTCAGCTTTGAAGTTTGCTTCTATCTGTTTATGACTTTGGCTGCAAGTACCCGAGAGACCTGTATCTAAGACTATGCCCCAAAACTTTAGTTGTCCAAAACATTTGCAGGAAGTCAGTTCTTATGCAGATGTACTTGATGATGCAGGTTGACTTTAGGCTTTGAAGCCAGCTCTCAAGAGCATCCTTTGAGATATAACTAACTGCATATGATAGGAGATTACTGACTTTCCCTAAGACTTTCTGGCACCTAGGGATCAAAAGGCCTTACTGCCATGCTACTTCCAGGATACAACAGACTGAGATAATGATATCTCTTCCTTTCCATCCTCTGTCTCTTTGCTCTATAAAAACCTTTACCTGAGTATCAATAAATGGAGTTCATAGTTCTTCCTTGAACTACTGATGGGGTCCTTGGGATGCATATATGTTTGTAACATCGGTTTGTAATATCCATTTGTAACATCAGTTTGTAAATGGGGGTGCTTTGGGATCTATGTCTGTAAAATCAATTTGTAAAAGCAGTCTGTAAAAATCACACTTTCCCCCGCCCCAGTCTCAAAGCATTAACTCTGCCCCTTCCCCCTGCCAGCACTCTGCCCAGCAATAACTCATGAACTGTTTGTCTCTGCTTGAAACAATAAGCTATTTATGAATCCTTCACAAAACTATCTATAAACATTTTTAGCTTAGGCAAATGTTATCTCCCTTAGTTAGAGTGGCCAGCTGCACCATGAATTCTTCAGTACCCTATCTATAGGGTAATTCCTTAGCCAATTATACCCACACTGTGTCTCTGATGGCCTTGGTTCCCAACATCTATCTTGTCAAGCTTGACACTAATGGGTGGCAGACTGGGCACTCCTTAGTAGCCTTGACTGAGGATTGACTTTAGTGCAGCATCAGGCCTAAATCCACACCTCCAGGTAGCCCCCGCTTGGGCTATGGGCAATACGCCTTCGCAATTGCTATTAAAAGTGCATGGTCCTTTAAGCACTGACCACTCCTTAACTCCTCCCTGACCCCACCCTTACTCACCTAGTTAGCATAATTGGCACCTGATCTACTGTCTTGACTCCATAAAACTATGCCTGTGACCCTTGGAAGTTTGCAGGTTCCATAAGAATCTAGCCCGCTGTCCTTGTGCAGCGAACCAATAAACTACAATCTCGACTCCAAGTTTGCTTGAGCCTGGTGAATTCCTTCCAGACTGGATGCCAGGGTGGGTCCCTGGAAGAACCTCTTACCCTTCCCTACCCTTATCACCCTTTTCCTCTTCAGGGAGAATGTTGGAAAGAGCAGATTGGGAGAGGGGACATAGAGTATGTGATTCTTAACTTCAAAAAAACTTAACTCCAAAGAAGTTACATAACAAAATGAGAACTACCATGAGACTTTCATTCTGGGAGCTTGGCAGCATACTGTGCAGTGTGACTTGAGTGGGAGCACCAAAATCTTGAGGTGCCTGATAGCAAACCTCTCAAAGCAGCAGGATGGCTCCATGACAATCAGCATTCTGCTGCCAGTATCTAGGGGTGGCTAAGGAGGTGCCCCTGCCTGCAGGATTGAATGACCTGGCACTGCTGCTCCCCTGTCCAAGTCCAGCCTGCCATTCTCCAGGGCCACTGGTCCCAAGCCCCAGGCATGAGGACAATTTAAGGAGGTCCACAAGTAATGGTTGTTAACAGATAACAATTCTTGTACTTAGTCCTTCACAGGGTTATTTTCAGTACTGTGTCACACTTTTCCCTTGAATCACTTTAAGAATTAATTGCATAGTTCTTTTTTAATTTAAACAGATTCTTCTTTTATGATCAGGTTGCATAACACTCTACATGTGTTCTCTCATTGGATTCTTGCAGTGCCTCTTAATGCTACATAAATTAATATGTCTAATGACCTACTGTGCAAAGAATAGTCATTACTAGGAATTCTACCACATGAGTCCCATTCAGGTGAAGGGATGATGTGGGGGGAGAGAAATGTCAAATATCCCCAGTCCAGTAATAGGTAGAAGTTTGCTAGAGACAGTTCATGGCAGCTGGTGGTGAGGTGCCAGGAGGCCAGGGTGCACGAAAAAGTCAGGGGCTGGGACAAAAAAAAAGACCCTGACCAGCTACAGAATTTGTGGAAAAGGAGGAAGACAGATTTGAAGTACCATACCAACAGCCTGAGTCCTGCCCAATGAATTCGACTTAAGTCTTCTCTCAGCCAAAGAAAAGCAAAGTTCATTAAAGATTTGCCACATTGGGTAGACTCTGAAGGAGCTTTGGTATCTATGAAGCTTGTATTGGACAAGCAGGCTAGACTAATCTGACACAGTCTGAGTCTGCACTAGGTCATTCTCCAGTTTAGTCATGAAGGCAAGATGGATCTTATATCAAGAAAGGTTGTGGGAGCATTTAGGGGTGGTGTAGCAGAGAAGTTTGGGGAGGGTCTTCAGGGGGAGTCAAATAAAGTCGGACTCCATTAAAGAGAGATTAACAGTGGGAAATGGCTGGAGGCGAACTAGAGATCACCAACAATTTGGACCCAGTGTAAGGCTGATGGCCTCAGGCAAATGCCTTGGGTGGGAAGATTCAAGGAGTTGCATCAATGTCTTAGAATGCAGAAAAGAAGGAAATGCCTCCAATATCAGTGATCTTGGGGCTCACTCTTACTAATTTAACAAACAATGATTATTTGGCAGGCATTGTGCTTAGGGGTGGAGGTGCAAAGTGGGGTGAAACAGCCCCTGCACTCAAAGAGCTCGCTTTCTAAACTGAACCCATTGGATTAATCAAGGTAACAGGTCAAGGAGCTTTACTAAGAATCTGGTATGAACTAAGCAATTTATATGCTCTTGGGAATGCCAAGAACATGTAAGGTATGATTGAATTTCGTTTCCACAGAAATTATAAAAAGAGAAATGATATGAAATCTGGTTTGAAGTCATACTGATGGCTAAAGTCAGAAAAAACTGCTTGTAAGGGGCAGTGGGGGATGCTGGTGCCTGAAAAATCAGCTTATCTACTACTTTCCTTTATTCTGAGAAGGGTTTTTGGGTTTAAAAAGAGGAGTGCTAGGCCAGATCACATTCACAAAGAATGAGGCTTAGATCCATTATAATGGGACTTTGATTGTTGCTTTCCAGGTTGGAATCTTCCAATTTAGACTTTTATTAATTCTCCAAGTCAAGAGGAAAACGCTTTCTCATGCTAACTAGGTGGGACAGGGCAGGATTAGGGATTGGGTTGAAATGGACACTCTCCGACAGAATCACCAGGCCAAGACCTTCAGTAATCGAATTCAGGAAGCGTTTATTAGCTGGCCAGCGGCAGTCCTAGGAAAAGTCCCAGGAGCTGCACTGAACCCCAGTAGACACACAGTTTAAATAGTCCAAAAGCTACCATCGTATCAGGGGCAGGTTGGTCGGGCAGGATATGGGGCAGGGGCACTCTTAGATAACGCAGGTTGTTCAATGAAGGAAGGGAGGATTCTTGGGTTTGGTCGGATGAGATGAGAGTGGGCTGGGGCACACTGGGTTAAAGATATTCCATAACCTAGCAGAATGCAGGATTCTTGGGTTTGGTCGGATGAGATCAGGGTGGGCTGGGGCACACTGAGTTTCCATAACCTAGAGGAATGGAGGATTCTTGGGTTTGCAAGAATTCAGGATACAAAGATGGGCCCCTCCTAGGCCAGTGAAATGTCAAGGCATACTACTTCAGGGTAAGGAGTGAAACATCAGTAAATCAACTAAAGGTCAGGATTTAACCTTTAGAAATACCCAGGCTGCCCCCATCAATGTCTTGGTAAGCAGATCAAAGTAAGGGAGTATACATTATGTCTGAGTCTAGGATACATATGATAGGTCAGTGAGTGGTAAATATCTTTATGACCCAGTCTGCAGCCAATTCAGCCAGTACACATCAGTATACAGTAAGAAGTTCTATAGGTGCCACTGGCTACTGTATCAGGAAGAGAGAGAAATGTCTTATTAGGGCATGTAGTGCTTGAACTGGAGAGAAACAGCCTGAGCCAATATTTTGAGGCTAGGGAGAGATGTGATTCTGGAATTGAAGCCCAAACTGTGTGGTCTAGGAGACCTATGATCCAGTAAGCGCTGGGGCTGCTGGGACAAGGAGTCTGGGACAGAATCATGGAGAACTGCAGAGAGCAGTACTTCAGGAACTGGCAGTCCCTGGGGGCAAAGAGCGGGCTGATTCAGTAAGCGCTGGGGCTGCTGGGAAATGGAGTCATAGACAGAGTCAGGGAGAACAGGTGAGAGCCTTCCTTCAGGAAGTGGAAGTCATGGGGGCCAAAGAGCGGGTGGTTCCAGTAAGCGCTGGGCCTGCTGGGAAATGGAGTGAAGCACAGAGTGTGAGAGAACCCTGAGATCCATTGGTCAGGAAGTGGAGGTCCCTGGGAGCCAAAGAGCCAGCGAATCCAGTAAGCGCTGGGTCTGCTGGGAAATGGAGTCCAGGACTGCAGGGGACAGCTTATGCCCAGGAAGTTCAGGTCTAGTTGGCCAATGAGGTGGCAGTCCCGGCGGATAAGGGGGAGGGATATCCTGTAGAAGACGCCTAGCTTCCTGCTATGGGGAAGGAGCTGAGCCAGCGACTGGGGTAGAGGCTTCCGCTCCCTGGACAGGCCTTTGGGGTCCTGAAAGAAGGGGATCATTAAGGAGGTCAGAAGAATTCCCTTTTCCAGGGGTGAAATTAACTAGAAGTACTCTACTCTGTTTCCGTCATTCTGTGTTCTGAGAGACAGAAAGGCCTGGACCCGGGGAACTTCTGTGAACTTGGCCAAGGAGTTAAGCTGTAGATGGGCCACTGGAGCATTCATGGGCACAGCTGGCGCCTCTGCTGGGGGGAGAACATTTGCTAAAATGTTTGTAGACGGGATAGTGAAAGGTGCAGCTTGTTACTGTTCCAGGCAGAGATAAACAGTTGATGAGATGTTAAGTGCTGGCGGGGCAAGGGGCAGAGTTAATGCTCTGGGGCTGGGGGGCGGGCGGGGGGGAGAATGTGGTTATGCAGACATAGACCCCAAGCACCCCATCAACTCCAGGGCCAGTGCTCTATTCACTGTGCCACCTTGCTGCCCCCAACAAGTATGTGTGTGTGTGTGTGTGTGTGTGTGTGTGTGTGTGTGTGTGTGTGTATACATATACATATATGGGCAAATATCTTGGGAAGATTTGGGATAGGATTGAGGGGGCCAAATAGCCTGGGGTGTTCTGAAGGTAACCTAAAAGGAGCCTAAGTGGGATTAAGGGGTTTGAAGTAGCCTGGCGTGATCCAGAGATAACTGACTCTGAAGGGCTGGGCTGGGGCCACAATGCCAGGAGAACTGAAAGGATTTTTGAGTAGGTGGGGATGTGTGGGAAAGTTGTGGAGTTGGCTTGATCTTTTGGAATCCAGGTCCCATACTCAGTGAGGGGGAGGTCTCTGATTCAGGAGCCATTGAGGCTAGGACTGGTCTCATCCCATCTGAGATTCCAAACCTCTTCTGGCTCTTGGATGTCTGAAGGACAATAGGGGAATGAAAGAGCAGTAAGAAAGGGTGGGACCATCTTCTTTTCCCAGCTGGACCCCACCTTTAGGTTTCATTTTCTGTCCTCAGGCCAGGGTCTCACTCCCTGTAAATCCCTCTTGGGCAGCCTCTTACCCTGGGATTCTTCTCCCTCCCCTGCTCAGTCTACAGAAGACCAAGCTGGTAACCTGGAGCCAGAGGGAATGGCCTCTGGTAGCTGCAGACCCCCTTCCCAGGTGAGTGCACTCTGTCCAAAGACTAGACCAACATAAACTGAAGAGGCATTTCCATAGAGGAAGAGGATTGTGTATATGGCTAGCAATCCCCTACTTCTGTGATTGTTTCTTTGCAAAAATAGGCAGGAAATTGCAAACAGTAGTGACAGCACCACCCTGTCCTCTGTACTTTGAATTGGTTCCTGGAACTTTGGCATCACAATCACTAACTACCTCCTGCCCCACCCCCAATTGCTGCCCTCCCCTGTGTGTTTTCTGTTTTCCCTCATGAACCCTGAGTCACAAGGAAGAGCACTTCTCTCACTTCTCTCTGCTCTGTAGAGGTCTTGTGTTTGCTCCTTTATCTATGCCTAGCACCCTTCCTTTCATATCCATTAAATTGCTCCCCTCTCCCTTTTGCCTCTGACCAAGCTCTCCCTGCTAGACCTGGAAGACAGGATGCTCTGCCTTTCCAGACCTGCAGGAAGGTATGTTCTGCTTGTCCTCCAACTTCTGAGCTGCAGAAACAGCTCTATCTGGTGCACACTGGCTGGCTCTTGTCTTGTAGCTGGTTTAACTCTCAAGGGCACACTAAGGGGCCAGTGAGGGGTGAAAGGAGCAAATTCTATGGGGAGGGTTTGGTGATGTTCCTGGCCTCCTATATATTGTGGTCCAGTGTGTCTGGAAAATATGGCCACTCAAGAAAGGAGACTAACTTTATTTCTGGGTCACATTCACATGTTCAATGGCCCTTACCAGAGTTATTTGCACCAGGCCAAAGAAAAGAGTACCTTCTTTAGGTGTTTGTTAATTAGCACTTTTTAAGAACCTAGTACTTCCCTGGCTAGAGAAGATGTAGGAAAAGGGCTGAGTTTTGGGGAAGTAGTCAAAGTTCTGCGAGTTTTCTTTTCAAATGGGTGAAAGAGGGGGACTGAAGGAGACACTCAGTTCTTGTGAAAGAGGCCTCAGGCCCTTTGTGCAAAGATGCAATGTAATGATTTACTTTGTTCCCTACATCTGCTTGTGACCATCTTCACTACAACCCTATTGGGTAGGTGTTCTTATTATCTTTACTTCTTAGTTCAGGAAACTGAAGCAAACAGGTTGGGAGATTCACATAGTAAATGCCTGAGGCTGGATTTGAACTCAGAGCTTCATGATCTTACACCATTTTATAGTTCTATCAACCTTGTATTGTATTAGTGTAAAAGATGGGCACATCTTCCCACAACTCTTCCAACATTGACTGGCATTATTTTTGGCAATTTTGCAAAGTGTGAGATGAAACCTCATTGTTGTTTTCCTTTGTTTTTCTCTTATTAATTGTTTGGAGCACTTTTTTCATATGGTTGGGGATACTTGGCAGTTCTTTCTGAGAATTTGTTGTTCATATCCTTTGACCATTGATCTGTGCAGGAATGGCTCTTTGTTGTTTTTCAGTTGTTTCAGTCCTGTCTGACTCTGTCATACACTGGAGTTTTCTTGGCAGAGATACTGGAGTGATTTGTCATTTCTTTGTGTACCACATTTTGCATAGGAGGAACTGAGACAAACAGGGTGAAGTGACTTGACCAGGGTCGCTTTGGTAGTTAGTGTCTGAGGCTAAATTTGAACTCAGATCCACCTGACTCCAGGCCTGGTGCTCTGATCCATCTAATGTGTCACCTACCCCTCATTGGCTCTTAGAAATTTTTTTTTTTTTGCCTTTTGGAGGGCAATTGGGGTTAAGCAACTCGCCCAAGGTCACATGGCTAGGTTTTTATTTGTATGTGCCTTAAGTGTCTGAGACCTGATCTCAACTCAGGTCCTTCTGACTCCAGGGCCAAAGCTCTACTCACTGCGCCACCTAGCTGCCCAGGCTATTAGAATTTTTCTCTCTGCCTAGCACCCTTCCTCCCATATCCATAGAATTGCTCCCCTCTCTCTTTTGCCTCTTTCACCAAGCTTGCCCTGCCAGACCAGCAAGACAGGATGTTGTGTTTATCTTCCAGGGTCTGAGCTGCACAAACAGCTCTGTCTGGTGCACACTGACAGGCCTTTGTTTTGTAGCTGGTTTAACTCTCAAGGGGACACTAATGGGCCAGTGAGGAATTGTATCAGCAAGCACCCCAATATCCCCAGGGTGACTGCCAACACAGGTTCTTAGATCTGCTTTTCAAAAGGAAAGCAACTCAAAATGGGTTAACAAGCTTACTTTAATCAAACAAACATATATTACTTAGTTCAGGGGGAAAAGGTCAGCACCCCGAACTTCAGAGTTACAGAACTTACAGGTCAAACAGACAAGCTTCCAAACTGTCCAACCATTATATCAATACCAAATCACAGTTACCAGAGAGGGAAGCATCAACATCTGGGTTTTCAAAGCCGGGGGGCCTCTCAACAACGGCTTCCCAGAGTCTCATCTGGTCAAACCTCACAACACTTCTCAAAGTGAGCCCCAAAGCAAAGCCTCTCATCAGAGTTTATATAGCCTTCTCCTGGCTCAGAGATTGTAACAACCTCCTTGACCCACTGCCCAATCACAAAGTATCAAGGTGTGGGCTTTCCTGAAAAACAAGCCTCCCACCACAGGCTCCAGGTGCACTTATGCTAGGGGCAGGGAAGATCTTTAAATTTGCATTTCCATTACAGAAATGTAAGGAGCAAATTCTGTTAGCAAGTGTGCAGGGTGTTCCTGGACTCCTCCATATTTTGGTCCATTGTGTCTAGAAAATATGGCCTCTCAAGAAAAGGGACTAACTTGATTTCTGGGTCACATTCATATGTTCAAGGGCCCTTATCAGAACTATTTGGACCAGGCCAAAGAAAAGAGTACCTTCTTTAGCTATTTGTTAATTAGCATTTTTTAAGGACCTAGTACTTCCTTGTTACAGAGTTGTAGGGAACAGGCTGAATTTGGAGAACTGTTCCAAGTTCTGGGTGTTTTCAAATGGGTGAAAAGAGGGGTGCTGAAGGAGACACTCAGTTCTTGTCAAAGACGCCTCTGGGGCCTTTGTGCAAAGATACAATGGACTGATTTACTTTGTCCCCTAAATCTACTTTTGACCATCTTCACTACAACCCTATTGGGTAGGTGTTCTGATTATCTTTACTTCACAGTTCAGGAAACTGAAGCAAACAGGTTGGGTGATTTACCAACCAGGGTCATATAGTAAATGTCTGAGGCTGGATTTGAACTCAGAGCTTCTTGATCTTACACCATTTCATAGTTCCATTATGTGTTACTGTGCCCATCTTTACCCAACACCTCCAACATTGACTGGTACTATTTTTTGTCATTTTGGGCCATTTTACAAAGTATGAGATGAAATGTCAGTGTTGTTTTGCTTTGTTTTTCTCTTATTTTTGGTTTGGAGTGTTTTTGCATATGGTGGGGGATACTTGGCAGTTCTTTCTGAGAATTTATTGTTCATATCCTTTGACAATTTATGTATTGGGGAATGGCTCTTTGTTGTTTTTCACTTGGTCCATTCTTGTCTGACTCTGTCATACAGTGGTGTTTTCTTGGCAGTAATTTGTCACTTCTTTCTCTAGCACATTTTACATAGGAGGAACAGAGGCAAACAGGGTGAGGTGACTTTCCCAGGGGCACATTGCTACTTAGTGTCTGAAGCTAAATTTCAACTCAGATCCACTTGAGTAAAGCCAGGCTTTCTTCAACTGGAGGTTAGCTTCTCTGTGTCATTTTGTGGGTTCTCCACCTCCAAAGTTTGTTCAGAGTCCCCTTTTCCATGAATTGGGGGAGGTGGAAACCCGAGCCCCAGGGAAATCCTGTTTCTATTCCTCCATCTTGGCTTCATTTCTTCAATATATAAAGAAGTCACTCTAATTTATAAAAATACAAGTCATTCCTCAACTGATAAAGGCTTCAACTCATACCTATCAGATTGCCTAATATGATTTTGTAGTGGATGTTGAAAAACTGGGATACTAATACACTGCTGGTGGAGTTATGAACTGATGTAATCATTCTGGAGAGCAATTTAGAACTATGCAGAAAGGGCTATAACAGTGTGCATACCCTTTGATCCCACAATACCACTACTAGGCTTACAGCCCAAAGACTTCAAAATAGACAGGAAAGGAAGTATTTGTACAAAAATAGTCAGAGCAGCTCTTTTTGTGGTGGCTAAGAATGGAAACTGAAGAGATACCCATCAACTGGAGAATGGCTAAACAATCTGTGGTGATGTACTGTAATGGAATAATATTTTGCTGTAAGAAACAAGGAGGAGGATTTCAGAAAAACCTGGAAAGACTTACTTGAGCTGATGCAAAATGAAGTGAGGAGAGCGAGGAGAACATTGTAGATAGCAACAGCAATATTGTTCTATGAATGACTAAGCTGATCTCAGCAGTACAGTGCTCCAAGGGAATCCCAGAACACCAGTGAGGCAACCTGCTATCTGCCTCCAGAGAAAGAACTGATGTTGTTTGCAGACAGACTGGAGCATGCTGTTTGTCACCATCTTTCTTACATATTTTTTTTTCGAGTCTTTCTGGAAAAATAACAGAAATATTTTCCATGATTGAACAGTTATAACCTCTCTCCTATTGCTTACTGTCCAAGTTAGTGGGGAGGGAAGGAGGGAGAGAATTTGTAACCCAAAACTCTAAAAAACCCCAACCATTAAAAATCATTATCATGTAATTGGGTAGTAAATATATTTTCAAAGAATGTAAAAAAACGAAAATAGAGGTTCTGTACCATTCTGTATGGCACCATCTACTGGTGAAGGCAAATGGAGAAATTTTGAATCTTCTGAATTAGTTCACTTCCTTGGGCAGGACAAGGACATTCCCAAGGTCTCTGGAGAATTTTGTAGTCAGTTGTGAGACATGGGAGATGCAAGCCAAGGACCACCAAGCATAGCTCACCCTCATTAAAGTACATGCTGTGCTAGCAAGACAGAAGTGTAGAAGATCAAAAGAATGATGAGATGTGCAAATTCAGAGCCATCTCCACCCCTAATGTTCACCTGGATTATTTGTTACCAACCTGTGGTAGAGCCTTCTGATCATCCAGGGTCAGACACATTAACCCTGACATAGTGATGTCATTTTGGTCTTCTTTAAGCACAAAGAACAACAGAAATGACCTAATATGTAAGTAAATATTATAATAAGGACATATATTTTCCTGTCAAATGCAGGCAATCATAAAGTGGAAGCATAAAATGTTTTGACTATGACCATCATATCCCAGGTAGACTCAGTCCCTCAATGTAACACAGATAACTCCTTCACTTGGCCAAAAAATGTCTTATCCCTCAGTTCAGTGCAGATTGTCATTAATGTATCTCATGAATCCCTTTCATGCTTTGTCTAGATAAGACTTTGTTTCAGACTATCAGGAAATTAACTGGATCATTTCTGTTTCTTATTTCTATAATCAAACATTTCACCCCTCCTGCCCCTCCCCCCAGACTTTGTACCTGCCAGTTTCTCACAAGATTCACAGAATTTTATTTATTCCATATTGTTTTTATCAGTTCTGATAAGAAGAAATATACGTCATCTTCTTTCTCCTTCAGAGATCCTTCTATCTCACTGATGAATCATGCTTTGTTCCACAGAGAAACACATTCTATAGTAAGTCATTCCTCAACTTTCTTGCAACTGATCATAGCAAACATTTTCTCAATATTTGATCAAGCTCTTAAGGAATATGGTTTTAAGTGTTGATTCTGAAACTCAAAAAGGATATGAGTGTTGGGTAAATCCCGTTTCTGTGATTTAGTTTCCTCTTCTCACTTGATGAGGATTACACTGCATGAATTCTGGAGTCCTTTTTCAGGTCTAAATCTTGTGACACTTGATGGTTTAGGAGTTGGTGACATTCCAGGATGTGTGTGTTCACTTCACCCCAGAGGAGTGGAGCCTCTTAGACCATCGTCAGAAGAAGTTGTACAAGGAGGTCATGCTGGAGAATGCGAGGAACCTGCTCTCCTTGGGTAAGGACATTTAGTCTGGCCAAAGTGCTGTCAAAAGGAATATATTGTTGCCCCTGTGTGCTGGCTTTGGAGTATTTATCAGTTAATAGAAAGGGAAAAGTGTTGGTCTCCTGTTTCCAAGAGACAGGGTCCCTACTACTACCTGGTTTTCCTATAAAAGGTCAATACATCATGTGAAGATACTATGAAGGTTTCCTTCTTACCCCTGAAGCTGTTTTGTGACAATTCTAGGTAGCTTGAGTTCCAAGATGAGATCAGTGTTGAAACATCTCAGATGTAGAACTAATCCCATGGATTATTAAGTTCAACCTCTCACTGGCCATGAATTATTTTTGCCAAATCTCTGAAAACTGCTCAGGCAGCCTTTCACTGTACGCCCTTCTCTTTGGAAAGGGCCACGTATTTATAATATTCTTCTTTGCATGAAATATCCATTTATAACATACAGTTCTTAGTTGTGCCTTATATTATCCATTTGTCCTTAATCTTCCTTTACTTTACCTCCATGTTGCAGCACAGATGGTGGGAAAGGAAGGATGGGGGAAAAAGCCTTTGTATTCCCTGCTGTTCAGTAGATGTTATGCTAAGTGCTTTCTTTACAATATTATGTTTTTAGTTGATATTGTTATCCCCATTTGACATTTGAGAAAATTGCAGCAAACAGGTTAAGTGTCTTTTCCAGAGGCACACATCTAGGAAGCTGTCTGAGGCTAGTTTTAGAGCCTGGCATTCCTGACCCTAGGCTCAGGTGTCTCTCTGCTGCAGTACCAGGTGCCTCTAATTTCTAGATAATGGAAACTCTCAAATGAGTCCATCCTCCTATGAAGAAGGTGCACCAAAATCAAGATTTCTGATTCCAGAGTGGCTCCAGGATCTTCTCCCCCACCTCTCCCCAAAGTTCCCCAAAAGAAATGTTATGGAAACCATGCTTAAGGATTATGGGAACCATCTTGTGCTCCTTGATTGCATGCTCTTATCAATGGCAGGAATAACAGACTGACCAAGGACCAGAATTTGACTCACTCAGGTTCATTGAGCTCCCCCACAGGGCAGTCTCATCTGAAGATGCAGTGACTCCCTATATGAAGAGTAACAAAACTTTTTATGTTTCAGAGAGTGAGGGGTCAGGTGGGAGACAAGAGCCAAAGCTGATTTGTCAAAGTCTAATTTGGTTGAGCTCAAGGCTGATCTGGTACATCCCAATTTGGTTACTTGCATTAAAACCATTAATGGGAGAATGTCAACTATGTGTGAACATGATGGAATGATTCTCTGAATGGAGTAGTTTTATATATGTACTGTTTTCCCTAAAGAGAACTAAATTCCATGTTTTTCTCCATGTTCTTCCCTGGTTCCCCATGCTCAGAGCTTCCAGTTCCCCGAGAATATTGGATTTCTTTTTTTGAGGTAAGGGAAGCCCCATGGATGCTGGAAAAAGAAGACCTGAGGTGCTGCTGTCCAGGTGAGTGAGGTGAAGGCAGGTATATAAGAGCTGTGATTCAGTAAATCAAATCAGTAAAGTGCACTGAGTCTCATTTTCCCCTTCTGTAACATGAGGAAGTTGGACACCATGGCAGTTAAGGTTCCCAGTAATAAATCTGTGATCCTACAGAAAGTCATTATTTGGAATTTGAGGGCATAGAAAGAGCAAAAGGCAATCAGGCTTTCCAATATGGGCTCTTTCTTAGATGCTTTTGAAGTCAGTGAAGATTGATTAAGTTCCTCCTATGTGTTCTGCTAAGCACCAGGGATATAAAGAGATACAAGGATCATCCCCAGATGTCCTGGAGTCGACAGACTGGTGGGGCAGATGACATGCTAACAACAGTGTAGAAACCTGTGATGGACAAGACAGAAGGGAGCTCATTGAGCAAGTGAAGGTACTAAAGTGAAGCAGGACTGGAAATGTTTATTGAGGAAGGTGTGCTGTAGCTGTGGCTTCAGGGAAGTCAGGGTGAGCATTGTAGGCATGGAGATGGCATAGAGAGCCCAGAGAGTCAGGAGGTGGTGTGCCCTGTTCACAGAACAGAAGGGAGGCCCATGTCACTGGATTGTAGCATGTTTGATGGGGAATATGAGGTGAAAGGCAATTAGAGGAGTAGAGGAGGGCTAGGTGAAGAAAGAGCAGGTGATTAATCACCTCAGAGAGGATTTTCTTTTCTTTTTGTTTTTATTTTATTTTATTTTTTAAAGCAATTGGGGTTAAGTAACTTACTCAAGGTTACATGGCCAGTCATTATTTATGTGTTGGTGCTCATTTTCTGAGGCTGAATTCGATCTCGGGTCATCCCAACTCCGAGGCCAGCGCTCTTACTCACTGCGCCACCTAGCCGCCCCATGGATTTTCTCTTTGATCCTTTTCCTAGGGATCTTCAGGAGGTTGTTGAGGCCATGGTGACATGGTCAGTTAAGAACTTTAGGGAGATGGGCCTTGATAAGTGGGTGGAGGAATGACTGGAGTAGGGGGAGACTTGAGGCAAATGGAGCCAGTGGCAGGATCTGGCAGTACCTCAGGTGTGAGGTGTCTGGAGCCTGAGCCAAGGCAGTGAAAGTGTTGGGAGAGAAAGGGGTGTATGGGAGAGATGTGACCTAGGTGGTTTCAAAGGTTGCAGAGAAGATAAGAAGGATGAGGATGAAGAAATGACCAGTGGATTTGGCAACTCTGAGGTTTTTGGTAATGTTGGAGAGAGGAATTTCAGTTGAACAATGGAATCAGGAGCCTGGACTGCAGAGTATTTCAGAGAAAGGAGTGCAAAGGAATTGGAGGCACCAGTTGTAAATGAGATTTTCCAGCTGTTTAGCCATGAAATGGAAGAATGATAATGGAAAATATCTCCAATAGAATGAATCAAGTGACTGTGTTGAGGATTAGAGAGAAATGGCTTTATTTGTGGCGGTAGGAAAGAGCATCAGTGTGGGAAAGACTAGAAAATAGGTGCTGGAGAGGCAGGGTACTGAGGAAGATGCTGTCCTGGAATGGCATGACTTACACATGGAAAGGAGTTGGTATTGTCCAGGAAGAGCACCGTTTCATCTGGTGTTGGATGAAAAAGGAGCAAAAGACACTTAATGTATGGGAGATGAGGGGATAATTATTTTAGTGAAAAAATAGAAGTCAGGGGCGGCTAGGTGGCGCAGTGAATAGAGCGCCGGCCCTGGAATCAGAAGGACCTGAGTACAGAGCCGGCCTCCGGAAACTTATTCCATACAAACAAAAACCTAGCCGTGTAACCTTGGGCAAGTTACTTAACCCCAATTGCCCTAAGGGGGCGGCTAGGTGGCGCAGTGAGTAAGAGTGCCAGCCTCCAAGTTGGGATGACCCGAGATCAGATCTGGCCTCAGAAAATGAGCACCCACGCATAAATAATGACTGGCTGTGTAACCTTGAGCAAGTTACTTAACCCCAATTGCTTTAAAAAGAAAAAAAAAGAAAAAAGAAAAAATAGAAGTCACATTTCTGTGCTGAGAAGGTGTGTGTGGCTGGACTATGGGATCAAGAAATAAGGGACAGTTGGAAAAGAATGGGAAAAACTGCTGTGGTGAATGAGAAAGGGAGTCAGTTATGTGGTTTTTCAGTCATTTTTGAATCTTCATGATCCCATTTGAGGTTTTCTTGGCAAAGATCCTGGAGTGATTTGTGATTTCCTTTTCAGGCTCATTTTGCAGATGAGGAAACCAAGAGCAGGAGGCCTAAGTGACTTCCCCAGGGTGACACACAAGAATGAGAAATCTAGGCATAACCCCAAGACATTGCATGTTCAGTTCCAGAGCTCTGTATTGGCATGAATATCAAGGGAGTCCCTTGAATTTTTGGTAGCTTAGTGAATATAAAAGTTATTTTTATAATAAACTGTTATCTATTACATGTAGACACTTTATGTCTTTAAAATGTACACACTTTAATTTAAAATTGTTTTATTGCTAAAAAAGGCAAACTATCATTTCAGCCATTAGTGGGTCTTAATCTCCTAGCTAGTGGAGGCTCTGGCCAAATGGTGATGGCTGCTGACAGATCATGGTGGTGCTTGTTGAAGGTTTATGGTTGCTGTGGAGATTTCTTAAAATAAGGCAACAGTGATGTTTCCCACTTTGATCGGCTCTTCTTTTCCCAGGAACTTAAAGCCCGATTGTAGGGTTATTGATTGGCCTAATTTCAGATTTTGTCTCAGAGAGAAGGAAGACCTAAAGAGAGGTAGAGAGAACAGGTCAACATCCAATGATAAAATATTTTTTCTCAAAACAAAACAAGACAAAGGTAAATACAGTACAGAAGGACCATATAGTTCCATGGACAGAACATGTCCACTTGCAGGGCTTGATTTCTAGTCTCAGCTGCTGGGACTCAGCTCACTCAGCCATTGTGAGGTCATAACCTGATGAGAGAATGGTGGGTTTGCCAGTGTCACAGGTGTTGGTGAACCTCTGATGTGATCGTCTGTGCAGCTCTTTGTAAGCCAAGCTCCCCTGCAGATGTGGGCTAATGTCAGTTTCAAATGATTGATTCTGTCCATTTAACTTCAAATACTTTTCTCTTGGCCTGGGGAAGTGGGATATGCATCAGTTAGTTTACTTTCTCACAGTGGAGGGAAGGGATGGACATTGTATCTGTGTGTACATCTGTCTCTGTATATGTTTTATTGTTTCTTGCAGAAGGAGAGATTAGACCTGAAAGGAAACAGACTCTTGAAATGCTAAGCATTTCTGTGAAAGCAGCTCAGGAAATCTTCCTTAGTCATGGTCCTTGTGACTTCACTGGGCAACCAAGCTGTGCTTTATTTCACAGAATGCACACAGGACAGAAACTTTATGCTTGTCACCATTTTGGAAAAGACTTGAGTCAGCAATCATCGCTGATTTCCCAACAAAAAATTCATACTGGAGAGAAACCACATGAGTATCATGAATGTGGTGAAGACTCATCCTTCATTATTCATCACAGTGACAGGAAACCTTATGAATGTAATCATAAGTGTGAAAAGGCTTGGACTTGCAGCTGCAGTCTTGCTGTACCTCAGAGCATCCATATTGTAGAGAAATCTTATGAAAGCAAAAAATGCAGAAAGACTTTCACAGAAAGCTCCCGCCTTACTCAGCATGAAATTGTCCCCATTGTTAAGAAACCTTATGAATGTCATCAATGTGGAAAGGCTTTTAAAAGGCCCTCTCTTCGTGCTGCCCATCAGAGAATCCACAGTGCAGAGAGACCTTATGAATGTCATCAATGTGGAAAGGCCTTCACAAGTAATTCTTCTCTAACTGCACATCAGAGAATCCACACTGGAGAGAAACCTTATGAATGTCATGAATGTGGAAAGGCTTTCAGACTAATCGCCCAACTTAATGTCCATAAGAGAATCCACACTGGAGAGAAGCCTCATGTGTGTCATCAGTGTGGAAAGGCTTTTAGAAAGCACTCTCATCGTGCTGCCCATCAGAGTATCCACACTGGAGAGAAACCGTATAAATGTCATCAGTGTGGAAATACTTTCAGACTATCCTACCAACTTAATGTCCATCGGAGATTCCACACTGGACAGAAACCTTATACATGTCATCATTGTGGAAAGGCTTTTACAATGAAATGTGGTCTTGCTGCCCATCAGAGTATCCACACTGGAGAGAAACCTTTTGAATGTCATCAATGTGGAAAAGCTTTTAGAATGCTGTCTCATCTTGCTACCCATCAGAGTATCCACACTGGAGAAAAACCTTACGGATGCCATCTGTGTGGAAAGGCTTTTACAAGGAACTCTTATCTCACTGTACATAAAACTATCCACACAGGAAAGAAACGTTATGAATGTAATCAATGTGGAAAGGCTTTTAGAAAGAACTCTGATTTTGCTATCCATCAGAGAATCCACAATGGCGAAAAACCTTATGAATGTCATCAATGTGGAAAGTCCTTTACAAGTAACTCTTCTCTAAGTGTCCATCAGAGAATCCACACTGGAGAGAAACCTTATGAATGTCATCAATGTGGAAAGGCCTTTACAAGTAACTCTTCTCTAACTATACATCAGAGAATCCACACTGGAGAGAAACCTTATGAATGTCATCAATGTGGAAAGGCCTTTAGAAGTAACTCTAATCTAAAACTACATCAGAAAATCCACACTGGAGAGAAACCTTATGAATGTCATCAATGTGGAAAGGCCTTTACATGTAAGTCTTCTCTACGTGTCCATCAGAGAATCCACACTGGAGAGAAACCTTATGAATGTCATCAATGTGGAAAGGCCTTTAGAAGTAACTCTTCTCTAAGACTACATCAGAAAATCCACAGTGGAGAGAGACCCTATAAATGTCATCAATGTGGAAAGGCTTTTAAAAAGAACTCTGTTCTTGTTGCCCATCAGAAAATTCACACTGGGGAGAAACCTTATGAATGTCATCAATGTGGAAGGGCTTTTAGAAAGAAGTCTATTCTTGTTACCCATCAGAAAATTCACACTAGAGAGAAATCATAAGAATGTCATCAATGTGGAAACACTTTTAGTGAGAACTCCAAACTTCCTGTACATCAGAGAATTCATATTGAGTGAAACTTTATAAATGTAATCATTGTGGAAATGCTTTTTTAAGGAAGTTTCATTTTGAACTGCAAACTTGCTTTGGATCAAAGAATCCGCAGTGATGGGAAACCTAATGAATGTAATCAATGTGGAAAGGGTTTTAGAAGGAACTCCCAACTTGTATGGCAGAGAATCCACACTGGAGAGACACCTTTTTTCTTTTTGGAGGGCAATTGGGGTTAAGTAACTTGCCCAAGGTCACATGGCTAGGATTTTTGTTTGTGTGTGTGTTAAGTGTCTGAGGACAGATCCAAACTCAGGTCCTTCTGACTCCAGGGCCAGCACTCTACTCACTGTGCCACCTAGCCGCCCTGTGAGACACCTTTTAAATGTATGCAATGTGCAAAGACTTTTAGAAGGAAGTGTCAACTTGCTGTACTTCAGAGAATCCACATCCTTTGAATGTGATACATGTGGAAAAGGCTTTTACACAAAGCTCCTGTCTTTCTGCACATGAGAGAATCCACACTGGAGAGAAACCTAATGTGATAAAAACCCTCCCCCAAGATGGATAGCTACTGATATGGGTTCTCCAGATACATTCTTATTAAACACAAATTCTAATGAGTCATGGTATATGGAAGAATTGTAAGAAATGTGAAAAACCATGAAAAGGAAAAAAACAAGTTAAAAAAAAATGGAAATAATCTGCTTTGCTCTTCATTCTGATTTCCTGGTTCCTTCCCTGCATGTGAAGGGAATTTTCCATGATGTGTCCTTTGGAATTGTTTTAGGTCTTTGCTTTGATGAGAAGGGCTAAGTCTATCAAAATCAGTCCTCATACACTGGCTGTTAGAGTGTACAATGGTCTCCTGGTTCTGCTCCCCTCAGCATTAGTTCATTGAAATCTTTCTAGATTTCTCTGAAGTCTGCCTGTTCATCATTTCCTATATCACAATAGTGTTCCATCATATTCAAAAACTACAGCTTGATTAGCCATTCCTCAATTGATAGGCATCCTCTCTATTTCCAATTCTTGGCCCTGACTAAAAGCTCCTACAAATATTTTTGTGTGGGGGTCCTTTTCTCACTTTTATGATCTGTTTGGGATATGAGCCTAGAAGTGGCATTGCTGGTTCCAAGGGTATGCACCCTTCTGTAGCCCTTTTGGCATAGTTTCAAACTGTTCTTCAGAATGGTTGGATCAGCTCAGAACTCCATCTACATTGAATTAGTGTTGCAACTTTCACATTCTCTCCAAGACATTTAACATTTATTCTTTTGTTGTTAGCCAATCTGATAAGTGTGATAGAAGGATAATAACAAGTAGGGTAACCTCAGGAAGTGTTTGACAGAACTCATTGGCCCATTTGTGAGGCTGCTGGGCCTTTCTCAGGGGTCCTTGGCTAAGACTTGTCCAGATTCACCCTCTTTGAATCCAAACCCTAGTAATGTGATTAAAGTCCCAAGGCTAATTCAGAAGTAGAATGGATGTGTAGCCAACCAAACTCCAGTACTGAGAGCCTTTCCCCAGATATTCCCAGTGGCTTCAGGTTGTTCTTTCCCCAAGCAGAGTAAGTGATCCACAGCCCTCCCTCTTCTCAGTCCTCATTTCCTGTCCTGATATAGGCAGAGACACATGATAAACATGCTATTGACATCAATGACATAAATGTGTGTGTGAAAGACAAGACAACAGGGAAGCATGGACAGAGCTAAGCTGAGAATCAGGAAACCCAGAAATCAGGGCTGTTGCTGACCCTGCTGGCTCTGGGATCTCCATAGAGCACTTACCTGTTCAGCGACTCAGTGACATGGGCAAGAGCCAGAGACCCTGAGTCCCACAGAAGATGCATGTTCATACTGTTTGGGATGAAAAACCCCATCCAAAATTGCATCAACCATACGGAGATATCTCAGGAAAAGAAAAGGAATTTTATCTTTCCCTGGTAGAAGTGGTTGGTCTTCCCCTTGACTCGTGATGAGGAAGGACTGGGTAATGTGGGGTGAACAGACTTTTCAAACTCTCAAGCAGTCAAACCTCCTTCACCTAATTTTCCTTTCTCCCATTGGCTATGAGGTGGACTCAAGTCTCAGCAAGAAAATGGCAAATAAGACGGAAACCTGCCACTATCCCTCAGTGCCTGGGAAACAGCTTACCAGTAACAAGGATGCTGATTGACAGCAATGGAAAGGGGAAAGGGGAAGAATCTGGTATGAACCAAGCAGTTTATAGGCTCTTGGGATGCCTATAAATATATAAACTCAGGCTTTTATTAATTCCGCCAGTCAATGAGGAAAATTCTTTCTCATGCTAACTACATTAAGTCAGGGCAGCTTAGGGACTGGGTGAGGAGTGAAACATCAGTAAGTCAACTAAGGGTCAGGATTGAATGAGGAATACCCAGACTGCCCCATCAGTGTCTTGGTAGATAGATCAAAGTAAGGGAATATACATTGTGTCTAAGTCTAGCATACATATGGTAGGTCAGAGAGTAGTAAATTTCTTTATGACCCAGTATGCAGCCAATTCAGCCAGTACACATCAGTTCAAACTAGCTCCAACTGTATCAGGAAGTAGAGAAATGGCTCTAGTCCTTGGATTGGAGAGAAACTGCCTGAGATGGGATGTTTAGAGGCTGGGGAGAGATGTGAGTTTGGAATTGGAGTCCACACAGGTAGCCAAGCACCCCATCAGTTCCATCAGGGATCTCTTGCAGGCCTAAGGTGATCAACCCCTCAATGTGCTGTTACCTTGACGTAGTAGAATAGGCCCCTTTTAATTCTTGTCCCACATTTTGCCTTTTTAATCAGGGTGAAAGCCTGAATGGAGAATCTGCTGGGTCTTTTGTACTTTTCTCAAAGAATAAATTGTCATAAACAAAGTATTAAGATTGCAGCAGCTTGTGGAGTGGAAGATGAGCTCCTTTATTGACAATTCGCCATAGAAGTGGGTGTGAGCGCTCCCTCACGGGACCTGACTCACATAAGCAGCACAGGCACCCCCAGTAGTGGAACAAAGATTATGTAGCCTCCATTCCATTACACCCAATGGTCCCCTCTAGACAGGTCATCCCCTTTCCCTGGGGATTCATCTCCTAAATGGTTCTTCTCTTCTGGACCAGCCTGGTCTAGTCTCCCTCTCCTCTTTGTAGATTTCTTTATATGATTGAATAGAAAGTTCTGCCCTTTTCCCTCAGGACCGAGGCTCTTCCATACATCCTGTGCAGGATCATTTTCAAGACATTTATAGTTCCTATAGATTCTGTGCAAACAGAACTATCAGTATTTCTCACAATTGTTATTACTGATTTTAAAGCAAAATATACCCAGTTAAATATAGAACACCTTAGAAACATTGTAACCACGGTGTTACAACTAGATTCATCATTTCACAGCATTAAGATCAAAAGAAAAGTCCTTTTACTAACGGTACAATTGAATATCCTCAAGAAATCGGGTTTTTTTTTTCAAATTCATTGCACATATATAATGGTTACCCCAATTGAACAAAATTTGGAACGTAATCACAACATAAACAATGTTACAACATTAGTACCTGAAAGAAAATTGCCAGGCAACTAACATCAGTTCAGTTGATTATCTTAGTTAGAATTATCTTAAGATATAAAAACCACTTTATCCATTTTTGCAAGCAATGCTCCAGGGTGCATATTTTCAGAGAGGAGCAAAGGGTAATTCTGGTTCAGCTGCATTTATTACTTATTCTTTCAGCTCCTGAATACAGGCCCTTAATTGGCAGGATTATGTTTCTTTGTGGACAGTAATTGGGCTAAGTGACTCCCATAAGGTCACACAGCTAATTTTTGTGTTGTGTGTGAGGCTCCATTTGAACTGAGTGAGGTCCTCTTGACTCCAGCACCATTTCTCTATTCACTGTAAATGTCAGGTTTTAAGCATATTTGACATTAAGGGTAGATTTGCCCTCAGCTGACCCAACACTCCAGTTATCCTGCTGGGAGAAGACTTTAAATGAGTCCATATTCACCTGTAAACTAGGAGAAATGTGCTAATCAAACTGGCTGCATTTTGTCAACAGCCTCCATTCTCAAACTGAGCTCTTCCTGGCTATGAATCCCTTGCTCTCCAGGGAATCTCCAGGTTGCTTCTTCCTTGCTCCATCCTCCCAATCCCTAAAGACCTGAATCTTTCCTCCAGTAAGAAGCCAGGTGGTAGGGAGATGGTGGAGGAGGAGCCCTCAGAGATGACCAGCCTGGTGGGTGGTGACCCAGGTGGAACATGAGCTCTGGGGTGGAGTTAGGAGGCCTGGGAGGAGTGTAGGGCAGAAGAGGTGTCATCCCAGTGGCCAAGACATTCTGGCTGATAGGGGCCAGGACTTGGGGAGGAAAGGCAGAAAGCATCCTGAGTGCTTGGCCCTGGGTGTGAATGAAGGAAACTGCCCTTCCTGGGGCTTCTGAGAGAGGGAGAACCCTCCCAGAGTGGGCTGGCTGAAAAGTGGAACTTGTGCTGGGATTGCTCTGCCCTGTCCCCTTGCAGGTGAGCTCTCTGTGACCTCAGAGCTGAGGTCACACTGCTTTCAATTGCACCTGAGATCTCTATCTTGTAGTTGCCAGCTCTGTGGCTGAAGGTCCCAGGTAGGTCTGAGCTAGGTTCTTACTGCCCTGCTGGCTTCTGGGGGCTGTCCATACCATTGGGTCTCCTCCTGACCATGTGGTGAGTCCAGCTCTAGGTGCACCTGGAGCAGTCTCCCTCCCTAGCCTGGCTAATGGACAAGCTTCTGCTGCAAACCCTTTTCCAGTCCCCCAAACTCTTCTGGAAAATCCAGGGTCACTCTCCCCACATTTAAGATTGGTCCCCTTTTCCCAAAACTCAAACCTTATCCATTGAGACTCAGGAATCACATCTTGATTGAAAGTCAAGTGAGAGACTTGAGTGTACCTTGAAATGCAAGGTTAAAAGGACTGTGTCTGCCTCAGAAGAATTTGGTCCCTCAAGTTTTCTTTCAGTCAGAGACCAGGTTTCTTGTATTTTTAATTATAGAAATATTTAAAGAATCTGCATTTGGAAGGGACAACTAAGTTTTATCTTTTTTTCCTTTTTTTAGAGCAATTGGGGTTAAGTGACTTGCCCAAGGTCAAGTGGCTAGTTTGGTATGTGTGTGTTAAGTGTCTGAGGCAGGATCTGAACCCAAGCTCTCCTGACTCCAGGGCCAGGGCTCCATTCCGTGTGCCACCTAGGGCCCCCCCCCCCCACCAACTAAATTTTTATATATAAAGGGGCAAATATTGTGGGAAGAGTTGGGATAGGATTGAAGGGCAGAAATAGCCTGGGGTGTTCTGGAGGTAACCTAATAGGAGTATAAATGGGATTAAGAGGTTGGAAGTAGCCTGGAGTGGTCCAGAGATAATTGACAATGAAGGGCTGGTCTGGGGCCACCATGCCTGGAGAATTGAAATGATTTTTGAGTAGGTGGGGATTTGTGGGAAAGTTGTGGAGCTGGGTTGATCTTTTGGGGTCCAGGTCCCATACCCAGTCAGGGGGAGATCTCTGAATCAGCAGCCATTGAGCCTATGACTGGTATCCCATCTGGGATCTCCAACCTCATTTGACTCTTGGATCTCTGAAGGAAAATAGGGGAAAGGAAGAGGAGTAAGAAAGGGTGGGACCATCTTCTTTTCCCAGCTGGACCCTACCTTTAGGTTTCATTCTCTGTCCTTAGGGTAGGGCTTTACTCCCTGTAAATCCCTGCTGGCCTGCCTCTTGCCCTGGGATCCTTCTCCCTCCCCTGCTCAGTCTGCAGAAGACCAAGCTGGTAACCTGGAGCCAGAGGGAATGGCCCCTGGGAGCTGCAGACCCCCATCCCAAGTGAGTGCACTCTGTCCACAGACTTGACCAACAAGCTGAAGAACCATTTCCCTACAGGAAGAGGCTGGCAATCCCCTAAGTGACAGTTTCTTTGCAAAAATAGGCAGGAAACTGCAAACAGTAGTGACAGCACCACCCTGTTCTCTGTAGTTTGAATTGATTCCTGGCACTTTGGCATCACAGTCACTACCTCCTGCCCCCACCCCCAATTGCTGCCCTCCCCTGTGTGTTTTCTGTTTTGCCTCATGAACCCTGAACACAAGGAAGAGCACTTCACTCCTTTCTCTCTGCTCTGTAGAGCCCCCTTGTGTTTGCTCCTTTATCTATGCCTAGCACCCTTGCTTCCATGGCCATAGAATTGCTCCCCTCTCCCTTTTGCCTCTTTGACCAAGCTCTCCCTGCTAGACCTGAAAGACAGGATGTTCTGCTTGTCCTCCAGGGTCTGAGCTGCACAAACAGCTCTGTCTGGTGCACACTGACTGGCCCTTGTCTTGTAGCTGGTTTGACTCTCAAGGCCACACTGAGGGGCCAGTGAGGGGTGAAAGGAGCAAATACTATGAGGAAGGTTTGGTGATGTTCCTGGCCTCCTACATATTTTGGTCCAGTGTGTCTGGAATATATGGCCACTCAAGAAAAGAGACTAACTTCATATTCTGGGTCACATTCACATGTTCAAAGGCCCTTACCAGAGCTATCTGGACCAGGCCAAAGAAAAGAATACCTTCTTTAGCTGTTTGTTAATTAGCCTTTGTTAAGGGCCTAGTACTTCCCTGGTTAGAGAAGATGTAGGGAAAGGGCTGAGTTTTGGGGAAGTAGTCAAAGTCCTGGGTGTTTTCTTTTCAAAATGGGTGAAAGAGGGGGACTGAAGGAGACACTCAGTTCTTGTCAAAGAGGCCTCAGGGTCTTTTTGCAAAGATACACTGGAGTGATTTACTTTGTCCCCTAAATCTACTTTTGACCATCTTCACTACAACCCTATTGGGTAGGTGTTCTTATTATCTTTACTTCACAGTTCAGGAAACTGAAGGAAAGAGGTTGGGTGATTTAACAACCAGGGTGACATCGTCAATTCCTGAGGCTTGATTTGAACTCAGAGCTTCATGATCTTACACCATTTCATAGCTCCATTAATATTGTCTTGGTGTGCCCATCTTCCCCCAACACCTCCAACACTGACTGGTACTATTTTTGTGATTTTCGGCAATTTTTAAAGTATGAGATGAGTTGTTGTTTTGCTTTGTTTTTCTCTTATTAATGGTTTGGAACAACCTTGCATATGGTTAGGGATACTCGGCAGTTCTTTCAGAGAATTTTTTGTTCATATCCTTTGATTTTTATCTCTTGGGGAATGGCCCTTTGTTGTTTTTCAGTTGTTTCAGTCTCTGTTTGAGTCTCTCAGTCTGAGATGGCGCAGTGAGTAGAGCTTTAGCCCTGGAGTCAGAAGGACCTGAGTTCTGATTCGACCTCAGACACTTAATGCACACACAAACAAAAAAAACCCTAGCTATGTGACCTTGGGCAAGTTACTTAACCCCAATTGCCCTCCAAAAGCAAAAAAGAAAAAAGAAAAGAAAAAAATCTAGTTCAGTGGAATATAAAGGAACTCAAAGAGTGAGGATGGAAAGGTTTAAGAAGCAGAGTAGAATTAGGGAGGACAGAGTCAAAATCGGAACAAGAATGAGAATTCTAGGCATACCCCCAAGACATTGCATGTTCAGTTCCAGAGCTCTGTAGTGGCATGAATATCAAGGGAGTCCCTTGAATTTTTATATTCAGTGGATATAAAAGTTATTTTTATAACATGCTGTTGTCTATTATATGTAGAACAGTGATGTCTAAAAAATGTATATGCTTTAAAATAAAGATGTTTTATTGTTAATAAAAGTGAACTATCACCTCACTCTTCAGTGGGTCTTAATCTTGTAGCTGACATTGGCTCAATGGTGATGGCTGCTGACTGATCATGGTGGTGGTTGTTCATGGTTGGTGGTTGCTGTGGCAATTTCTTAAAATAAGGCAGCAGTGAAGGTTTCCACATTGATTGGCTCTTCTTTTCCCTGGAACTTTCAGCCCCATTGTAGGGTTATTCATTGGCCTAATTTAAGATTGTGTCTGAGAGAGGAGGAAGACCCAAAGAGAGAGAGAGAACAGGTCAACATCCAATAATAAAATATTTTTTCTAAAATACAAAAGAAGACAAAGGTAAATACAATAGAGAATAGAGAGAGACCATCTAGTTCCATGGACAGAACATGTCCACTTGCAGGGTTGGAGCTCTTTTCTCAGCTGCTGGGACTCAGCTCTCTCAGCCATTCTGAGGTCATGGCCTGAGCTGAGAATGCTGGGTCTGCCAGTGTCACAGGTGTTTGTGAAGATTTGATGTGATTGTCTGTGAAGCTCTTTGTAAGCCAAGCTCTCCTGCAGATGTGGGCTAATGGCATTTCAAATGATTGCTTCTGTCCATTTAAGTTGGAAGACTTTTCTCTCAGTCTGGGGAAGTAGGATATGCATCAGTTAGATTACTTTCTCTAAGGGAGGGAAGGGATGATAATTATATCTGTGTGTACATGTGTCTTTGTATGTGCTTTATGGGTTGTTTCATGTAGAAGGAGAGATTAGACATGAGAGGAAAGAGATGACTGAAAAGCTAATTATTTCTGTGAAAGAAACTCACCAGGAAACTTTCCTCAGTGATAGTCCTTATGACTTCACTGGTCAACCAATCTGTGCTGTATTTCATAGAATGCACACAGGACAGAAACTTTATTCTTGTCATCATTTTGGGAAAGACTTGAGTTAACAGTCCTGTCTGATTTCCCCTCAAAAACTTCATACTGGAGAAAAGCTACATGAGTGTCAGGAATGTGGTGAAGACTCATCCTTCATTATTCATCGCAGTATTCACAGTGACAAGAATCCTTATGAATGTAATCAGTGTGGGAAGCCTTGGAATTGTAGGTGCAGTCTTTCTGTACCTCAGAGCATCCACAGTAGAGAGAAACCTTATGAAAGTGATAAATGCAGAAAGACTTTCACAGAAAGCTCCAGCCTTACTCAGCATGAAAGCACCCCCACTGGCAAGAAACCTTATGAATGTCATCAATGTGGAAAGGCTTTTAGAAGTAATTCTCTTCTCACTGAAGATCAGAGAATCCATACTGGAGAGAAACCTTATAAATGTAATCAATGTGGAAAGGCTTTTACTTCTAGGTATATTCTTCCATTACATCACAGAATCCATACTAGAGAAAAACCATGTGAATGTTATCAATGTGGAAAGACTTTCAGAGTGAACTCTGAACTTACTGCACATCAGAGAATCCACAGTGGTGAGAGACCTTATGAATGTCATCACTGTGGAAAGGCCTTTAGAATGAACTCTAATCTTGTTATCTATCAGAGAATCCACACTGGGGAGAAACCTTATGAATTCAATCAATGTGGCAAGACTTTTTCTTCTGGCTCCAAACTTACTGTACATGGGCGAATCCACACTGGATAGAAACCATATGAATGTAATCAATGTGGAAAGGCTTTTAGAAGGACCTCTGATCTTGCTGTACATCAGAGAATCCACATGGGAGAGAAACCCCATCAATGTGGAAGGGCTTTTAGAAGGAACTGTCATCTTGCTGTACATCAGAGAATCCAAATCCTATGAATGTTGTAACTATGGAAAAGGCTTTTAAAGGAATCTCCAGTCTTGCTGCACATGAGAGAGTACACTGGAGGAAAATCTAATGTGCTAAAGCCTTTTATGTACACTCTTCCACCTTCTTATACAAATCCATTGAAAACAAAATACAAATCACATAATTTCTAGGTAGTCATTTAATTAATTATGGCTAATGAACGATTAATACAAGAACAGTCATTTAGCTATCTCTTTTAAACCAAAGATGAATCATGTAGTTCTCTTAACATTTTTAGATACCCTTAGATAAGTAGGTGTTAGCAACAGGCATAAGTCAACTCTGATTGGTTAAAAATTAATGAGAATGAATATTATAATGAGAGGTGGACTTCTTCTAATGAAGGACTACAAGACATGACTTCTGACACAGTTTTTTTGTTTTTTAGCTTTTTTTTTTTTTTTGGAGGGCAATTGGGGTTAAGTAACTTGCCCAAGGTGACAAGGCTAGTTTTTTGTTTCTGTGTGCATTGAGTGTCTGAGGTCAGATCCGAACTCAAATCCTTCTGACTCCAGGGCTGACACTCTACTCACTGCGCCACCTAGCCGCCCCTCTGACACAGTTTTGGACAAAGAGATTTATCTCTATCCAGAACACCCTTTTCTGGAGGCAATGTGGACAAGAGGGGTAATCCACTTCCCTTCAGACCTTACTAAAATAAAATGGACCAGAATTCTAGAAGCTTTGCTTTGTGTCAGATCTAAACTTTCCCATTGTTCCAGTTCTTGCCCAAGATTTCATTTCCTCATCAGGCCTGCCCTTCAAAGGCTAGCGGAATCACCTACAGGGCTTATTTATCTCCCCCACCCCCCCAATTTATTTATTTATTTATTCAATATTCACTTCCATAAGTTTTCAGATTTTCATCCCCTCCCCCAAGATGACTAACAATCTGATATGGTCTCTACACATACATTCCTATTAAACACAATTTCTCATGAGTCATGTTGCATAGAAGAATTGTAACAAATGGGAAAAGCCATGAGAAGGAAAAAAATAACAAAATAAAAGAAAAAAGAAAATAGTCTGCTTTGCTCTGCATTCTGACTTCGTGGTTCTTTCTCTGTATATGGAGGGTATTTTCCATGATGTGTCCTTTGGAATTGTTTTAGGTCCTGTATTGATGAGAAGGGCTAAATCTATCAAAATCAGTCCTTGTGCACTGGCTGTCACATCAAGTTTAGAGCTGATGTCCCAAAGATGCCTGAGTGCTGAATCAAATATTTTAGCTCTTAATAACTAAATCTTGGTGTTTAGCCTATTGATGTCAGAGCTCAAGTAACATCCTTATAAGTGTAATTAATAAGAAAGAACTCAGGAGCTAACTGAACAAAAAAGTCGCATCTCAAAGAGATTCTTGTTTTAATGTCCACTATTAAGAATTAATATCTGAGTCTCAGACCAGGCCTCTTTGGCTCCCCACAGTTCGTCATCACATATAAGATGTGTCTATGGCTGTGTACAAAGTTTCCCTGTTTGGCTCCTCTCATTCAGCATCAGTTTATATATGTCTCTCCAAGTTAATATGAAGTCTGTCTGTTCCTCATTTCGTATAGCACGATAGTATTCCATTACATTCATATACCACAACTTGTTTAGCCCTTCCCCAATTGATGGGCATTTCCTTGATTTCCAATTCTTTGTCACTACAGAAAGAGCTGCTATAAATATTTTTTAAATATAGGAGTTTTTCCCAATTCTATGATCTCTTTAGGATCCAGCCCCAGAAGTGGTTTTCTTGGGTCAAAGGGTATGAACTTTATTATAGCCCTTTAGACATAGTTCCAAATTGCTCTCCAGAATGGATGGATCAGCGCACAACTCTTCCAACAGTATATCAGTGTTCCCATTTTCCCAGACATTCTCCAGCATTAATATTTTTCTTGTTTTTCATGTTAGTCAGTCTGACTGGTGAGATGTGGTACCTCACAGTTGTTTTGACTTGCATTTCTCTAATCAGTAGTGATTTAGAGCATTTTTTCATATGCTTATGGATATCTTTACTTTCATCTTCTGAAAATTGCTGGTTCATATCCTTTGACCATTTATCAATTGGGGAATGACTTGCATTCCTATAAATTTAACTCAGTTCTCTGTATATATTAGAAATGAGACCTTTATCAGAGACACTGGTTGTCAAAATTCTTCCCCAATTTTTTTCTTTCTGGAAGGGTCCGAATTATGGAGAATATTAAATACCACCTTGAGGATTTTGCATTTGAGCCTAGAGTCAACAGGATGGGGGTGGAGATTTTTGAGAAAATGACATGATCAGATTTAATGAATTAATCTTATGCCCTGTGGAAGAGGGACAGTGATAGTTTCTATTTGTTTGGCTCCCTAGGATAATAAAGCTTTTTCTGTGCTTTAGCTCTTCTGATCCTCAATAAATCCCATGGATTCAGTCATGGGTCAGGAAGTGGGTTAGATTTCATACCTTCAACAAGTCCTTCCAACTCAGATATCTTCATTCTCCTTGGATTTATTTTCTCATCATTTGGCCAAATTAGAGAGGTTTAATGGTCTCATCAAACTCATGAGGCTAATTAAAGAGGAGAACAGGCCCCTAACCTTGGCCAGTCTTCAGGGCTGACAGTCTTTCCCCAAATATCCTTGGTGGGCTCAAATCTGTCTTTTCAAAAATTGGCTAAGGGATCCTCAGGCCTTCCTCTTCTTTGTGTTAAAAGGAATGCTTCCTTTGGGTTTTCACCTGGATTAATGAGGCAAAACCCAGGACAAAGAGAATTAAAATGAGATTGGTTTTTTTTTTGTTTGTTTGTTTGTTTCTTTCTTTCTTTTTGGAGGGGAAAGCCAGGGCAATTGGGGTTAAGTGATGGCTAAGCTGTGCAGGGAACAATGGGGCTCTGAGTCAACATAAGGTCCAGTATCCCTCTGTACCCATTTCCTCTCCCTGTACAGGTAGAGAAAGACAGACATGATATAGATGAGTAAGCTGATCTGGGTTGGCGATAGGGACATAGTCCCCTTGATGGAAATATATGTGATGAGATGAGGCAACACAGAAAAATGGACAGAGAATCAAGAGACCCAGGACTGTGTGTGAATTCTGCCCCACGGTGGCCATGGTCCTGAACAGCTACTTAACTTCTGAGTGCTAAAGACAAATCCCCAGGACTATGAGCTGAAGAGGAGATGCCAAGTGTTGGGAGCCGATTTTGGGGAGCCCTGCCATCCTGCAGCAGGGCTGAGAAAGTATGGAGCCCTGTTGTCCCCAGACAGGCCTGATAAAGAATCAGATCCAGAGGCTGCTAATGCATACAAAGAGGGGACTCTTGGAATGGTGAGAGTGAAGAGCCAACTTTATTACCCTGTGTCCAGGCTTTTATGGGACACTTCTTAATTGCCTTCCCTTCCCAGGTTATTATGAAGTCCGTCTATTCCTCATTTCCTATAGCACTATAGTATTCCATTACATTCATATACCACAACTTGCTTAGCCATTCCCCAATTGATGGGCATTTCCTTGATTCCCAATTCTTTGTCACTATAGAAGGAGCTACTATAAATATTTTTTACATATGAGACTTTTTCCAATTCTATGATCTCCTTAGGATATAGCCCTAGAAGTGGTTTTCCTGGGTCAAAGGATATGAACTTTATTATAGCCCTTTGGGTTCATATCATTTGGCCATTTATCAATTGGGGAATGACTTACATTCTTATAAATTTGACTTAGTTCTCTCTATAATTTAGAAATGTGACCTTTATCAGAGACATTGGTTGTCAAAATTTTTTCCCACTTTTTTGCTTCTTGGAGGGGAAGCATGACTTTAAGCAATTCAGAGAGGTCCACCTCAGCAGGAGAGGATGAGCACTAGCTTCTCAGTTCTTCCCAAAGGAGCAAGACACTGATTAATTTGCAGTTATTGACACATGATAAAGAACCAACAATGCTCCCAACACTGATGGATAAGCCAGGCAGGGAACAATGGGGCTCTGAGTCAACATAACTTCCAGTATCTCTCTGTACCTATTTCTCCTCCTAGTACAGGTAGACAGAGACAAACATGATATATTTGAGTAACCTGGTATACATAGACGATATGGACATAGTCACAATGATGCAAATATACATGATGAGATGAGGCAAAACAGAAAAATGGACAGAGAATCAAGAGACCCAGGACTGTGTGAATTCTGCCCCACACTGGCCATGGTCCTGAACAGCTACTTAACTTCTGAGTGCTAAAGACAAATCCCCAGGACTATGAGCTGCAGAGAAGATGCCAAGTATGGGGAGCTGATTTTGGGGAGCCCTGCCATCCCCAGACAGTGCTGAGAAAGAATGGGAGCTCTGTCATCATTGCTTATGCTAGCTCCCCTTCCCAAATGTAGTTTTTGTGGGTTTTGCCTTTATAAGCATTTCCTGTATCCCTGTTGTGGGCTGCCTGATTTGAGTGTATAATCCAGGCAGTCATGCACTTGATCAATAAATCCACATCTAAATTTATCTAAAATTCAGATCTTGTCTCACTCTTATTCTCTTTACAACAGGAACTTGTCTTGCCAAATCCTACCTGGAGGCATCTCTATCTGTATTAATACTTCTCTTGATACATCTGCCATGCTACAGTGCATAGAGACCTAGGCCTGGATTCAGGACGATCTGAGTTCAAATTCTGCCTCAGACAATTACTAGCTGTGAATCCCTGGTCCTGTCACTTGAACTTTGAATGTCTCAGTCTCCTCATCTATAAAAAAAAGTACAATTCCAAATATCAGTGGTATTAACTAATAGCAGCAACCTCCCAGTGCAATTATAAGGCAAAAAAAGAGATAAAATGGGATGTACTTTGCAAACTTCATTTTGCAGTCAATGAAGTCAAAAAAGAAAGCTGTATAGTAATTACATAATGATGACTGTTATGATTATCAGATTGCATCCTTTATTGGATTATGAGGCCTTTGGAGCATGGACTATTTCCCCCTTGTATGCCCAGCACATAGGCTTCTGTTAGCACATAGCTTCATGTGTTCTATTTCAACTGTTGGTGTCTGCTGAGTGCATTATGTTTTACTTTGTTTTTCTCTTTATGTTTTCTTCCACAATGCTATTAATGTCTGTTTTGCATTATCACACATGTATAATGGATATCAAATGGTTGCTTTCTCAATGTGGGGGTAGAAAAGGGAGAGAGAGAATTGTCAACTCAAAAGTCTTTAAAAAGAATATTATAAATTGTTTTTACATGTAATTAGAAAAATATTTTAACAATCATATAAAATATGAATGCTTTCTGATGTAATCATTTCCTGTTTATTGGAGAGAGAGGAGAGACTGGAGGCAGGGCATCAAGCTGGGGCCCTTGCAGTCCCCCCTGAGAGAAGTAAAGGGCTCTCTCCAGGCTCTTAGTCTCTGTCTCTTAGCTAGTGACTCTCACCTCCATAATCTCCCACTGAACACAGATTTCCTCAGGTCCACATTTCTAGCAACAGTCACAGGCAGGATATGGGATGGATCGTATTATGTGTCCTCACCTTTACTGCATGTCTAAAAAGGGAAAATGTGGAAAGGGCAGACATTGGCTTTTACTCCATGTTGATCCCAAGAGGTACAATGATCTCATCCAGTGACTGACAAAACCTGTTCACATAGCAATGAGTCTCTACCAGCCTCTTCCCAGGGGCCCAGGCTGGGATCTGCCCAGGAGCCAGACCCTCCTTGCTGCCTCCTTGAATCCTCACCTTCAACAGCAGAGGGAGGCAGTGAGGCAGGTCCATGAGCAGAATCAGGGGCCACAGTCCCCAATCCTAGCAGCTGTGAGCTCCTACCTTCTGTGCCAGCTCAGCAAGGTTGGGAGCTCTCTCCTGGTTATGGGAAATCTAGTCCTGGGGCACAGAGAGAAGCCTCCCTCCATTTACCCACCAGCAGCTGCAGATATCCCTACATCAGTGACTCACCCTGATCTTGCCTTTGCTCTTGAAGTCACACATTTGGGGACAGAAAAGAGTGAGGCTCCTCCCCCAGAGGCAGCCCCAGCCTGTGTGTGGCTCACAAGGTCCCTGAGCAGAGGCTCCTGGAGACCTGGTGTTCTTTTACATATGGAGACCCCAGGGCTCTGCAGGGAGCCCTGCTCAGGATATAAAAGCTTCCACCCTACCTTGTCCACTCCCCATCTTGAGCCTGTCCCTTTTCAAAAGTGGGTGCTTCCAAAAACCTTCCCCCCCCCATCCAGCCCTCCCCTCCACCACCTTCCCCCACCCCCCTCCTATCCAGGCTCCTGTAGAGTGGGACACTCTATTTAGTATGCATGTCAATCTCTCCCTGGTCCAAATTCAATGAGAATAAGGTTTTGCCTTTTTGCCTTCCTGTTCCTCCCCTCCCCTGTAACCACCTTCCCCTGCCTCCTCTACACAAGACAGTTCACCCCATTGTCTCTCCCCATTTCCCCTTGCCACATTACTCTCTCCTCTTAATTTCACCTTTTAAGTATCATCCCTTCCTATTAAATTCGACCTGTGCCCTCTATCTATGTATACCTGAAAACATATATACACACATTCACATATGTATTCATATGCGTATATACCCTTCTTCAACTATTTTCATACTGAGAAAAGTTTCGTCAGTTACACTTATTGTTTTTCCCAAGAGGAATGTAAATAGTTCAACTTTGATAAGTTCTTTGAATACAGTTGATACTGTCATCTGTTGAGGTTATGGAGCTTAAAGGGGCAAGACACATGATGGCTGAGATTAAATTTGAAGTGGATTTTAATACAGCAGAACTGTCAGGTTAACATGGTTACCCAAACCAGACAGTGAATTGGCACAGATGGTGTGGTGGTTTTTAAAGAGTTTCAATATCCAGGTTATATAAGCTGAAACTACAATCAGTGATTGGTCAGTGTACATTTGAATTTCCTGCCAGCAGGAAGTTCATCTTATGCTAAGGGACAGGAAGCCTAAGATGGGGTGATTAGGAGGGACAAGGGGAGGAGGGATGGAGACATCATGTGAGGGGTGGAGACATCTGGATCAGGTGATTAGGAGGGGGGCAGGGGACTAGGGATGATTTTGAGAATTTACCCAAGCCTGAAATTCCTGTTCACAGATCAGTTAGGGGAGGAAAGGCTGCAGTTGTCAGCTTATAGATCAGGAAGGTGAAGGGGAGGGTAGAGTTGTGCTCAACAGGGTCAGGGAAGCATAAAATGTTGTGGTCAGGGTTAGGGGTGAGCATGACCCCAAAATACCAACAGCCTGAGTCCTGCCCAATTAATTCGACTCAAGTCTTCCCTCAGCCAAAGAAAAGCAAAGTTTATTAAAGATTTCCCATACTGGGTAGACTCTTGAGGAGCCTCAGTATCTGGTTGAAGCTTTCCCTAACCCGAACCCTATCCCTATTTGTCCAAAACAGGTCAGAATAATCTGACACAGAATGAGACTGCACTAGGTCATTCTCCACTTTTGTCATGGAGGCCAGATGGATCTTATATACAGAAAGGTTGTGGGAGGATTTAGGGGTGGTGTATAGGAGAAGTTTGGGGAGGGTCTTCAGGGTCAGTCAAGTGAAGTCAGACTCCAGTAATGAGAGATTAAGGTGGGAAATAGCTGGAGGCTTCCTAGAGATGACAAAAAAATTTGGACCCAGCTATTTTGTAAGGAAGATTCAAGGAGTGGCATCAATATCTTAGAATGCAGAAAAGAAGGAAATGCCTCCAATATCAGTGATCTTGGGGCTCACTTTTGGTAATTCAACAAGCATTGATTATTTGGCAGGCATTGTGCTTAGGGCTGGAGGTGCAAAGTGGGGTGAAACACCCCACCCCCTGCCCTCAAAGAGCTCGATTTCTAAACTGAACCCATTGGATTAGTCAAGGTAACAGGTCAAGGAGCTTTACTAAGAATCTGGTATGAACTAAGCAATTTATAGGCTCTTGGGGTGCCAAGAACATGTAAGGTATGATTGAATTTTATTTCTACAGAAATGATATGAAACCTGGTTTGAAGTCATAATGATGGCTAAAGTCAGAGAAAAAACTGCTTGTAAGGGGCAGTGGGGGATGCTGATGCCTGAAAAATCAGCTTATCTACTACTTTCTTTTATTCTGAGAAGGCCTTTTGGGGTTTAAAAAGAGGAGTGCTAGGCCAGATCTCATTCACAAAGAATGAGGCTTAGATCCATTATAATGGGACTTTGATTGTTGCTTTCCAGGTTGGAATCTACCAATTTAGACTTTTATTAATTCTCCAAGTCAAGAGGAAAACCCTTTCTCATGCTAACTAGGTGGGACAGGGCAGGATTAGGGATTGGGTAAGGAGTGAAACATCAGTAAATCAACTAAAGGTCAGGATTTAACCTTTAGAAATACCCAGGCTGCCCCCATCAATGTCTTGGTAAGCAGATCAAAGTAAGGGAGTATACATTATGTCTGAGTCTAGGATACATATGATAGGTCAGTGAGTGGTAAATATCTTTATGACCCAGTCTGCAGCCAATTCAGCCAGTACACATCAGTATACAGTAAGAAGTTCTATAGGTGCCACTGGCTACTGTATCAGGAAGAGAGAGAAATGTCTTATTAGGGCATGTAGTGCTTGAACTGGAGAGAAACAGCCTGAGCCAA
The DNA here is from genome assembly GCA_011680675.1 of Gymnobelideus leadbeateri. Classification (NCBI taxonomy): domain Eukaryota; kingdom Metazoa; phylum Chordata; class Mammalia; order Diprotodontia; family Petauridae; genus Gymnobelideus; species Gymnobelideus leadbeateri. The sequence continues at coordinate 130,050 of WOXC01005522.1, read as the reverse complement.
TATTTTGAGGCTAGGGAGAGATGTGATTCTGGAATTGAAGCCCAAACTGTGTGGTCTAGGAGACCTATGATCCAGTAAGCGCTGGGCCTGCTGGGACAAGGAGTCTGGGACAGAATCATGGAGAACTGCAGAGAGCAGTACTTCAGGAACTGGCGGTCCCTGGGCGCAAATAGCGGGCTGATCCAGTAAGCGCTGGGGCTGCTGGGAAATGGAGTCATAGACAGAGTCAGGGAGAACAGCTGAGAGCCTTCCTTCAGGAAGTGGAAGTCATGGGGGCCAAAGAGCAGGTGGTTCCAGTAAGCGCTGGGGCTGCTGGGAAATGGAGTGAAGCACAGAGTGTGAGAGAACCCTGAGATCCATTGGTCAGGAAGTGGAGGTGCTGGGGGCCAAAGAGCAGGTGGTTCCAGTAAGCGCTGGGGCTGCTGGGAAATGGAGTCCAGGACTGCAGGGGACATCTGATCACCAGGAAGTTCAGGTCTAGTTGGCCAATGAGGTGGCAGTCCCGGCGAGGGATATCCTGTAGAAGACGCCTAGCTAGCTACTAGGGTAGAGGCTTCCGCTCCGTGGACAGGCGTTTGGGGTCCTGAAAGAAGGGCATCGTCAAGGTCAGTAGGATTCCCTTTTCCAGGGGTGAAATTAACTAGAAGTACTCTACTCTGTTTCCGTCATTCTGTGTTCTGAGAGAGACAAAAGGCCTGGACCCGGGGAACTTCTGTGAACTTGGCCACGTGGTTAAGCTGTAGATGGGCCAGTGAAGCATTGATGGGCACAGCTGGCGCCTCTGCTGGGGAGAGAACATTTGCTAAAATGTTTGTAGACGGGATAGTGAAAGGTGCAGCTTGTTACTGTTCCAGGCAGAGATAAACAGTTGATGAGATGTTAAGTGCTGGCGGGGCAAGGGGCAGAGTTAATGCTCTGGGGCTGGGGGGCGGGCGGGGGGGAGAATGTGGTTATGCAGACATAGACCCCAAGCGCCCCATCAACTCCAGGGCCAGTGCTCTATTCACTGTGCCACCTTGCTGCCCCCAACAAGTATATGTGTGTGTGTGTGTGTGTGTGTGTGTGTGTGTGTGTGTGTGTGTGTGTATACATATACATATATGGGCAAATATCTTGGGAAGATTTGGGATAGGATTGAGGGGGCCAAATAGCCTGGGGTGTTCTGAAGGTAACCTAAAAGGAGCCTAAGTGGGATTAAGGGGTTTGAAGTAGCCTGGCGTGGTCCAGAGATAACTGACTCTGAAGGGCTGGGCTGGGGCCACAATGCCAGGAGAACTGAAAGGATTTTTGAGTAGGTGGGGATGTGTGGGAAAGTTGTGGAGTTGGCTTGATCTTTTGGAATCCAGGTCCCATACTCAGTGAGGGGGAGGTCTCTGATTCAGGAGCCATTGAGGCTAGGACTGGTCTCATCCCATCTGAGATTCCAAACCTCTTCTGGCTCTTGGATGTCTGAAGGACAGCAGGGGAATGGAAGAGAAGGGTCCCAGCTGGACCATACTTTTAGGTTTCATTTTCTGTCCTCAGGCCAGGGTCTCACCCCCTGTAAATCCCTCTTGGGCAGCCTCTTACCCTGGCATCCTTCTCCCTCCCCTGCTCAGTCTACAGAAGACCAAGCTGGTAACCTGGAGCCAGAGGGAATGGCCTCTGGTAGCTGCAGACCCCCTTCCCAGGTGAGTGCACTCTGTCCAAAGACTAGACCAACATAAATTGAATAGGCATTTCCATAGAGGAAGAGAATTGTGTATATGGCTAGCAATCCCCTACTTCTGTGATTGTTTCTTTGCAAAAATAGACAGGAAATTGCAAACAGTAGTGACAGCACCACCCTGTCCTCTGTACTTTGAATTGGTTCCTGGAACTTTGGCATCACAATCACTAACTACCTCCTGCCCCACCCCCAATTGCTGCCCTCCCCTGTGTGTTTTCTGTTTTCCCTCATGAACCCTGAGTCACAAGGAAGAGCACTTCTCTCACTTCTCTCTGCTCTGTAGAGGTCTTGTGTTTGCTCCTTTATCTATGCCTAGCACCCTTCCTTTCATATCCATTAAATTGCTCCCCTCTCCCTTTTGCCTCTGACCAAGCTCTCCCTGCTAGACCTGGAAGACAGGATGCTCTGCCTTTCCAGACCTGCAGGAAGGTATGTTCTGCTTGTCCTCCAACTTCTGAGCTGCAGAAACAGCTCTATCTGGTGCACACTGGCTGGCTCTTGTCTTGTAGCTGGTTTAACTCTCAAGGGCACACTAAGGGGCCAGTGAGGGGTGAAAGGAGCAAATTCTATGGGGAGGGTTTGGTGATGTTCCTGGCCTCCTATATATTGTGGTCCAGTGTGTCTGGAAAATATGGCCACTCAAGAAAGGAGACTAACTTTATTCCTGGGTCACATTCACATGTTCAATGGCCCTTACCAGAGTTATTTGCACCAGGCCAAAGAAAAGAGTACCTTCTTTAGGTGTTTGTTAATTAGCACTTTTTAAGAACCTAGTACTTCCCTGGCTAGAGAAGATGTAGGAAAAGGGCTGAGTTTTGGGGAAGTAGTCAAAGTTCTGCGAGTTTTCTTTTCAAATGGGTGAGAGAGGGGGACTGAAGGAGACACTCAGTTCTTGTGAAGGAGGCCTCAGGCCCTTTGTGCAAAGATGCAATGTAATGATTTACTTTGTTCCCTACATCTGCTTGTGACCATCTTCACTACAACCCTATTGGGTAGGTGTTCTTATTATCTTTACTTCTTAGTTCAGGAAACTGAAGCAAACAGGTTGGGAGATTCACATAGTAAATGCCTGAGGCTGGATTTGAACTCAGAGCTTCATGATCTTACACCATTTTATAGTTCTATCAACCTTGTATTGTATTAGTGTAAAAGATGGGCACATCTTCCCACAACTCCTCCAACATTGACTGGCATTATTTTTGGCAATTTTGCAAAGTGTGAGATGAAACCTCATTGTTGTTTTCCTTTGTTTTTCTCTTATTAATTGTTTGGAGCACTTTTTTCATATGGTTGGGGATACTTGGCAGTTCTTTCTGAGAATTTGTTGTTCATATCCTTTGACCATTGATCTGTGCAGGAATGGCTCTTTGTTGTTTTTCAGTTGTTTCAGTCCTGTCTGACTCTGTCATATGCTGGGGTTTTCTTGGCAGAGATACTGGAGTGATTTGTCATTTCTTTGTGTACCACATTTTGCATAGGAGGAACTGAGACAAACAGGGTGAGGTGACTTGACCAGGGTCGCTTTGGTAGTTAGTGTCTGAGGCTAAATTTGAACTCAGATCCACCTGACTCCAGGCCTGGTGCTCTGATCCATCTAATGTGTCACCTACCCCTCATTGGCTCTTAGAAATTTTTTTTTTTTTTTTGCCTTTTGGAGGGCAATTGGGGTTAAGCAACTCGCCCAAGGTCACATGGCTAGGTTTTTATTTGTATGTGCCTTAAGTGTCTGAGACCTGATCTCAACTCAGGTCCTTCTGACTCCAGGGCCAAAGCTCTACTCACTGCGCCACCTAGCTGCCCAGGCTATTAGAATTTTTCTCTCTGCCTAGTACCCTTCCTCCCATATCCATAGAATTGCTCCCCTCTCTCTTTTGCCTCTTTCACCAAGCTTGCCCTGCCAGACCAGCAAGACAGGATGTTGTGTTTATCTTCCAGGGTCTGAGCTGCACAAACAGCTCTGTCTGGTGCACACTGACAGGCCTTTGTTTTGTAGCTGGTTTAACTCTCAAGGGGACACTAATGGGCCAGTGAGGAATTGTATCAGCAAGCACCCCAATATCCCCAGGGTGACTGCCAACACAGGTTCTTAGATCTGCTTTTCAAAAGGAAAGCAACTCAAAATGGGTTAACAAGCTTACTTTAATCAAACAAACATATATTACTTAGTTCAGGGGGAAAAGGTCAGCACCCCGAACTTCAGAGTTATAGAACTTACAGGTCAAACAGACAAGCTTCCAAACTGTCCAACCATTATATCAATACCAAATCACAGTTACCAGAGAGGGAAGCGTCAACATCTGGGTTTTCAAAGCCGGGGGGCCTCTCAACAACGGCTTGCCAGAGTCTCATCTGGTCAAACCTCACAACACTTCTCAAAGTGAGCCCCAAAGCAAAGCCTCTCATCAGAGTTTATATAGCCTTCTCCTGGCTCAGAGATTGTAACAACCTCCTTGACCCACTGCCCAATCACAAAGTATCAAGGTGTGGGCTTTCCTGAAAAACAAGCCTCCCACCACAGGCTCCAGGTGCACTTATGCTAGGGGCAGGGAAGATCTTTAAATTTGCATTTCCATTACAGAAATGTAAGGAGCAAATTCTATTAGCAAGTGTGCAGGGTGTTCCTGGACTCCTCCATATTTTGGTCCATTGTGTCTAGAAAATATGGCCTCTCAAGAAAAGGGACTAACTTGATTTCTGGGTCACATTCATATGTTCAAGGGCCCTTATCAGAACTATTTGGACCAGGCCAAAGAAGAGAGTACCTTCTTTAGCTATTTGTTAATTAGCATTTTTTTAAGGACCTAGTACTTCCTTGTTACAGAGTTGTAGGGAACAGGCTGAGTTTGGAGAACTGTTCCAAGTTCTGGGTGTTTTCAAATGGGTGAAAAGAGGGGTGCTGAAGGAGACACTCAGTTCTTGTCAAAGACGCCTCTGGGGCCTTTGTGCAAAGATACAATGGACTGATTTACTTTGTCCCCTAAATCTACTTTTGACCATCTTCACTACAACCCTATTGGGTAGGTGTTCTGATTATCTTTACTTCACAGTTCAGGAAACTGAAGCAAACAGGTTGGGTGATTTACCAACCAGGGTCATATAGTAAATGTCTGAGGCTGGATTTGAACTCAGAGCTTCTTGATCTTACACCATTTCATAGTTCCATTATGTGTTACTGTGCCCATCTTTACCCAACACCTCCAACATTGACTGGTACTATTTTTTGTCATTTTGGGCCATTTTACAAAGTATGAGATGAAATGTCAGTGTTGTTTTGCTTTGTTTTTCTCTTATTTTTGGTTTGGAGTGTTTTTGCATATGGTGGGGGATACTTGGCAGTTCTTTCTGAGAATTTATTGTTCATATCCTTTGACAATTTATGTATTGGGGAATGGCTCTTTGTTGTTTTTCACTTGGTCCATTCTTGTCTGACTCTGTCATACAGTGGTGTTTTCTTGGCAGTAATTTGTCACTTCTTTCTCTAGCACATTTTACATAGGAGGAACAGAGGCAAACAGGGTGAGGTGACTTTCCCAGGGGCACATTGCTACTTAGTGTCTGAAGCTAAATTTCAACTCAGATCCACTTGAGTAAAGCCAGGCTTTCTTCAACTGGAGGTTAGCTTCTCTGTGTCATTTTGTGGGTTCTCCACCTCCAAAGTTTGTTCAGAGTCCCCTTTTCCATGAATTGGGGGAGGTGGAAACCCGAGCCCCAGGGAAATCCTGTTTCTATTCCTCCATCTTGGCTTCATTTCTTCAATATATAAAGAAGTCACTCTAATTTATAAAAATACAAGTCATTCCTCAACTGATAAAGGCTTCAACTCATACCTATCAGATTGCCTAATATGATTTTGTAGTGGATGTTGAAAAACTGGGATACTAATACGTTGCTGGTGGAGTTATGAACTGATGTAATCATTCTGGAGAGCAATTTAGAACTATGCAGAAAGGGCTATAACAGTGTGCATACCCTTTGATCCCACAATACCACTACTAGGCTTACAGCCCAAAGACTTCAAAATAGACAGGAAAGGAAGTATTTGTACAAAAATAGTCAGAGCAGCTGTTTTTGTGGTGGCTAAGAATGGAAACTGAAGAGATACCCATCAACTGGAGAATGGCTAAACAATCTGTGGTGATGTACTGTAATGGAATAATATTTTGCTGTAAGAAACAAGGAGGATGATTTCAGAAAAACCTGGAAAGACTTACTTGAGCTGATGCAAAATGAAGTGAGGAGAGCGAGGAGAACATTGTAGATAGCAACAGCAATATTGTTCTATGAATGACTAAGCTGATCTCAGCAGTACAGTGCTCCAAGGGAATCCCAGAACACCAGTGAGGCAACCTGCTATCTGCCTCCAGAGAAAGAACTGATGTTGTTTGCAGACAGACTGGAGCATGCTGTTTGTCACCATCTTTCTTACATATTTTTTTTCGAGTCTTTCTGGAAAAATAACGGAAATATTTTCCATGATTGAACAGTTATAACCTTTCTCCTATTGCTTACTGTCCAAGTTAGTGGGGAGGGAAGGAGGGAGAGAATTTGTAACCCAAAACTCTAAAAAACCCCAACCATTAAAAATCATTATCATGTAATTGGGTAGTAAATATATTTTCAAAGAATGTAAAAAAAAGAAAATAGAGGTTCTGTACCATTCTGTATGGCACCATCTACTGGTGATGGCAAATGGAGAAATTTTGAATCCTCTGAATTAGTTCGCTTCCTTGGGCAGCACAAGGACATTCCCAAGGTCTCTGGAGAATTTTGTAGTCAGTTGTGAGACATGGGAGATGCAGGCCAAGGACCACCAAGCATAGCTCACCCTCATTAAAGAACATGCTGTGCTAGCAAGACAGAAGTGTAGTAGATCAAAAGAATGGTGAGATGTGCAAATTCAGAGCCATCTCCACCCCTTTGTTCACCTGGATTATTTGTTACCAACCTGTGGTAGAGCCTTCTGATCATCCAGGGTCAGACACATCAACCCTGACATAGTGATGTCATTTTGGTCTTCTTTAAGCACAAAGAACAACAGAAATGACCTAATATGTAAGTAAATATTATAATAAGGACATATATTTTCCTGTCAAATGCAGGCAATCATAAAGTGGAAGCATAAAATGTTTTGACTATGACCATCATATCCCAGGTAGACTCAGTCCCTCAGTGTAACACAGATAACTCCTTCACTTGGCCAAAAAATGTCATATCTCTCAGTTCAGTGCAGATTGTCATTAATGTATCTCATGAATCCCTTTCATGCTTTGTCTAGATAAGACTTTGTTTCAGACTATCAGGAAATTAACTGGATGATTTCTGTTTCTTTTTATTTCTATAATCAAACATTTCACCCCTCCTGCCCCTCCCCCCCAGACTTTGTACTTGCCAGTTTCTCACAAGATTCACAGAATTTTATTTATTCCATATTGTTTTTATCAGTTCTGATGAGAAGAAATATACGTCATCTTCTTTCTTTCTCCTTCAGAGATCCTTCTATCTCACTGATGAATCATGCTTTGTTCCACAGAGAAACACATTTTATAGTAAGTCATTCCTCAACTTTCTTGCAGCTGATCATAGCAAACATTTTCTCGATATTTGATCAAGTTCTTAAGGAGTATGGTTTTAAGTGTTGATTCTGATACTCAAAAAGGATATGAGTGTTGGGTAAATCCCGTTTCTGTGCATTAGTTTCCTCTTCTCACTTGATGAGGATTACACTGCATGAATTCTGGAGTCCTTTTTCAGGTCTAAATCTTGTGACACTTGATGGTTTAGGAGTTGGTGACATTCCAGGATGTGTGTGTTGACTTCACCCCAGAGGAGTGGAGCCTCTTAGACCATCGTCAGAAGAAGTTGTACAAGGAGGTCATGCTGGAGAATGCCAGGAACCTGCGCTCTTTGGGTAAGGACATTTAGTCTGGCCACTCTGAGTCTGCTATCAAAAGGAATATATTGTTGCCTCTGTGTGCTGGCTTTGGAGTATTTATCAGTTAATAGAAAGGGAAAAGTGTTGGTCTCCTGTTTCCAAGAGACAGGGTCCCTACTACTACCTGGTTTTCCTATAAAAGGTCAATACATCATGTGAAGATACTATGAAGGTTTCCTTCTTGCCCCTGAAGCTGTTTTGTGACAATTCTAGGTAGCTTGAGTTCCAAGATGAGATCAGTGTTGAAACATCTCAGATGTAGAACTAATCCCATGGATTATTAAGTTCAACCTCTCACTGGCCATGAATTATTTCTGCCAAATCTCTGAAAACTGCTCAGGCAGCCTTTCCCTGTATGCCCTTCTCTTTGGAAAGGGCCACGTATTTATAATATTCTTCTTTGCATGAAATATCCATTTATAACATACAGTTCTTAGTTGTGCCTTATATTATCCATTTGTCCTTAATCTTCCTTTACTTTACCTCCATGTTGCAGCACAGATGGTGGGAAAGGAAGGATGGGGGAAAAAGCCTTTGTATTCCCTGCTGTTCAGTAGATGTTGTGCTAAGTGCTTTCTTTACAATATTATGTTTTTAGTTGATATTGTTATCCCCATTTGATATTTGAGAAAACTGCAGCAAACAGGTTAAGTGTCTTTTCCAGAGGCACACATCTAGGAAGCTGTCTGAGGCTAGTTTTAGAGCCTGGCATTCCTGACCCTAGGCTCAGGTGTCTCTCTGCTGCAGTACCAGGTGCCTCTAATTTCTAGATAATGGAAACTCTCAAATGAGTCCATCCTCCTATGAAGAAGGTGCACCAAAATCAAGATTTCTGATTCCAGAGTGGCTCCAGGATCTTCTCCCCCACCTCTCCCCAAAGTTCCCCAAAAGAAATGTTATGGAAACCATGCTTAAGGATTATGGGAACCATCTTGTGCTCCTTGATTGCATGCTCTTATCAATGGCAGGAATAACAGACTGACCAAGGACCAGAATTTGACTCACTCAGGTTCATTGAGCTCCCCCACAGGGCAGTCTCATCTGAAGATGCAATGACTCCCTATATGAAGAGTAACAAAACTTTTTATGTTTCAGAGAGTGAGGGGTCAGGTGGGAGACAAGAGCCAAAGCTGATTTGTCAAAGTCTAATTTGGTTGAGCTCAAGGCTGATCTGGTACATCCCAATTTGGTTACTTGCATTAAAACCATTAATGGGAGAATGTCAACTATGTGTGAACATGATGGAATGATTCTCTGAATGGAGTAGTTTTATATATGTACTGTTTTCCCTAAAGAGAACTAAATTCCATGTTTTTCTCCATGTTCTTCCCTGGTTCCCCATGCTCAGAGCTTCCAGTTCCCCGAGAATATTGGATTTCTTTTTTTGAGGTAAGGGAAGCCCCATGGATGCTGGAAAAAGAAGACCTGAGGTGCTGCTGTCCAGGTGAGTGAGGTGAAGGCAGGTATATAAGAGCTGTGATTCAGTAAATCAAATCAGTAAAGTGCACTGAGTCTCATTTTCCCCTTCTGTAACATGAGGAAGTTGGACACCATGGCAGTTAAGGTTCCCAGTAATAAATCTGTGATCCTACAGAAAGTCATTATTTGGAATTTGAGGGCATAGAAAGAGCAAAAGGCAATCAGGCTTTCCAATATGGGCTCTTTCTTAGATGCTTTTGAAGTCAGTGAAGATTAAGTTCCTCCTATGTGTTCTGCTAAGCTCCAGGGATATAAAGAGATACAAGGATCATCCCCAGATGTCCTGGAGTTGACAGACTGGTGGGGCAGATGACATGCTAACAACAGTGTAGAAACCTGTGATGGACAAGACAGAAGGGAGCTCATTGAGCAAGTGAAGGTACTAAAGTGAAGCAGGACTGGAAATGTTTACTGAGGAAGGTGTGCTGTAGCTGTGGCTTCAGGGAAGTCAGGGTGAGCATTGTAGGCATGGAGATGGCATAGAGAGCCCAGAGAGTCAGGAGGTGGTGTGCCCTGTTCACAGAACAGAAGGGAGGCCCATGTCACTGGATTATAGCATGTTTGATGGAGAATGTGAGTTGAAAGGCAATTAGAAGAGTAGAGGAGGGCTAGGTAAAGAAAGAGCAGGTGATTAATCACCTCAGAGAGGATTTTCTTTTCTTTTCTTTTTGTTTTCATTTTATTTTATTTTTTAAAGCAATTGGGGTTAAGTAACTTACTCAAGGTTACACAGCCAGTCATAATTTATGTGTTGGTGCTCATTTTCTGAGGCTGGATTCGATCTCGGGTCATCCCAACTCCGAGGCCAGCGCTCTTACTCACTGGGCCACCTAGCCGCCCCATGGATTTTCTCTTTGATCCTTTTCCTAGGGATCTTCAGGAGGTTGTTGAGGCCATGGTGACATGGTCAGTTAAGAACTTTAGGGAGATGGGCCTTGATAAGTGGGTGGAGGAATGACTGGAGTAGGGGGAGACTTGAGGCAAATGGAGCCAGTGGCAGGATCTGGCAGTACCTCAGGTGTGAGGTGTCTGGGGCCTGAGCCAAGGCAGTGAAAGTGTTGGGAGAGAAAGGGGTGTATGGGAGAGATGTGACCTAGGTGGTTTCAAAGGTTGCAGAGAAGATAAGAAGGATGAGGATGAAGAAATGACCAGTGGATTTGGCAACTCTGAGGTTTTTGGTAATGTTGGAGAGAGGAATTTCAGTTGAACAATGGAATCAGGAGCCTGGACTGCAGAGTATTTCAGAGAAAGGAGTGCAAAGGAATTGGAGGCACCAGTTGTAAATGAGATTTTCCAGCTGTTTAGCCATGAAATGGAAGAATGATAATGGAAAATATCTCCAATAGAATGAATCAAGTGACTGTGTTGAGGATTAGAGAGAAATGGCTTTATTTGTGGCGGTAGGAAAGGGAAAGTGTGGGAAAGACTAGAAAATAGGTGCTGGAGAGGCAGGGTACTGAGGAAGATGCTGTCCTGGAATGGGATGATTTACACATGGAAAGGAGTTGGCTTTGTCCAGGAGGAGGACTGTTTCATCTGGTGGTGGATGAAAAAGGAGCAAAAGACACTTAACGTATGGGAGATGAGGGGATAATTATTATTTTTTTTTTTTAAAGCAATTGGGGTTAAGTAACTTGCTCAAGGTTACACGGCTAGTCATTTGATTTATACATGGGTGCTCATTTTCTGAGGCCGGATCTGATCTCGGGTCATCCAAACTCCGAGGCCGGCACTCTTACTCACTGCACCACCTAGCCGCCCCTTTAGGGCAATTGGGGTTAAGTAACTTGCCCAAGGTTACACGGCTAGGTTTTTGTTTGTGCGGATTAAGTGTCGGAGGCCGGCTCCGAACTCAGGTCCTTCTGATTCCAGGGCCGACGCTCTATTCACTGCGCCACCTAGCCGCCCCCGGGGATAATTATTTTAGTGAAAAAATAGAAGTCACATTTCTGTGCTGAGAAGGTGTGTGTGGCTGGACTATGCGATCAAGAAATAAGGGACAGTTGGAAAAGAATGGGAAAAACTGCTGTGGTGAATGAGAAAGGGAGTCAGTTATGTGGTTTTCAGTCATTTTTGAATCTTCATGATCCCATTTGAGGTTTTCTTGGCAAAGATCCTGGAGTGATTTGTGATTTCCTTTTCAGGCTCATTTTGCAGATGAGGAAACCAAGAGCAGGAGGCCTAAGTGACTTCCCCAGGGTGACACACAAGAATGAGAAATCTAGGCATAACCCCAAGACATTGCATGTTCATTTCCAGAGCTCTGTATTGGCATGAATATCAAGGGAGTCCCTTGAATTTTTGGTAGCTTAGTGAATATAAAAGTTATTTTTATAATAATCTGTTATCTATTACATGTATACACTTTATGTCTTAAAAATGTACATACTTTAATTTAAAATTGTTTTATTGCTAATAAAGGCAAACTTATCATTTCAGCCTTAGTGGATCTTAATCTCCTAGCTAGTGGAGGCTCTGGCCAAATGGTGATGGCTGCTGACAGATCATGGTGGTGCTTGTTGAAGGTTTATGGTTGCTGTGGAAATTTCTTAAAATAAGGCAACAGTGAAGTTTCCCACTTTGATTGGCTCTTCTTTTCCCAGGAACTTAAAGCCCCATTGTAGGGTTATTGATTGGCCTAATTTCAGATTTTGTCTCAGAGAGAAGGAAGACCTAAAGAGAGGTAGAGAGAACAGGTCAACATCCAATGATAAAATATTTTTTCTCAAAACAAAACAAGACAAAGGTAAATACAGTACAGAAGGACCATATAGTTCCATGGACAGAACATGTCCACTTGCAGGGCTTGATTTCTAGTCTCAGCTGCTGGGACTCAGCTCACTCAGCCATTGTGAGGTCATAACCTGACGAGAGAATGGTGGGTTTGCCAGTGTCACAGGTGTTTGTGAACATCTGATGTGATTGTCTGTGAAGCTCTTTTTAAGCCAAGCTCCCTTGCAGATATGGGCTAATGTCCGTTTCAAATGATTGATTCTGTCCATTTAACTTCAAAGACTTTTCTCTTGGCCTGGGGAAGTGGGATATGCATCAGTTAGTTTACTTTCTCACAGTGGAGGGAAGGGATGATAATTCTATCTGTGTGTACATCTGTGTTTGTATATGTTTTATTGTTTCTTGCAGAAGGAGAGATTAGACCTGAAAGGAAACAGACTCCTGAAAAGCTAAGCATTTGTGTGAAAGAAACTCTCGAGGAAATCTTCCTGAGGGATGGTCCTTGTGACTTCACTGGGCAACCAGTCTGTGCTATATTTCACAGAATGTACACAGGACAGAAACTTAATGCTTGTCACCATTTTGGGAAAGACTTGAGTCAACAATCATCGCTGATTTCCCATCAAAAAATTCATACTGGAGGGAAATCACATGAATGTCAGGAATGTGGGAAAGACTCATCCTTCATTATTCATCACAGTGACAGGAAACCTTATGAATGTAATCATAAGTGTGAAAAGGCTTGGACTTGCAGCTGCAGTCTTGCTGTACCTCAGAGCATCCATAGTGTAGAGAAATCTTATGAAAGTGATAAATGCAGAAAGACTTTCACAGAAAGTTCCCACCTTACTCAGCATGAAATTGTCCCCATTGTCAAGAAACCTTATCAATGTCATCAATGTGGAAAGGCTTTTACAAGTAATTCTTCTCTAACTGTACATCAGAGAATCCACACTGGAGAGAAACCTTATGAATGTCATCAATGTGGAAAGGCTTTCAGAATACTCTACCAACTTCATGTCCATCAGAGAATCCACACTGGAGAGAAGCCTCATGAATGTCATCAGTGTGGAAAGGATTTTAGAAGTAATTCTTCTCTAACTGTACATCAGAGAATCCACACTGGAGAGAAACCTTATGAATGTCATCAATGTGGAAAGGCTTTCAGAATAATCTACCAACTTCATGTCCATCAGAGAATCCACACTGGAGAGAAGCCTCATGAATGTCATCAGTGTGGAAAGTCTTTTAGAAAGCACTCTCATCGTGCTGCCCATCAGAGTATCCACACTGGAGAGAAACCTTATAAATGTCATCAGTGTGGAAATACGTTTAGATTATCCTACCAACTTAATGTCCATCAGAGATTCCACAATGCAGAGAAACCTTATAAATGTCATCATTGTGGAAAGGCTTTTACAATGAAATGTGATCTTGCTGCCCATCAGAGTATCCACACTGGAGAGAAACCTTTTGAATGTCATCAATGTGGAAAAGCTTTTAGAACGCCGTCTCATCGTGCTGCCCATCAGAGTATCCACACTGGAAAGAAACCTTATGAATGCCATCAGTGTGGAAAGGCTTTTAGAAGGAACTCTCATCTCACTGTACATAAAAATATCCACATAGGAAAGAAACGTTATGAATGTAATCAATGTGGAAAGGCTTTTAGAAAGAACTCTGATTTTGCTATCCATCAGAGAATCCACAATGGAGAAAAACCTTATGAATGTCATCAATGTGGAAAGGCCTTTACAAGTAACTCTTCTCTAAGTGTCCATCAGAGAATCCACACTGGAGAGAAACCTTATGAATGTCATCAATGTGGAAAGGCCTTTACAAGTAACTCTTCTCTAACTATACATCAGAGAATCCACACTGGAGAGAAACCTTATGAATGTCATCAATGTGGAAAGGCCTTTACAAGTAACTCTTCTCTAACTATACATCAGAGAATCCACACTGGAGAGAAACCTTATGAATGTCATCAGTGTGGAAAGGCTTTTAGAACGTACTCTGTTCTTGTTGCCCATAAGAAAATTCACACTAGAGAGAAATCATAAGAATGTCATCAATGTGGAAACACTTTTAGTGAGAACTCCAAACTTCCTGTACATCAGAGAATTCATATTGAGTGAAACTTTATAAATGTAATCATTGTCGAAATGCTTTTTAAAGGACGTTTCATCTTGAACTGCAAACTTGCTTTGCATCAGAGAATCCGCAGTGATGAGAAACCTGATGAATGTAATCAATGTGGAAAGGGTTTTAGAAGGAACTCCCAACTTGTATGGCAGAGAATCCACACTGGAGAGACACCTTTTTTCTTTTTGGAGGGCAATTGGGGTTAAGTAACTTGCCCAAGGTCACATGGCTAGGATTTTTGTTTGTGTGTGTGTTAAGTGTCTGAGGACAGATCCGAACTCAGGTCCTTCTGACTCCAGGGCCAGCACTCTACTCACTGTGCCACCTAGCCGCCCTGTGAGACACCTTTTAAATGTATGCAATGTGCAAAGAGTTTTAGAAGGAAGTGTCAACTTGCTGTACTTCAGAGAATCCACATCTTATGAATGTGATACATGTGGAAAAGGCTTTTACGCAAAGCTCCTGTCTTGCTGCACATGAGAGAATCCACACTGGAGAGAAACCTGATGTGATAAAAACCCTCCCCCAAGATGGATAGCTACTGATACGGGCTCTCCACATACATTCTTATTAAACACAAATTCTAATGAGTCATGGTATATGGAAGAATTGTAAGAAATGTGAAAAACCATGAAAAGGAAAAAAAAAAAACAAAATTAAAAAAAAATGGAAATAATCTGCTTTGCTCTTCATTCTGATTTCCTGGTTCCTTCTCTGCATGTGAAGGGAATTTTCCATGATGTGTCCTTTGGAATTGTTTTAGGTCTTTGCATTGATGAGAAAGGCTAAGTCTATCAAAATCAGTCCTCATACACTGGCAGTTAGAGTGTACAATGTTCTTCTGGTTCTGCTCCGTTCAGCATTAGTTCATTGAAATCTTTCTAGATTTCTCTGAAGTCTGCCTGTTCATCATTTCCTATATCACAATAGTGTTCCATCATATTCATAAACTACAGCTTGCTTAACCATTCCTCAATTGATAGGCATCCTCTCTATTTCCAATTCTTGGCCCTGACTAAAAGCTCCTACAAATATTTTTGTGTGGGGGTCCTTTTCTCACTTTTATGATCTGTTTGGGATATGAGCCTAGAAGTGGTATTGCTGGTTCCGAGGGTATGCACCCTTCTGTAGCCCTTTTGGCATAGTTTCAAACTGTTCTTCAGAATGGTTGGATCAGCTCAGAACTCCATCTACATTGAATTAGTGTTGCAACTTTCACATTCTCTCCAAGACATTTAACATTTATTCTTTTGTTGTTAGCCAATCTGATAAGTGTGATAGAAGGATAATAACAAGTAGGGTAACCTCAGGAAGTGTTTGACAGAACTCATTGGCCCATTTGTGAGGCTGCTGGGCCTTTCTCAGGGAACAGAAAAACCATATGAACGTTATCAATGTGGAAAGACATTCAGAGTGAATTCCACACTTACTGCACATCAGAGAATCCATAGTGGTGAGAGACCTTATGAATATCATCACTATGCAAAGGCCTTTAGAATGAACTCTGATCTTGTTATCCATCAGAGAATCCACATTGGGTAGAAACCTTATGAATGCAATCAATATGGCAAGATTTTTTCTTCTGGCTCCAAACTTACTGTATGTGGGCAAATCCACATTGGACAGAAACCATTTGAATGTAATCAATGTGGAAAGGCTTTTAGAAGTACCTTTGATCTTGTTGTACATCACAGAATCCACATGGGAGAGAAACCCTATCAATGCAATCAATGTGGAAAGGCTTTTAGAAGGAACTGTCATCTTGCTGTACATCAGAGAATCCACATCTTATGAATGTTATACATATGGAAAAGGCTTTTACACAAAGCTCCTGTCTTGCTGCACATGAGAGAATACAATGGAGAGAAATCTAATGTGGTAAAACCTTTTATGTACACTCTTCCACCTTATTATACAAATCCGTTGAAAACAAAATCCAAGACACATAATTTCTAGGTAATCATTTAATTAATTGTGGGTAATGAACAATTAATAAAAGAACAGGTTGCAGTTGTGCTCAACAGTCTGACTTTGAACTCAATTCTTCCTGACACCAGGCATGTTCCTCTGTCCATTGTGCCACCTGGCTGCATGTTGGAAAATAATTTTGCACTAGAGTAGATGCTTTAAATAGGGGAGATAAGAGGATAAGGGACTTTCAAGATAGTGTTCCATTCAGTCATCTAGGACTGGGATTGATGGAAGAATAAATGGGCTGAGGAGTGGGAAGCATTCCATTTCAATAATCATTTAATAGTGTTGAGCCCATTCTTTCCCCCACCTACTTTGTGTTTCTAAGGATTGAGATAGGAGCAAAGAGGAAAGATCAGAGCATATCAAGGAGAAAACATAATAATCATAATAATATCTATATGGGATGAATTCTCCTGTAAAAACCAAGGGGGATAGCAGAATGAATTAGAAATCAGAACTTGCCATTTTGCCATTCACAAAGGAATGAGGCACAACCAGGCTTTTCCCAGGGGCGCAGGCCATCTGTCCATGAGCCAGACCCTCCTTGCTACCTCCTTGAATTCTCAACTTCTCCAGCAGAGGGCGGCAGTGAGGCAGGTCCATGAGCAGAGTCGGGGAGGCACCCCCCCAATCCTACTAGCTGTGAGCTCCTGCCTTCTGTGCCAGCTTCCCAGGACTTGGAGCTCTCCTGGTTATGGGGAATCTAGTTCTGGGACACAAAGAGAAGCCTCCCTCCCTTCACCCATATATCTGTATCTATAGATACATATCTATCTATGCAATATATCTATACATATCTATCTCTATTGCTATCTATGTCCATTTATCTATCTCCATCTATCTACAATCCAACTATATCTATGCAATGCATTACCAGCTGTATTTTGATTCATAACAAGTATACAGTAAAATTGCTCCCTTGTACCTACATGTGATAGGAGAATTTATAGAATCTGTCCTTGAGAGATAGAAATTCATCTTTTTGTTTTTAACTCTCAAACCAGTCAATAAAATTAATGTCTAGTTGACCAAGTTCAAATTTGTTTTTAAAAAGCCTGGGCACATCCTACAAACCAGTGTCTACAGCCATTTTCCTTGTTAGTTGGAGAGGGCTAAAGATTAAATGGCAGTTATCTAAGCCCTGGTTTGTGTTTTGTTAGTGCTTGGATGTAGGAGATAAACCCCCCTGGAGGATCCAGCCCTCTTGTGTGAACATGTGTGTGTGTATTTCTTAGCCCCAAGTAACATAGGCATGACAAAGATGGTGGTGCATAGCCTCTTGGGCTCCTTATTTGTCTGATGTGCTAACAATATTATTTGTGCCAGGAGTGTTGGCTTATAAATGAAGCCCCAAACTTTTGCTTGGAACTCAAGACTATGCAGACATTTTCCTTTGTGCACTAAGAGGTCCCAGGTCTGTTCTTGTCATCAGAAAGTAGAAAGGATTATGTTCATCTCCCCAGGTCTTCTCGGTTCCCTGGCTCCAGAATGCCTGTATGGGAGACAGAGTAAAATTAAAGTCAGTAGTATTTCAACGTCCCAGGAGGAAAAGATGGTTAACATTGCTAAATGCTGAAAGTGATATTTTACAAATACTACTCTGACCATGCCCTTCTGCTTCTCAGTAAGATTCAGTGGCTCCCTACTGCCTCTGGGATGAAATACAAGCTTTTCTGTTTGTCATTTAAAGCCTTTTGCCTTCTGACCCTGGGCTAGCTAGATGGTACAGTGGATAGAGCACTGGGCTTGGAATCAGGAAAAGTCATCTTCCTGAATTTGGATCTTACCTCAGACACCTACTTGTCATGTGACCTATCACTTAACCCTTTTTGCCTCAGTAAAATCGAGAAGGAAATGGCAAAGCACCCCCAATATCTTTGCCAAGAAAACCCCAAACTGAAGTCATGGGGAGTGGGACATGATTGAAACAACTAAACAACAGCACGGCTCTCTAGTTCTATCTGACTTTTCTGAACCAGTAGAAGTACAGTATTCCCCTTCATACACTCTCCAGACAGGTAAAATCGTTCTGTTTTATTTTGTCCTTCCAATTATGTTGTATTTATTGTCTCTGTACCTTTGCACAGGCTGTGCCCCATGGAGGAAATGCATACTCTCCTCACCATTGATCTTAGAATGCATAGAGTTCTTCAAAGTCTGGCTCAAGGATCACTGACAACATGATGCCTTTCTTGATTTTCTTGATTTAGTCCCTCCCAGTTCTATAATACTATTTGAGATGAGAAATCTTATCCAAAATTTAATCAAGAATACGGAGATCTCTTAGCATAGGAACAGGAATTCATTCCTTTCCCCTTGGTGAAGAGGGCAGTCTTCCCCATGACTGATCATGAGGAAGAGGTACTTTACACAAGGCAGAACAAGAATCTATACCCTGATAGGGTCCCTTCTCCCATTGGTTGGGTAGGGGCCTCAAGTCTGGGCTTCAAAATCTTCCCCAATGGTAAACAACAGAGGAGCCTGCCAAGGAGGCTCATTGACAGCAAGGGAAAGGGAGGAGAGACCCACAGAGGGGGGAAATCTGAAAGAAGCCTGAAAAGGCTTGCTGCTGCTTAACAGCAGAAGGAGTGGAGGAAGAGGGAAGGAAGTTCTGAGAAGTTTTCCCTCGCCGCTCCTGCCACAATCCCAATCCAGAAAATATTTTGTGTTTATTTCTAATGTTAATTATGTGCTATGGCTTTCATTTCACATGAGAAAAGTGTGCTCAATCCTGGAAATAGGGATGTCCCATATTTGTAGCAGGAAGTGTCAGAGAACATTTCAGGGACTTTGAAAGATGATGGTTGTCTGAGCCATGTCCATTTTGAGGGACCAAAGAGCCAGGAAGCCAGTTACAAACTTAGCTGCTGAGTCTACTCTCTCTCCTTTCCTATGACAAGGCTTGCCCTGAGGGCTCTAAATACAACAGTGAAAACATCTCCACATTCTAGCTCTAAAATCCTTATTGCTGGATCTTGGAAAAAGGATGAGGAACATGAAGAATACCTCATGTCCCTCTTCCCTCTGGCCAGCAGAGGGCATCATTGTTCATCTCCTAGTCACAGACTGCTTTTATTCTTTCTTCTCAAAGAGGACCAGTGACATCAGGAAGGTGATTTCTTGACTTGTGAGTGAATTGAATTTCAATGAGACAGGTCTGTGCAAAGTCACCAGCCTCACTGTCTCCTCCTGAGCCAGCTGGGTTCAGTGGCAAGATAAAGATCAGGATGACTGGAGATGGCTCCAGATGCAGTGGGAGAACTTGGCCTTTTAAAAATAACATTAATTAATTATGTTTTTGTTAAATTTGGTTATTTACTTTTAGTTTCAACATTCAGTTCCACAATCCCTTGAGTTCCAAATTATCTCCCTCTTTTTCCTCCCCTCCCCCCATGGTGGCATGCAATCCAATAGAGGTTCTACAAATACCTTCACATCATTAAGCATTAGTCAGGCTGTAAAGAAGGATTATAACCAATGAAGTGAACAATGAGAAAGAGGAAGCAAAACAAAACAAAACAGAAAAAAGGAAGAGCAAGTGGTTTGCTTCAATCTGCATTCAGACTCTAGTTCTTTCACTGGATGTGGATATCCCTTTCCAACCTGAGCCTTAGCAGTTGTCTCACAACCTCTCATTGCTGAGAGGAGCCCAGTCTATCAAGGTTAGTTGCTGTGGGCTGCTCAGTGTCCAGCACTTGGCATGATTTGGAGACATGAATAAGAAATGACCAGGCCATGTGGGTAGTTCAAGGAAGAACAATGAACTCCATTTATTGATTCTCAGTACAAGGTTTTTATAGAGCAACTGAGACAAACCGAGGGGACTCAGGTTTTCTAATGATTACCTTAGTCTGTTGTGTCCTGGAAGTAGCATGGAATAGATAATTTGATAAGGATTTGTTATCTAGATGACTAAAGTCTTAGGGTAAAATCTTTGACCTAGGCCTCGGGTATCTGCTAATGCAGCCTCAGTCATAAACAGATACAATGGAGAGCAAACTTCAGAACCAAAGCTGCAATCCTCAAAAGACATCACGTTTAGAGCTTATCTCCCAAGGATACCCCAGTGCTGAATCAATTATTTTAGTTCTTAATAACTAAAATCTTGGTGTGTAGCCTATTGATGTCAGAACTCAAGTAACATCCTTTAAAAGTGTAATTAATAACAAAGAACTCAGGAGCTAACTTAACAAAAAAGTTGCATCTCAAAAAGATTCTTGTTTTAAAGTCCACTATTAGGATTTAATATCTGAGTCTCCAACCAGGCCTCTTTGGCTCCCCACAGTTCATCATCACACATACGATGTGTCTATAACTGTGTGCAAAGTTTCCCTGTTTGTCTCTTCTCAGAATCAGTTTATATATGTCTCTCCTGGTTGTTATGAAGTCTGTCTGTTCCTCATTTCTTATAGCACAATAGTATTCCATTACATTCATATACCACAACTTGTTTAGCCATTCCCCAATTGATGGGCATTTCCTTGATTTCCAATTCTTTGTCACTACAGAAAGAGCTGCTATAAATATTTTTTAGATATGGGATTTTTTCCCAATTCTATGATCTCTTTAGGATACATCCCTAGAAGTCGTTTTCCTGGCTCAAAGGGTATGAACTTTATTATCGCCCTTTGTACATAGCTCTGTAAATTTTAGAAATGAGACCTTTATTGGAGACATTGGTTGTCAACATTCTTCCCCTTTGCCTTTTCATCCAGTCCTGGCCGAGCCTACAAAACTGTTATCTTCTAGAGTTGGTTTTCCATTACTTCCCTGAGCGCTAAGGGGTTAAAGTGAATCAGACCCTTCCTGCATGACTTGCTTTTCCTTGGTTCTGGCCAAGAGCCTGCAGATGACATTCTTTCTTCTTTCTTTCTTTTCTTTCTTTCTTTCTTTCTTTCTTTCTTTCTTTCTTTCTTTCTTTCTTTCTTTCTTTCTTTCTTTCTTTCTTTCTTTCTTTCTTTCTTTCTTTCATTTATTGACAGGAGAAAGGAGAGACTGGAGAGAGTGAGAACAAACATGGGGCCATTGCCATCCTCCAGGAGAGCCAGCAATGAAAGACAGCTTCCAGTGTCTCTGTCTCTGCCTCTAATCCAATGTCCCTTACTTTCATGGTCTCCCTTTGGGCACAAGATTGGCCCATATCCACCTTCCAAGTGAAGGAACAGACAGGCATGGGATGGAACATCCCTGTAGGCCTGTGATTTCTCCCTTATGATGTATGTCTGGAATGGGGTAGTGGAGACCAGGGTGCACATAATCTTTGCTATTCCAATGCTGAGGATGACCACGGTAACCTCATCTACTGAGTGACAGGACCCATTCACCAAGGAATGAGGTTTTCCCAGGTCTTTCTTGTAGATTTGTGCAATCTCAACCAGACCTTCCTCATTGACTACTTGGCCTGAGGGTGCTGGAAATTATTACTGTCTGCAGTTATGACTGGCCTCCCCCAATGCATCAGCCCTGTACAGAAGCCACCCCAGGCTGTTCAGCTGCTTGAATTCAGGGGAGCAGCTTCTTCCTTCAGGCTCCCCAAGGCTGCTTTGCCCTTTTTCCCTTCTCAGGCAAATCAACTAGAGCCTCCCCTTCCCTGTGCCAGATGTCCCACTTTTCACACAGAGAAATTTCACATAGAGATCAATGATATAAACCCATGTGATAAAGATGGGGCCAGAGGGAACAATGGAGAGGGAGAGGACCTGATAGTCAAGAAACCAGGATCAAGTCCTGATTCTGACCCATGCTGGCTGGGGTCCTGAGCAACTGCCTAACCTCTGAGTGCTCAAGACAGTTCCCCAGGACTCTCCTTTGTAAGTGCACAGCAAAGTGTTTGCCTTTGAGAACTTCTCACACCAAGGCACATCTGGATAAACTGAGGCCTGTATACACACATCCCAGGCAGCCAGGTGGTTCAGTGCATGGAAACTTGGGCCTGGATTCAGGAAGCCCCAAGTTCAGATCTTGCCTTTGACATTTACTAGGCAAAAAGCCCTGACAGTGTCACTTTAGCTCTGACTGCCTCGGTTTCCTTAACTCTCAAGTGGTCATACTCCCCCCCACCCCCTGCACCCTATTCAGTGCTATACATGGATATATCTCTTAGTGCCATGATAAGGACAAAAGGAGTTAAAATGTTAATGTCCTTTATCCACTTGGAAGCACTCAATAAATCCCAACTATATCTGGTGGTAACTGCTCACTCCATGTGGCCTGATCAGCCAACATGGCGTTTTAATAAAATTAAAATCTAAAATTATTACTTGGGTCTTACTCGCATTAATCAAGGTACAACATTTGGAGGCCCTAGCGAGATATGGCAGCATTCTGTGTTGCTGTCCAAAGCCCAAGATCCTCATTTGGCCTCACAGCTTTGACTTCCTTGAGCAGCCGGCATCTGAAATTTTCTCAGAGCTCAGAACTCAAGGCTGAGAAAGTCCAGGCCATCCGCTGACATTGATCAGATCACATTTCGGCTCTTTGGACCCAGATCTCTGTGTCACCCTCCTGAGGTGAGTGTTTATCTGTTCTGTTTGTGTGCTTGCCTTTCTGTTTTTCTGTCTGTAACTAACAACTTCTGTGTTCAAAATTAGCCAGGGATACTGTTAGACTTCCAGCTTTCTCCCTGTCTCCCCTTTGGAGAAAGAGAGATAAGAAAAGGAGAGGGGTGGGGAGGAAACAGCCCTAGCCACTGTGTAGGGAGCCAGTGAGATTTTGCCAAATAGGTAAGAGTTCTCAGCCTCAGGGTTAGGCATCTGCTCACCTAGATTCCTAGGGGGGCTAGCACCTGATGATGTTGCAGGGGAAAATAATGCCTACTTCCTGACTCCAGCTTGCTCCTCATTCGGCCTTTCGTGGATCCAAGACCTCCAGTTTGGGGGTGAGTAAATTCTGGTTTTGGTTCTGGAAGGCAGTGAGCCAGACTTAGCCATTTGTGCAGTGGGCACCTCTTCCCCTGGGCAAGGCTGTAGACATTGACCCTTTTGCCCTTATCTGATCTTGTTATATGTTTGTTAGTCTGTATGTGTCCTATGCTCACTTGAGCCCATTTGCTTCCTGTTCAGAATCTGTGGGAAGCAAACAAGTGGGGGTAGGGACCTTTGTTTGTCTGTGTGTTATCTGTGTCCTATTCACTTGAACCCACTTGCTTCCTGTTCAGAATCTTTGGGCAGCAATCAAGTGGATGAGGATTGTAATGTGTTTGAGTGTTCGTAAAGTTTTGTCCTGATCTCAGTTGTTTAAAGTCTCCTTTTAAAGTTTTTATTCTGCAAAGTAGGTATTTGCGTGGCTATCAGAAGAGCACCTCCAAGGGAGCTTTTCTGATTTCCACTGGGAAGATATATTTGTTTCCAGAAGAACCCTCTTCTGCTTCAGCCATCCTTCCCCTCAGGAAATCCATTAACCCAGCCTAATTGGCCTTATTGAGCCTGGCTTGGGCAGCCACATGGCCTTGGCTGGCGGGGAGGGGCTGACCAGCCTAGCTCTTGGGTCAGGGTAAGGGCTGATCTGACCCACCCCCACCCTGAGCTGCTGCTGGCTTAGGCAAGAGGAGGTGAAGGCCCTGCAGAGCCCTCCTTGTGAGCATTGGGGGAGGTAGGGGGGCAGGCCCTTCTTTGGGAACCCTTCCCCCAAAATTAAAAAAATCTCTTGCCTGACCAATTAAAGCCAATTAAGAATTAAGTGTGGAGCTTTGAGATTGGCAGATTCAAAGCTCTTTCAAAAGGTCCACCAAAATTCTCCCTGTTATTGTAATATTTTGAAATTTTTATTTGGGAAATTTACAATTTCTTTATAATCCTGGTCAAATTCTAAGAATTAATCTTTTTTTTTTTTTTTTTTGCTTTTTGGAGGGCAATTTGGGTTAAGTAACTTGCCCAAGGTCACACAGCTAGGTTTTTGTGTGTGCGTTAAGTGTCTGAGGTCAGATCCAAATTCAGGTCCTTCTGACTCCAGGGCTGACGCTCTACTCACTGCGCCACCTAGCCGCCCTAAGAATTAATGTTTAAGAAATTGGAAATAGGATATTGGGATTGTTTAAAAAAAAATAAAAAACAGAAGTTTTT
Organism: Gymnobelideus leadbeateri; assembly: GCA_011680675.1. Taxonomy (NCBI): domain Eukaryota; kingdom Metazoa; phylum Chordata; class Mammalia; order Diprotodontia; family Petauridae; genus Gymnobelideus; species Gymnobelideus leadbeateri. Next base: position 106,019 of record WOXC01005522.1, on the reverse strand, counting down.
TGCTAGCTCAACTTGACTTGTTCCTTGAATTTATAAAAGGAAAATTAATAGCGTTTGTGAAATACTTGTAATTAGAATTGTATAACGATTGTAAAATATAACGACTGGCATATGTTGGTATCTCTCTAACTTTGAATCCATGCCAGAATTGATAAGGTCAATTATTGTATAAGTCATTTGATGTCATTTGATACTTATTGTTTTTTGTTACCATCTTTCTGAGACTGTATTGTGTCCCTAAAGGTCTATTTAGCTAAGTGAACTTAAAAAATATTTTTGAAGTAGAAATGGTATTACAGCTATCTAAAAAAAAAAAAAAACAAAACCCTGAGCCCCTAGATTCAGTGGCTGCTGGCTGGCCCTTTGCCTCAGGGCCATTGCTGCTACAGCCCTCCTTGTTAAGGAAGCTGGGTCAGCCCCTTTCCATCTCCAACCCTCATTCTGTGGAGACCTACAGGCTTTTTCTCCCCAGCTGTCTATGATTGCCCTCAGGTCATTGATTAGGCCAGGCTTCAAGATGCAATCTCACTGACACACCCCTAAGAATGGAATCTGTACATTTGTGAGTTTTTTTGTTAGCTCAGTGAAAAATCTAATATTATTTATTTCTCATGTAGAATTAGAACATGTGCAGAAAGCAAAGTTGTTAAGATCATTTTAAGTTTTCAACTAACTTTTTTCATCAAGGTTTAATGAGATTGTAAAAGAAGAGATCTGGCTGTTTTGATCTGAATTTGTAGTCATTTCATGCTCTAAGCAAAAGTTAACATCTATAAGTGAATGTATGTTAAGGATTTAATTTCTGAATTATCTCTTTCTTCCACAGTGAATACAGACCCAGCCCCCTATGAAACAGACAGCTCTACCCAAATGATTTTGGGTCCCAGCTGTTTAAGGGGGGAATGATCAGGAACTGGGAATGATGGGTTACTTGGGTGCCTGATATTTAGTTTAATCAGAGATACTTTAGTTGAGAGAAAAGAAAGATACCATTTTTAACACCAGGTAATTCAAACTGTCTTTAAAGCCTATTTATGAAAAGCTGAACAAAGCAGATAAGAAGGTTTGGGACAAATGGGGTTCATCCAGCCCTTCCTGTTTCCAGATAGTTGATATCAGTTTTAGAAGTATGTTGAGAGAGCATGAGGAAGTTTTGGGAAGGCAGAAAGGTTTGTAACTTGAGTTTGTAATTAATAACTCAATCAAATTTGGGATGGCCCTATCTGAAGGACACTAGTCCATTTATTTGCTATTTAATAATTTGGGGAATTGTAAATTTTACTATTTTTGTAAGCCTTGATTGCAGGAGTCATCATTAAAGCTGATAATGGGATAGCAGAGGCTGCAGGCTGTGAAGTGTTCAAGGTGAATTTGTGTGCTTGGAAAAGTCTGGGGACAACCTGGGACACTGCCCAGGTGGGATCTCTCTGACTTTATTTCCCAACTGTGCCTTTTCTTTCTGAAAGGAAACCTCCCACCTATTTATGCCTAAGCCTTGCTTTCAGCACCTGGTGACTATCTGAATGACTAGTGGAGATGACTCATACCTGGAATCAACAAGGCTAAGGAAGTTTTCCTTTGGGCAAGGTTTATGACATTGTCCCTCTTTTTATTCTATATCAAATTCACTGAGAAGTAATATTCAGGGCCACATAAATGAATATAGAGATAACATCCTTCAAAGAAGGAGATGATAATAAGATCAGAGGTATGGATTTTGGATTTTAGCACCAGGATTGTATAAGATAGTGGTAAGGGTGAAGCTAATGTTAATTTATTAATGCATCTGTCTGATAATTTTACAAAGGGCAGAGGAAATCAATTTTTAAAAAAGGTTTTTCCTATTTTAAAGGATTCCTATACCTGGTACAGGATTTAGGAAAGGTAGAAATAACAAAGATTAAATAAACTGAAAATTCTCTGTAGTTTCAAAATATGGAACTAATCTTAAGTAATTATACTTATTTATATTAAGTCAAAATTATCTGGACACCTAGAGCTGAAATAGAGAAGCAAAACTCCTTTTTAAATTCCATAACTACATGAGGCATCTGGGATTTAAAAGTGTTGCTTGAATGAAATAGGTCACTGGAATACAAGGAATTGTATGTAAATTATGATTCTCATATAGTTTGTATGTAAGTTTTCTTGGTTGTCTTGGTGACATGTACCTGACTTAATGTAATTATGTCATTTTGTAAAATTGTGAGAAAAACCTCATTGAATTAACTGAGCCTAGCCCTGTGTGGCTAAGAAAACTGAACTATTTGTTTGAACCTAGTCTTGCATGGCTAGAAAATTGGACCTTTATATGTAACATCATGTTTCTGGGGGATCTTGTATTGTCCAGTCATCTAAAGATTACCCCCTGAGCCTTGGAATCTGAAAAATATGACATCAGATGCAGACAGCTTTCCCAAGAATCCAGACCTGACCTCTATTGGGACAGCTTCTCTCCTGGAGAAATTCAACTAGAGGAACAATGGAAAAATGTGGGGCCCTCCCCTTCTTGTGACTATGGCTTTGATTGTTGGAAGTCCCTATTAACTGTCAAATTGCTAATTGTTATGGATCCCGACTACCAGCCCTTGGGAACAAAGCTGACTGTTATATATGATTGGCCAGGGTGTCAAGGGATGACACACCCACAAAAGAAATGGGGAATATTGTGCCTGGTTTTCCCCATCCCTCCCCCACCTCAAGGAAGTGAGTAGACTGCCAGGTCAGCTTCCCTCTCCCCCACTGGGTTTCTGGCCTTCCCACTTAGCTCACCTGCATAGAAGTAGGCAGGCTTCTGTGTCAGACTTGGGAGTTTCAAGGTGTGTGCTGACCAATCACTGCTTTCATAAGGCCCCCTTTATAAGCTGAGGTTCTGCAGCAAATCAGGGCAAAATTCCAAAGGACACATCATGGAAAATACTCTCCAGATCCAGAGAAAGAAACACAAAGTCAGAATGCAGAGCAAAGCAGGCTATTTTCTTTTTTGTTTTATTTTCTGATTTTTTTTCCCTTCTCGTGGCTTTTCCCATTTGTTACAATTCTTCTATGCAACATGACTCATGAGAAATTGTGTTTAATAGGAATGTATGTGTAGAGACCATATCAGATTGTTAGCCATCTTCAGGGAGGGAGAGAAAATTTGAAACTTATGGAAGTTAATTTAAGACAAAAATAAATAAATAAATTGGGGGGGAAAGGAAGAAATCAGCCCTGTAGGTGATTCAGCCAGCCTTTGAAGGGCAGGCCTGATGATGAAATGAAATCTTGGGCAAGAATTGTACAACTGGGAAAGTTTAGATCTGACCAAAAAGTAAAGCTTCTAGAAGAATTCTGGACCATTGTATTTTAGGTCTAAAGGGAAGTGGATTACCCCTCTTGTTTAGATTGCCTCCAGAAAAGGGTGATCTGGATAGAGATAAATCTCTTTGTCCAAAACTGAGTCAGAAATCATGTCCTCTAGTCCTTCATTAGAAGAAGTACACCTCTCATAATATTCATTCTCATTGATTTTTAACCAGTTGACTTATGCTAGTTGGTAACACCTACTTATCTAAGGGTATCTAAAAATGTTAAGAAAACTCCATGATTCATCTTTGGTTTACAAGAGATAGCTAAATGACTGTTCTTTTATTAATTGTTCATTAGCCATAATTAATTAAATGATTACCTAGAAATTATGTGATTTGGATTTTGTTTTCAACAGATTTGTATAGTAAGGTGAAGAGTGTACTTAAAAGGTTTTACCACATTAGATATCTCTCCAGTGTTTTCTCTCATGTTCAGCAAGACTGGAGCTTCCTATAGAAGCATTTTCCATATTTATCACATTCATAAGGTGTGGATTCTCTGATGTACAGCAAGATGACAGTTCCTTCTAAAGGCCTTTCCACATTGAATACATTCATAAGGTTTCTCACCAGTGTGGATTCTCTGATGTACAACAAGATGACAGTTCCTTGTAAAAGCCTTTCCACATTGATTACATTGATGGGGTTTCTCTCCCATGTGGATTCTCTGATGTACAGCAAGATCAGAGGTCCTTCTAAAAGCCTTTCCACATTGACTGCATTCATAAGGTTTCTCTCCAGTGTGGATTCTCCCATGTACAGTAAGGTTGGAGCCAGAAGAAAAAGTCTTGCCACATTGATTGCATTCATAAGGTTTCTCCCCAGTGTGGATTCTCTGATGGATAACAAGGTCAGAGTTCAGTCTAAAGGCCTTTCCACAGTGATGACATTCATAAGGTTTCTCACCACTGTGGATTCTCTGATGTGCAGTAAGTTTGAAGCTCACTCTGAAAGTTTTTCCACATTGATAACATTCATATGGTTTTTCTCCAGTATGGATTCTGTGATGTAAAGCAAGAATGTACCTAGAAGTGAAAGCCTTTCCACACTGATTACATTCATAAGGTTTCTTGCCAGTGTGGGTTTTCTGATGGGTAGCAAGTTGCGATTTTTGTCTGAAAGCCTTTCCACATTGATTACATTCATAAGGTTTCTCCCCAGTGTGGATTCTCTGATGGACAACAAGACCATAGCTCAATCTAAAAACCCTTCCACACTGATTACATTCATAAGGTTTCTCTCCAGTGTGGATTCTTTGATGTTCAGTGAGTAGAGAATTACTTCTAAAAGCCTTTCCACATTGATTACATTCATAAGGTTTCTTGCCAGTGGGGGTGATTTCCTGCTGAGTAAGGCTAGAGCTGTCTGTGAAAGTCTTTCTGCATGTATCACTTTCATAAGGTTTCTCTCCACTGTGGATGCTCTGAGCTACAGCAAGACTGCAGCGACAACTCCAAGCCTTCCCACATTGATTACATTCATAAAGTTTCTTTTCACTGTGAATACTATGATGAATAATGAAGGATGAGTCTTTACCACATTCCTGACACTCATGTGGTTTCTCTCCAGTATGAATTTTTTTGTGGTAATTCAGGGATGACTGTTGACTCAAGTCCTTCCCAAAATGATGACAAACACAAAATTTCTGTCCTGTGTGCATTCTGTGAAATACAGCACAGATTGGTTGCCCAGAGAATTCACAAGGACCATCACTCATGAAGCTTTCCTGGTGAGTTTCTTTCACAGAAATGCTTAGCTTCTGAGTAGTCTCTTTCCTTTGAGGTTTAATCTCTCCTTCTATAAGAAACAGACAATAAAGCATATACAGAGACACATGTACACACAGATAAAATTATCATTCCCTTCCCTCCATTGTGAGAAAGTAAACTAACTGATGCATGTCCTACTTCCCCAGGCTAAGAGAAAACTCTCTGAAGTTAAAGGGACAGAATCAATCATAATGAAACTGCCATTAGCCCACATCTGCAGGAGAGCTTGGCTTACAAAGAGCTCCACAGACAGTTACATCAAATCTTCACAAAAACCTGTGACACTGGCAGACCCAGCATTCTCAGCTCAGGCCATGACCTCAGAATGGCTGAGGGAGCTGAGTCCCAGAAGCTGAGATTAGAACTCCAACCCTGCAAGTGGACATGTTCTGTCCATGGAACTAGATGGCCTTTCTCTATTGTATTTGCCTTTGTCTTCTTTTGTATTTTAGAAAAAATATTTTATTATGAGATGTTGACTGTTCTCTCTCTCTTTGGATCTTCCTACTCCCTGAGACACAATCAGAAATAAGGCCAATCAATAACCCTACAATGGGGCTATAAGTTCCAGGGAAAAGAAGAGCCAATCAATGTGGAAAACTTCACTGCTGCCTTATTTTAAGAAATTGAAACAGCAACCACCAACCATGAACAACCACCACCATGATCAGTCAGCAGCCATAACCATTGGGGCAGAGCCTCCACCAGCTAGAAGATTAAAACCCACTAAAGAGTGAGGTAATAGTTCACTTTTATTAGCAATAAAACATCTTTAAAATATGTACATTTTTAAGACATAATAGTGTTCTACATATAATAGACAACAATATATTATAAAAATAACTTTTATATCCACTGAGGTACCAAACATTCAAGGGACTCCCTTGATATTCATGCCAATACAGAGCTCTGGAACTGAACATGCAAAGTCTTGGGAGTGTGCCTACAATTCTCATTCTTGTTGTGATTTTGATCCTGTCCTCCCTAATTCTGCCCTACTTCTTAAACCTTTCCATCCTCACTTGTTGAGTTCCCTTATATTCCACTGAACTAGATTAAACACTCTGCTTTCCCTTTGCTCCTAATCATAAAAGCCAGTTGGCTAGGGTATAACATTTCAGTGTGGACCCCACTGTGGCAAGGCTATCCTTTGACATCTCCCTAACTGACTCCATTGGGGAAGCTAGGTTGTGCAATGGATAAGAGTACTGGTTAGGAAGACTCAAGTTCAACCCCAGCCTCAAACACTTACTAGTTGTATCAACCTGAGCAAGTCACTTAGACCTCCTGCCCTTGCTTTCCACATCTGTAAAATGACCCTGAAAGGGAAATGGCAAATCAGAATAGGATCCTTGCCAAGAAAATCTCAAATGGGATCATGAAGACTCAGGAATGACTGAAAATCACATAACTGACTCTCTTGCTCATTCACCAGAGCAGTTTTTCCAATACTTTTCATTCCTTCCAAACTGTCCCTTATTGCTTGATCCCATTTTCCAATGCCACACACCTCAGTAGAGAACTGTGCCTTCTATTTTTTCACTGAAAAATTTATCTCATCTCCCATATATTAAGTGCCTTTTTTCAGTTTTTGATACCACTAGCCAAAGCAAACTCCTTTCCAGGTATAAATCATCTAGTTCCAGGACAGCATCTTCCTTAGTACACTGCCTCTCCAGCACCCCCTTTTTCACTATTTTCTAGTCTCTCCCACACTGATGACTCATTCCTTACTGCAACAAATAAAAACATTTCACTCTAATCCTCAAAATACAATCTCTTGATCCATTCAACTGCAGATATTTTCCATTATCATTCTTCCATTTCATGGCTAAACAGCTGGAAAAACCCATTTACAATTGGTGTCTCCAATTCTTTCCTCTCCCTTCTCTGAAATTCTCTGCAGTCCAGGCTCCTGATTTCATTGTTCAACTGAAATTCCTCTAACATTACGAAAAATCTCAAAGTTGCTAAGTCCACTAGTCATTTCTTCATCTTCATTCTTCTTGCCTTCTCTGCAGCCTCTGACAGCCAATCACCCATCTCCCTCTCTGAATCTCCCTCTAACTCCCTGTTTTAGTGACAGACCTCTTATTGTTCCCCAAAGCCAAATCATTCTCTGTCCATGAACCCTCCAATGTTCTTATTTAACTAATGCTTTCCAAGGCATCTTCCCAATAGTACAGACTCAAAATAAGATGTCATGCACTCCTCATTGACTTTCACAATCCTGACTTCCACATTCAATCTGCTACAAAGTCCTGTGATACCACCTAGGTAACATCTCTCCCATACACCCCCTTTCTCTCCCAACACTGCCACTGCCTCAAACAGGCCCCAAACACCTCACATCTGAGGTATTGCTAGAACCTGCCACTGGCTCCAGTTGCCTCAAGTCTCCCCCGACTCCAGTCATTCCTCTACCCACTTATCAAGGACCATCTCCCTAAAGTTCTTGACTGACCATGTCACCATGGCCTCAACAACCTCCTGAAGATCCCTAGGAAAAGGATCAAATAGAAAATCCTCTCTGGGGCTGTTAATTACCTGCTCTTTCTTTACCTAGCCCTCCCCTACTCTCCTAATTGTCTTTCATCACATCCCCACCAAACATCCTATAACCCAGTGACATGGGCCTCCCTTCTGTTCTGTGAACAGGGCACTACACCTCCTGACTCTCTGGGCTCTCTATGACATCTCCCTGCCTACAATGCTCACCCTGGCTTCCCTGAAGCCACAGCTACAGCACACCTTCCTTAATAAACCTTTCCAGTCCTGCTTCACTTTAATGCCTTCACTCTCTCAATGAACTCCCCATCTGTCTTGTCCATCACCAGTTTCTACAATGTTGTTGGCATGTCATCTGCCCCACCAGTCTGTCAACTCCAGGACAGCAGGGGATGATCCTTGTATTTCTTTATGTCCCTGGTGCTTAGCAAAAAACATAGGAGGAACTTAATAAATCTTCACTGACTTTGAAAGTGTCTAAGAAAGAGCTGATATTGGAAAGCCTAATTAACTTTAACACTTTCTATGCCCTCAAATTCCAAATAATGACTTCTTTTAGGATCACAGATTTATCACTGGGAACCTTAATTGCCATGGTGTCCAACTTCCTCATGTTACAGAAGGAGAAGCTGAAACTCAGTGCAGTTTACTACTTTGTCCAGGAGACTGAGTGCAGTTTACTGATTTGTCCACGGACCCACTACAAAAAGTGTCTGAAAAGGAAATTCAGATCAGGGAATCCTGTCCCCAAATCTAGCACTTGCTTTGCCACAAGGCCAAGAATCACAGCTCTCACATACCTGCTTTCACCTCACTCACCTGGACAGCAGCTCCTCAGGTCTTCTTGTTCCAGCATCCATGGGGCTTCCCTTTCCTCAAAATAAGAAATCAAATATTCTCTGGGAACTGGAAGCCCTGAGCATGGGGAACCAGGGAAGAGCATGGATAAAAACATGGAATTTAGTTCTCTTTAAGGGAACCAGGATACATATAAAACTACTCCACCATGTTCACACATAGCTGACTTATTCTCCCATTAATGGTTGTAATGCAAGTAACCAAATTGGGATGTGCCAGATCAGCCTTGAGCTCCAGCAAATTAGACTTTGACAAATCAGCTTTGACTCTTGGCTCCCACCTGACTCCTCACTCCCTAAAACCTATAAAAAAACTTGTTACTCTTCATTCAGGGAGTCACTGCATGTTCAGGTGAGACTGTCCTGCTGGGGAACTCAAAGTGAGCGAGTCAAATTCTGGTTCTGGGTCAGTCTGTTATTCCTGCCATTGATAGGGACATGCAAGCAAGGAGCACAGGATGGTTCGCAGAATCCTTAAGCCTGGTTTCCATAACATTTCTTTTGGTGAACTGTGGGGAGAGGTGGGGGAGAAGATCCTGGAGCCACTTTGGAATCAGAAAACTTGATCTTGGTGCACCTTCTTCATAGGAAGTTGGACTCACTGCAGTTTCCAGTATCTAGAAATTAGAGGCAGCTGGTAGTGCAGCAGAGACCTCAGGCTAGAGTCAGGAATGCCAGGCTTAAATCTAGCCTCAGACAGTAGACTAGATGTGTGCCTCTGGAAAAGTCACTTAACCTATTTACTGCAGTTTTCTCAAGTGTCAAATGGGGATAATAATAGCACCTAAAACATAATATCATAAAGAAAGTACTTAGCAGAGCAGCTCGTGAACAGCAGTGAATGGAAAGCCTTATTCCCATCCTGCCTTTCCCACCATCTGTACTGGAATGTGGAGGTTAATTAAAGGAAGATTAAGGACAAATGTATCACAACAGGCACAGCTAAGATCTGTACATTATAAATGGATGTTTCATGAAAAGAATAATATTCTAAATACTTGACCATTCCCAAAGAGGAAGGGGGTACCGGGAAAGGCTGCCTGAGCAGTTTTCAGAGATTTGGCAGAAATAATACATGTCCAAGGAGAGGCTGAACAAAATAATCCATGGGATTGGTTCTATACCCGAAGTGTTTCAACACTGATCTAATCTTTGACCTCAAGCTACCTAGAATTGGCAAGAGACAGCTTCAGGAGCAACAAGGAAACCTTCATATTATTTTTACATAATGTACTGACCTTTTATAGAAAAACCAGGTAGTAGGGAAGGGCCCTGTCTCTTGGAAACAGGAGACCAGCACTTTTCCCTTTTTATTAACTGATACTCTAAAGCCAGCACACTGAGGCATCAGGATATTCCCTTTGATAGCAGACTCAGAGTGGCCAGGGCAAATGTCCTTACCCAAGGAGAGCAGGTTCCTGGCATTCTCCAGCATGACCTCCTTGTACAACTTCTTCTGACGATGGTCTAAGAGGCTCCACTCCTCTGGGGTGAAGTCAACACACACATCCTGGAATGTCACCATCTCCTAAACCATCAAGAGTCACAAGATTTAGAACTGAAAAAGGATTCCAGAATTCATGCAGTCTAACCCTCATCAAGTGAGAAGAGGAAACTAAATCATAGAAAGGGGATTTACCCAACACTCATATCCTTGTTGAGTATCAGAGTCAACACTTAAAACCATATTCATTAAGAGCTTGATGAAATATTGAGAAAATATTTCCTATGATAAGTTGCAAGAAAGTTGAGGAATGTCTTACTATAGAATGTGTTTCTCTGTGGAACAAAGCATGTTTTAATAGTGAGATAGAAGGATCTCTGAAGGACAAAGAAAGAAGATGATGTGATATTTCTTACTTATCAGAAGCAATAAAAGCAATATGGAATAAATAAAATTCTATGAATTTTGTAAGAAGCTGGCAAGTACAGAGTATGGGGGCTGGGGTAGCAGGGGCAGAATGTTTCATTATAGAAAAAAATAATAAGGAGCGGCTAGGTGGTGCAGCGAGTAGAGCGCTGGCCCTGGAGTCAGAAGGACCTGAGTTCGGATCCAACCTCAGACACTTAACACACACAAACAAAAACCTAGCCGTGTGACCTTGGGCAAGTTACTTAACCCCAATTGCCCTCCAAAAATGAAAAAAAATAAGACTGGGCTTTGACGTCTGCTCTGGAGAGCATCCTTTATTAGGTGAATGCATAAGACAGGAATTAACTGACCTTTCCTAAGACTTTTTGGTGCATCGATCACATGGCCTTATCCAGTTCTGAGCTACCTCCAGGATGTGGCAGACTAAGTTATTGATAAGAGTACTTGAATCTTTGTTGGCTTGATCTTTAAAAACCTTGTTCAATGAATCATTAAATGGAGTTCCTTCCTAGGAACTACCCCCCTGGTTAATTCTTTATCACATCTTTCTCACACTTGGGACTGGCCTGCAAGTGTCCCAGGATATTTGGCGCTCAACATGGGGCACATAGGAACCTGAAAAGGTCATTGTGGAAGACTGCCTTTACACCCAGAAGGAGCTCCAAAAGCTACAAGCACACATGCTAAGGGGACTTTTTCAGTTATTTTATTTCACCAGGCGGATAAGGGAATTTTGACCAAGATGTGTCAGATACAATTCAAAGACAGGGAACAGCATGTCGAGCTGTTAAAATGGTTAGTGAAAGAACAAGGGCTATTGATTACAGGACACCAATTAGATCAGTTTCTTGATTGTGTAGATAAATGCTGTCCAAGGTTTCCAAAAGAGGGAACATGAGACTTAGAAAGATGGGAACTGGAAGGAAACCAATAAACGATAGGTACAGAGAAGAGGGCCCTAATTCTTTTCCAGTAAAAGCCTTCTTGATATGGAACATTTTAAAAATTTGTTTAATGCCCCCAAAGTGTGTATCTTGAGCACCAAAGGTTTTGAAAAAAGATGCTTCTGTAAGGCCTGACAATTTGCTTAAGGATCCCTTTTCCCTGAAACCCCTGATCCTCCACCTACACAGTTTGTTGAATTAAAAAATCATTTGTGGGAGTAGAAACAGAACTTCTGAGTGGCTCCCCCTCCCACCTCCTCCAATACATGTAAAAGGTGACTCTAAACAAACTTAAGAGCTACACAGCCCAAAAGTGACAGAGAGAAACCAACATCCTGCTGAAGACACCACTGCAGGCCGAAAGGAAGGGGCCAGCACAGAGCAGGGCTCTGGGAGCAGAGCCCAGCCTCGAGGGAACCAAGGTTTTAGCCCCAGGGCAGCCCAACCAGCCAGAGCTAGAGGGACATCTGGAGAGTGGATCACCAACAGCTGTGGCAGTTGCCAGAATTATCAACCCATAAATGGCAAAGACAAAGTGAGATGTTAGTGGACTTTGGGAACAGGGAGTCCGGGACTGCAGTCCAGCCTCTGCCCCAGGTGAAAAGTGTCTGAGTCACAGTAGCCATTGCTTCAGAGCTCCTGGCCTGCAGATTTTGGAGCTACCAGGCGACCAGTTTGAGGAGTAAGCATGCTAGCTTTGACCTGCTTGGATGTGGATTGCTGTCTTGGGTGGAGGTCTTGGGGTGCATGACCACTATGCCAGGGCATGTGGAGGCTTCAGAGAGGGTAGGCGATGGCTTCGTAAGCTGAAAGAACCCCAGTGATTTGGGACAAAGCTCTCCTCTCTGGAAACAGAGTTCTACTGTGGTGAAAAGCTCAGAAGTCAAGTAATTGAGCAACAACATGAGCAAGCAAAGGAAGCAAAGCAATCTAACATTAGACTCCTATTCTGGGGTCATAAAGGATCAAAGCATGGAACAGGAAGAAGACAGCTAAGTCAGAACTCCTGTACCAAAAGCTTCCAAGAAAAATATGAACTAGTTATAGGCTATAGAGGAGCTGAAGAAGGATTTTGAAAACCAAATAAGAGAAGTGGAGGAAAAATTGGGAATAGAAATGAGAATGATGCAAGAAAATCAGGAAAAGAGAGTCAACAACCTGACTGAAGAAAATAACACCTTAAAAAATAGACTAACTCGGGGTGGCTAGATGGTGCAACAAATAGAGCACTGGTCCTGGTGTCAGGAGGACCTGAGTTCAAATCCAGCCTCAGACACTTAACACTTACTAGCTGTGTAACCTCAGTCAAGTCACTTAACTCTAACTGCCCTAACTCAAATGGCAAAAGAGGCTCAAAAAGCCAATGAAGAGAAGAATGCCTTAAAAAGCTGAATTTGACAGATGGAAAAAGAATCTCAAAAGCTGACTGAAGAGAATAACTCCTTCAGAATTAGATTGGAGCAAATGGAAGCTAGTGACTTCATAAGAAATCAAGATGCTGTTAAGCAGATCCAAACAAATGACAAAATAGAAGGCAATGTAAAATATATAAATGGAAAAACCACTGACCTTGAAAATAGATCCAGGAGAGATAATTTTAAAATTATTGCACTACCTGAAAGCCACAATCAAAAAAAGAACCTAGAAATCATCCTTCAAGAAATTCTCAAGGAAAATTGCCCTGATGTTTTAGATCCAGAGGGCAAAATAGAGGTTGAAAGAATCCATTGATCACCTCTTGAAGAAAATCCCAAGAAGAAAACTCCTAGGAATATTAAACCCAGGTTCCAGAATTCCCAGATCAAGGAGAAAATATTACAAGCCACCAGGAAGAAACAATTTGAATATTGTAGAAACACAATCAGGATAACACAGGATCTGGCAGTTGCTATACTAAGGGATCAAAGGGCTTGGAATATAATATTCCAGAGGTCAAAGGATCTGGGATTAAAACCAATAATCACCTACCCAGCAAAACTGAGTATCATGTTTCAGGGGAAAATATGGTCATTCAATGGAATAGAGGACTTTCAAGCATTCTTGATGAATAAACTAGAGCTGAATAGAAAAATTTGACATTCAGATACAAGAAACAAGAGAAGCATGAGAAGGTAAATAGGGAAATGAAATTATAAGGAACTTATGAAAGTTGAAGTACTTACATTCCTTTTTTTTTTTTTGGAGGGCAGTTGGGGTTAAGTAACTTGCCCAAGGTCACACGGCTAGGTTTTTTTTGTTGTTGTTTGTGTACGTTAAGTGTCTGAGGCCGGATCCGAACTCAGGTCCTTCTGACTCCAGGGCCGACGCTCTACTCACTGCGCCACCTAGTCAACCCAGTACTTACATTCCTACAATGAAAAATAGTCATTGTAATTTATGAAACTTTTCTCAGTATGAGAATAGTTGAAGAGAATATAAATGTATATGTTTATTTATACATTTATATATACATATATAAATTCCTACATATATATGCCTATATAGGTGCATGAACACATATGTGTGTGTATACATGAGTACAGATATACATAGACAGAGGGCACAGGACCAATTGCATAGGAAGGTATGATAATTCAAGGTTGTAGTTGAGAGGTGAGAGAGGAATATAATGAGAGGAGATGGGGTGAGACAGAATGGGGTAAATTATATAGAGGAGGAGGGGGATAGAGGGGGAAAAGAGGAAGGCAAAAGGAATGAATCAACCTTATTCTCATTTGACTTATGGAGGTAATGACATACACACTAAATAAGGTATCTAACCCTACAGGAGAGTAGGGGATAAGGGGATGAGAGGGAGGATAATGGAAGGGAGGGCAGGTTGGGGGGGAGGAGTAGTTGGAAGCACACATTTTTGAAAAGGGACAGGATCAATGTAGAGAATAGAACAAGTGGTGGGTGGGATAGGTTGGAGGGAAATATGGTCAGTCTTTCATAATATATCCACTATGGAAATATCTTGCATAGCCACACATGTACAACCTACATTGAATTATTTATCTTCCCATTAAGGGTGGATGACAATGAAGGAAAGGAAAGAATATGGAATTCAAAGTTTTAAAGTCAAATGTTAAAAATAAATAAATATTATTATTATTATTTTTTACATGCAACTGGGAAATAAGATATACAGGCACTGGGACATAGAGATCCTTCTCACCCTCCTAGAAAGTAGGAGGTGGGAGGGGGGAAGATATAGGAGAGAACAGATTGGGGGAGGGGGAAAGATATAGGAGAGAGCAGACTGGGGGAGGGGGTATACAGTGGGATCACTGTTTTGGGGTGGTGGGTGGGGAGAAATGGGGAGAAAATTTATAACTCAAAATCTTATAGAAATGAATGATGTAAACTAAAAATAAACATAAAATTTAATTTAAAAACATTTTATAAAAGGAAAAAAAAGATTTGCCTTCTAATCCTCCACCTCAGTTGTCTTTAACATATAAAAAGGCTTTGAGGACTTTCATAGTCCAGTACAGCTAACTATAAAACAAGCAAAAGAATATGGGGAAGGGGTGGCTAGGTGGCACAGTGAGTAGAGCACTGGCCCTGGAGTCAGAAGGACCTGAGTTCAGACTCAGACCTCAGACACTTAACACGCACAAACAAAAACCTAGCTGTGTGACCTTGGGCAAGTTACTTAACCCCAATTGCCCCCCAAAAACAAAAACAAAAACAAAAAAAAAGAATATGGGGAAGATGTTCCCCTGCATATACTTAGGGCACTTCCCGTTTTAGAAATCCCAGACCCCAATAACCCAGGACAAGTTAAATGAGAGTATGGTACTTTACATTTTGTAACATGAAAAGAATGAAAACATGGGGCCATAGATTATGGACCAACAAGCCCTTATGTTTTGGCACTGGTTGAGACTGTAGCACAAAATAATCTTTGCCCGATAGGTTGGTACACCATTGCAAAAACAGCCTTGGAAGGAGTAGCTTATTTACTGTGGAAAACAGGGTTCTTTGAGTTATGTTCAGAGCAGGCAAAGATAAATGAAGGGCTAATCTAAGAATCCGATTAGAAATGCTCACAGGCACAGGAGCTTATTCACAGCTAACACCACAACTTAGATATGAATTACAAGCTTATGAGCGGGTTAAGAATGCAGCCAAAATGGCCTGGATGAAGTTGCCGGATAAGAAGGACAACTTCTCTTACTAAGGTGATACATGGACCCCCAAGAGCCCTTTGAACAATTTGTTAGTCGATTGACCATGGCAATCCAATGAACTATAGGGAACACAGATGCTAGCAATATTATCTTAGAAAAGCTGGCTCAAGAAAATTGTAATCAGCACTGTAAGCAGGCCTTTCTAGGAGGAAGGAAAACTATGACTATTACAGAAATGATTCAGAGATGTCAAAATGAAGGGAAAGCTTCATTTAGTGCTAGTGTATTAGCAGCAGCTATGAGAGGAGGAAGTATGAATTCAAGTCAGCCGCAATGCTTTAAGTTTGGAAAGAAAAGGCATTTTAAGAAAAACTGTCAAGAAGGGAGAAATAAAAACTCCAACCATTCTTCTAAAAACCTAGCCTCCACACCATAACCCCAGATGTAAGAAAGGGAATCACTGGGCTTCAGAATGTCACTCCAAACCAGACAGAGAAGGAAACCCCTTGTAGGGAAACCAGAATAGGGGCCTGTCCCAGCCCATCAAATAATAGGGGCAGCCTTGAATCTAATAAAAACTCAAACAGCTCCAGTAAACTATACTCTTTATCCTCCAAATTAATAATTCAAGATCTTTATCATGCATCCCCAAGAAATGCAGGGCTTGATTTACTTGCTGCTTCCTCAGTGCAGATGTAGCCCAGTATGCGAATTTGCATTAAATCTACAGGAATTTTTGGTCTTTATCTCCTCAGCATGTAGGCTTAATTTTAGGACCTTGTGGTCCTCTCTCTTTGAGGCTTGGTGATAGTACCAGGAATAATAGATAGAGACTTTTTAGGAGAAATTAACATTATGGCTTATGTCACCCACCCCTCAAAATATAATGATTATGAAAGGAGCCTGGGTGGCACAATTACTTATACTTCCTTATGAAACAATGGGATGATATGTAGAAAGAACTAGAGGTAGCCAAGGGTTTGGTAACTCAGGAGAAAGTGCAAATGAAGTTTTTTGGGCACAAATCATTTCTGAAAATAAAAATTTAAGGAAAAGTCTTTAATGGATTGATAGATCCGTTATTGCAAAGCAACACTGGCCCTCCAATTAGCCTCTTCAGCAAGAAGCTAGTTCTCTCACTGGTAATGGAACAATAGCAGTTTCTCAGAAAAAAGTGCAAAATAGTTAAAATGGGAACAGGATGGTAGATCTGGAATTTTTCAACCTTATACATTACTGCTTAATTTATGGGAAAGGGACATACTTCAAGGCATGGACATAATAATTCAGACATGGTTGCATTTTTAGGTTGGGCCACTGTTGCACCTCCTGGAAAGATACATACAGCAGATAAAATTAAATGGAAAGAGGGGAAGCCCATTTGGGTGGAGCAGTGGCCCTTAACAACAGAAAAATTACAAGCACTTAGAGAAATTATATTAGAACAACTTTCATTAGGCCACATCGAAAGTTCTAAGAGAGAATGGAATTCTCCAATTTTCATAATAAGAGATCTGGGAAATGTAGAATACTCACTGATCTCCAACCAGCAAATAAAAGAATGGAGACCATGGGAGCCCTGCAACCAGGCCTCCCTGTTCTCTCTATGATTCCAAAAGAGTGGACTTTGTGGATAATCGATTTAAAAGACTGTATCTATAACATTCCTTTACATAAAGACGAATGTCAGTATTTTGCTTTTTCCCTTCCATCATCAATCTAAGAGCTCCCCAAGAATATTTTCAATGGAAGGTGCTCCCACAAGGGATGAAAAACAGTCCAACAGTGTGCCAGAAATTTGTTGCACAGGTCTTAAAACCTATAAGAGATCAATATCCCCATACCTATATTATCCCTTACATGGATGATATTTTATGTGCCCACCCCTCTAAAGTGGTTTTGCAACAAATACTTAAAGACAGCCAATTTAGTTTATCTCAATATGGATTACTCATAGCCCCAGAAAAAAATTCGGTTGCAACCTCCAAACAATTACTTAGGACATAAAATGAGATATAAAAAATTATTGAGCCTCAAAAAATAAAAATTAGAAGAGGTCATTTGAAAACTTTAAATGACTTTCAAAAACTACTTTGAGACATCAACAGGGTCAGACATCACTTGAAGGGTGGAACGCATCAGCTCACTCACTTATTTAATGCCCTAAGGGGAGAGGAGACCCCAATCTCCATTCTGCTAGTACTTTAACGAAAGAAGCAGAACAATGAAAAATTATTGAAAATGTCATTCAGCAGTGCCAAGTCTATGGAGTAGACAGTAATAGCCCTATAGAAATCACTACATTGTGGACTCCTTTAATTCCCTCTGGGGCCATACATCAACAATAAAATATCTTAGAGTGGATTTATCTCCCTCATCAAAGCCAAAAAATCATTGTTACCTACCCTCAATTAGTAGCTATGCTAATCTATAAGGCTATACTAAAGGCCAAGTTGAAATGCTGATTAAGGCAGACCCTTCCTGGCAGATCTTATTGATCAAGGATCAGTGGATAACACAAATAAACATCTTATTTTACAATTCATCTCCAACCAGCAATGGATTATTTCCCCTCTTACAAGCAGATAATGCCTTTACTGATGCCACAGAAAAATATATAGCTACTTATTATTTCCCACCTGACATTAAAAGAGTTGTTTCTACTCCCTTTTCTACCCAAAAGAATGAAATGTTTGTTCTTATATGTCTTTTGAAAGAACAATCTCAACTTCTTAACGTCTTTAGGGACAGCAGATATTGTTGTTATACTGTAAGGAACGTTGAAACTGCAAAGATGAGATATTCTAACAATCAAGAGTTCTATCAATTGTTCTTTCAGTTGCAACGAGTGGTAAGAAGTAGAAAAAAATCCCTTTTATATTTCTCATGTTTATTCTCATACATATCTGCCTGGGTCAACAAGGCAATATTTTAGCTGATAAATTAACAATACAAACTTATCCAATACTTCTTCCTTTATCTCTGCATTGGATCAAAAAATCACATGATTTATTTCATCAGAATGCTAGGATGCTAGTTAAGCAATTTCATATAACTCCAGAACAGGCCAGGCAAATAGTTAAAAAATGCACAAAATGTATTCCTCATATACCTTCCCCCTCTTCCATTGCCATTAACCCTAGAGGTTTGAAACCCAGTAGTCTCTGGCAGATGGATGTCCCTCACCATCCTTACAGCATATCCATGTGACAGTGGACACTTTTTTCTCATACAGTGTAGCTACACTTCAGTCAGGAGAAGCCACACGTCATATTATTGACAATTTATTCCACTGCTTTTCAATCTTAAGCACCCCTAAAGAAATAAAAACTTACAATGCTCCTGGTTATACTAGGTGGGCTTTTGTCAACTTTTGTAGCACCTTTTCCATTAAACATATTACAGGTATCCCCTATAATCCTACTGGACAGCCATAGTTGAAAGAAGAAGTAGAGACGTAGAAACATTTTTAGACAAACCAAAGTGGGGTCGTATGTGACAAAAGGATATACAAGACGGAATCTAGATCTGGCATTATATACGATAAACTTCTGACATGAGATGAGGATGGAAAAACCGTAGCCAAAAAACAATTCTCAGAAGTAAAAAAAAAGCTAATTTTAAAGCACAGGTAATGTGGCAGGAACCATCAACTCCTAAGTGGAGTGGTCCTGATCCACGGCTAACTTGGGGACGTGGATTTGCTTGTATCTTTCCTGAAGGAGCTGAAAAACAGGTGTGGATCCCAGAAAAGAATGTTCATGCATGTGAATTGCTTGGCAGACAAGATGGAGAGGCTGAAACTCTGGGAGCACAGGGCTAGAAAAGGACAACGGATGAAGAATGGCATTGCAGAAAGTCCTGGTCTAAGTCTAGGGTGACTCTTATGGCTGCTTTGACCACGCTTTCACTGAATTTCCCCAAGGTGGAAGGAGCCCAGCATTGGACTTATTTGCCTTTCCCTCCTTGGCTTAGTCCAATTACAGGGAAAGATTAGGAGAAATATATACTGACTACACCCAGCATTTATTCTCAAAAGTCTAATTTCTCTGCAATTGGCACACGTACGCCTGTCTATTTCTGCTATCATTCCTATTATCCAGCACTATGTATTAAGCTTGTAGCTGAAGAAAAGTGGGTTCATAGTACTCAGAAGAATCAATCAAGAGTGTTTGGCAAGTAATCAAATTAACTACTAATGGTACCACTGCATTTTATTCAGTGTCCTTCTGTCCCTCCTCGTCAAAAAAATGAGAGGAAATGGGTTCATTTCCCAGCTTGGGTTAAATGTCATTTAGAAAGGCCAGAGAATATTACTGTAAACTGTCCTTTGTGTCCTATATTGTTTAATTGGAGGGATAGAGGAAAACAGAAAATACCCAGCAATGCTCTCCTCTGAGTTTTTCCAGAGGACTTCATACTGAAGGACACTTGAAGGCCAAGAATTCCCAGATGTCTAGAGAGCTTTTGCTGCCCTGGAAACCATCATTTATGCTATCTTGACAAGAACAAATGAAGGAGGCCTACAGTTAGAGGACGACCACTCTGTAATAGCCCCTAGCCTGAAGTAGCCCCAAGCATTTCTGACCCCTCCTACTTTCAATGACTGTTGATAATACTGGAGCCTGTATGAATATAAGTGT
Organism: Gymnobelideus leadbeateri; assembly: GCA_011680675.1. Taxonomy (NCBI): domain Eukaryota; kingdom Metazoa; phylum Chordata; class Mammalia; order Diprotodontia; family Petauridae; genus Gymnobelideus; species Gymnobelideus leadbeateri. The sequence goes on along the minus strand of WOXC01005522.1, from coordinate 85,963 downwards.
TGGGGGTCAGGATTCTTACTGGAATCAGCCCTAGGGCATGGGAGTAGAACAGCCATCCTTTGCTGTTTTTCCCACCAATCTATCTCATGCTTGGCACTCAGCAGCAGGAGAGCATAGCTTAAGTCTAATCAGTGAAGCTTTAAATAGAAAAAAGCGTTTTTTAGGGCTCTTTATTTTGGGATTAATATGACAATTTCAGCAGCTACATTATTATCAACATCTTTATAATCCATAATTCATATTGCTCAGTATGCTGATGAACTTGCAAAAAAAACATGTCTGAAGCCCTTCTAGTGTAAGACAGAATCAATCAGGATCCCCAAATGAAAATAGATTCATTAGAACAATCTGTACTATACATTGGAGATGAGGTAGATACCATTAAGGCTCAGCTATCTCTATGATGTGATTATAGATATACATATATTTGTGTCACCCCTAGTTTATATGGTTCCTCTCATCCCAACATCACATCCACTTACTGGGAGTGTGGCATGATTCTAATATCACCAGGGAAATAAGAGCTTTCTGTGAGATCACTGAGGATATTGAACATAGTGTGATTCCTGGGACTGACACAGAAGGAGTTGCACGACAAGTTATTGAAACATTGAAAAAAAATCTCTCCATTTCAGAATATAGTAGCTCTTACTAAGCATTTACTCCCTATGTTAATCATTATATTGGACTGTTGTATATTTGGACCTTGCATTATACAAATCATGAGGTGTAATAGTACAGCTTTAGTAACTGATTTACATGCCTTTTAAGTTCTCTCTAAAAAGGTGGGGGTGGGATTTGTAGTAAGCCAAAATATTTAATTCTTGGAATCAGTTTCTATGCAGATGTGAGACATTGTTGGTCATATCTGTTGTTCTTTGTGCTCAAAGAAGAGCAAAATGATGTTAATGTGTCTGACCCTGGATCATCAGAAGGCTCTACCACAGGTTGGAAACAAATAATCCAGGTGAACATTAGGGTGGAGATGGCTCTGAATTTGCACATCACATCATTCTTTTGACCTACTGCACTTCTGCCTTGCTAGCACAGCATGTTCTTTAATGACAGTGAGCTATGCTTGGTGGTCCTTGGCCTGCATCTCCCATGTCTCACAATTGACTACAAAATTCTCCAGAGACCTTGGGAATGTCCTTGTATCACTTCTTCTCATCACCTTGTGAGTGCCTTCTTTGCATGTGTTCTCCCTCAAATAATCTTTTAAGCAAACATACTTTGGGCATTGGAACAACATGGCCAGTCCATCAGGGCTGGTGGGCTCTCTGCAGTAGAATGTGAATGCTTGTCAATCTAACTTGAGAAAGGATCTCAATGTCCAGTACCTTATCATGCCATGTGACCTTCAGTATCTTCCTAAGAGGATTCAAATGGAAGTGATCCGGTTTCCTGGCATGGGGCTGGTAGACAGTTCAGCTTTCACAGGCAACTGCCGTGGGCTGCTCAGTGTCCAGCACTTAGCATGATCCGGAGACATGAATAAGAAGTGACCAGGCCATGTGGGTAGCTCAAGGAAGAACAATGAACTCCATTTATTGATTCTCAGGACAAGGTTTTTATAGAGCAAGGAGACAAAGGAAGGGGACTCAAGTTTTCTAATAATTACCTTAGTCTGTTGTATCCTGGAAGTAGCATGGAATAGATAATTTGACAAGGATTTGTTATCTAGGAGACTAAAGTCTTAGGGTAAGCCATTTGATCTAGGCCTCGGGTACCTGCTAATGCAGCCGCAATCATAAACGGATACAATTGAGAGCAGACTTTAAGGCTGAAGCACAATCCTCAAGAGTCACCATGTTTAGAGCTGTCCACCAAAAGATACCTAGTGCAGAATTAGATATGTCTTGGGGCAGAGCCTGTTGGCCTCAGAACTCAATTGCCATCCTTATAGGTGTAACCCATATCAAAAGAACTCCAGGGGCAGCTAGGTGGCGCAGTGAATAGAGTATTTGTTTCAAAAGCTTGGATCTTTGGGTTTATCATATACCAGATTTCTAGAGTCATTTACTATAAGGTAATTTATACCTAATCTATTTCACTGATCCGTCACTTTATTTCTTAGCCCGTACCAGATGGTTTTGATAATTATGACTTAATAATACAGTTTGATATCTGGTATGACTGCCTTCCTTCATGTTTTTTTTTTTTTAATATCTCTTCCATTGATTATCCTTGAACTTTTAGGAAAACCTGTATTTTCTTGGTGTTGCTGTCAGGTCAAAATTAACATAAGTATCAGAGAATCAATCAATAAATATGCTGCTATTTAGTTACAGAGGAAAAAGAGCAATCGTGAAGGGTTCCTTCATATATTAAAAAAAAAAAAAGCAAAATTTAATTAATACAGGTTGTACTTCAGCTAATTCATTAGAAAGATATTGACAGTTTCCTCATGAAAATAAAGGATGTAAACAAGCCTCTAGAACTCTGGAAACCCAGGAGGACAAAAGTCGAGAGGACAGAAGAGTTTGGCCAAATCTGAAAATACCTTGATACTTGGAAGGAGTCATCTTTATTTCCATTATGATACATATCTGGCCAATGTTCTTGGAATTTGATGATCTTCCATTTTCATCATTAGTATATGATTCACTTGATCAGAAATTCTGATATTTGGGAACAATTCTTCATCATATGGGCAAAATTGTCCTTTACTTTTTATCTGTGTGGTTTCTTCTTTCAAACATGTGACTCAGAGTCAATTTTTTAACCTCTTACCTTTCACTTCCTTTATTCTATCATTTTACTTTGCAACAATTTCTTGATGTTTGAGATGCTCAAGAATTTATAATTCTTTTTCACTGGGATCTCTTGAGTCACTATTCTTCATTGCATTGTATTCATGTGAGCTCTCATTGCCAGAAGGCAGTCCTTTTAGTGATTGATAACTCATCTCTGATTCCCTAACTCAGGCCCAACAAAAGCTATTTGAAATCTCTTTTCCTTGCAAGCTTCCCATATCCATCCCTCACCACCACAGGATGGGATTGTGAACTACAAATCTACACTGAAGGAGAACTCATTTCAGGCATCTCATTTCTTACCTGGCACAACATCTTTGTGACCTCTCTGCACCCTTAAAACTAGGGTGACTTCTCCTTATTCCAACCCATTTTCATCATTTTTGTGGTGTGTTGTTTTCCTCTGTTAGACTGTCAGGTCCTTATGGCTAAGAGAGTTCTAAAAGCCATCAAGAGAAAGATTTACAAACACAATGGAAAGGACACTGAAATATGCAAGACTGCTCCAATCACACTAGAAATGAGGAGGAAATGGATGAAGGTGTTCCAGAAAGCAGTGAAGGTCAGTATACAGCCCAAGGAGATTTATCCTGAAAATAAGAGCTTACCGATGTGTGACAAAATGTGGCTGTTCAATGATAAAAAAGAATCAAATATTGTTAGAAAGGAAATCAGAACTGAAGACATTATTTATTTCTTTGCACCCCAAGGAACTTTTATGAAAATTAGGCATGGACTAGGGCAGAAGAATACTACAAACAAATATGAAAAGGCAGAAATTAGCAGTATATCCGTTCATTCCAAAATAAAATAAAAACAGAAATTGGTTCACGGTCAACAGAAGGGTCAAACCCAAGTGAAAACTTAACAGCAATATTTATACATTTATGAGTATCATACTGAAATTTTAGGGGCAACTAGGGGGCAGAGTAGATAGATGGTTAAGCCTACAGTCAGAAAAATCTGAGTTCAAATTCAGTCTCAGATCCTTTTTTTTGTTGAGGGGTGGAGGCAGGGCATTTGGGGTTAACTGACTTGCCTAAGGTCACAAGGCTAGTTAAGTGTTAAGTGTCTGAGTCTGGATTGAAACTCAGGATCTCCTGACTCCAGGGCAGCTGGCTCTATTCACTGGGCCACCTGGCTGTCCCCAGCCTCAGATTCTTATTAGCACTGTTTGCTTCAGTTTCTTCATCTGAAAAAATGAGCTGGAAAAGAAAAAACTACCCCAGTATCTTTGCCAAGAAAACCCCAAATGGGGTCACAGAGTTGGATATGATTGAACATCAATAATGATAAAATTATGAAGGAGATATTTTACAGGGCTGAAGACAGTAACAAAATTCATTTGGAAAAATAAAAAGATCTACAATAATATCAAGGAGAATAATCAAAAGGAGTAAGGATATAGGAAGAAGAGCACTTCCAGATGTGAAACTATAGCATACAGCTGTGGTCATCAAAATGATGTGGTATTAATAAAGTAAAAGAGAGAGATAATTGAATGGAATAGTTTAAACAAGGGAGATTCAGAATCATCAGAACTCAGTAACTCCATGTTAGATAAAGTGTACAAAAGACCACCCTCCCTTGGTTAAAAAAAAAACAAAAAACTGCTGAGAACACTGGAAAGGAGTCAAGAAGGAAATTAGGATTGGATCAACATTTTACCCAATCCTCTACAATACATACTATATGGATGCTATTGCTATTGTTCAGCTACTTCAGTCATGTCAGACACTCCATGACCCTATTTGGTATTTTCTTGGCAAAGAAATTATCAAAGAAAGCAGACTGGATATCTTAAGAGACAGAGGGTAAAATAGGAATTGAAAGAATCCACCTATTACCCCCTAAAAAAGATCTAAAATCCAAACTCCCAGGAAATACTATAGCCATATTCCAGAGCTCCCAGGTCAAGCAAGGACAAAAGTGTAAAAGCAGTCAGAAAGAAGCAATTCAGATGTCATGGAGCCACAATCAGGCTAACACAAAAGTGAGTAGCTTTTACATTAAAAAATCAGAGGGTGTGGAATATGATATTCAGCAAGACATTCAGTGAACAGAGGAGAATCAAGCTTTCCTAACAAAAAGACCAGAGCTGGACAAAAATTTGATCTTCAAATACAGGACTCAAGAGAAACATAGAAAGTTAAAAAGGAAAGAGAAAACAATAAGGTTAAATTGTTTATGTCCCTACATTGGAAGATGGTACACATAACTCTCAAGACCTTTATGACTACTAGGGCAATTAGAAAGAATATACATTGACTATGATGAGATGATATTAAAAAAAAAATTAAGGAGTGAGAAAGAGAATTATACCCCTAGAAGAAGGAAGGGAAGGGTAGAAGAAGTGAATTGTCTCACATAAAAGAGGCAAATAAGAGTGAAAGGAAAGATGGGGGAGGTGGGAATGGAGGGCTTGAGTAGTCTTACTCTTACCAAAACCGACTAAAAGAGGGAATAACATACATCCTTAGATGGGTATAGAAAACTATTTCATCCTATAGGGAAGTAAAAAGTGACAGGGATAAGGGGGTGGGGAGTGATAACAGTAAGGGCAGGTTGGGTGTCAGAAACAAAAGATGTGAGGGGAGAGGAAGAGGAGTGGAGAAATAAGGGGAAATAGGATAGAGGGGAATACATAGTTATGATAACTGTAAATATGAATGGAATGAACTTATCCATAAACTGCATTACTAGATGTAAAATGGATAATTTGGATTTTGTTCAATTAAAAAGGTTTTTTGCAGAAACAAAATCAATACAACCAAGATTAGAAGGAAAGCTGACAACTGGGAAAAAATGTACAAGTACATGATAAAGGCCTCATTTCTCAAATATATAGAGCTCTGAGTCAAATTTATATGAATAAAAGCCATAACTCAGTTGATGAATGGTCAAAGGATATGAACAGGACATTTTCAAAGAAAGCAAAGCTACTTCTACTTCTATAAAAATTTTCTAAATCACTGTTGATTAGAGAAATGCAAATCAAAACAACTCTAGGTTACCACTGCCTCATCCCTATCAAATTGACTAATAAAACAGAAAAGGAAAATGATAAATACTGAAGGAAAGTAAGAAAACTGGAACACTAATGCACTGTTCTTGGATTTGTGAAATGATCCTGTTATGAAGAGCAATTTGGAACTATATTCAAAAAGTAATAAAATGTTGCCTGTTCTTTGACCCAGCAATAACACTATTAAGCCAGTATCCACAAAAGATGTTTTTCAAAAACAGAATAAAAGGCCTATTTATATAAGGGTATTTATAATAGCTTTTTGTGGTAGCAAAGAATTGGAAATTGAGGAGATGCCCATTAATAGGGAATGCTTTAGAGGCAGCTAAGTGGCACAGTGAATAGAGCACCAGCTCTGGAGTCAGGAGGACCTGAATTCAAATCCAGCCTCAGACACTTAACATTTACTAGCCCTGTGACCTTGGGCAAGTAGCTTAATCCCAATTGCCCTGTCCTACCCACTCCAAAAAGCAAAAAAAAAAAAAATGGGGGAATGCCTTCACAAGTTATGGTATATGATCACAATGGAATACTATTGTGTTATAGCAAATGAAAAGCTGGATGATTTCAGAAATGCCTAGAAAGACTTACATGAACTGAAGCAGATTCATATGTGCAGAACTAAAAGAACATTTCACAAAGTAAGAGGAATATTGTATGATGAGTAAAAGTAGCTCTTCTAAGCAATGCCATGATCTAAGATAATCCCAAAGGAATCATGATGAGAAATGCTATCAACCTCCATAGAAACAACTGAGTCAGAATATAGACCTAAAACAGTCTATTTTTCACTTTCTTTTTGGGTCAAGTTTTCTTTCACAAAATGACTAATATGGAAATGCTTTATATGAATGCATATGTATAACCTATTTCTGATTGTTTACTATATGCAGGAGGGCTATGAGGAAAGGGGCAGGTAGAGAACTGTGACCTCAAAATTTAGGAATACAAAATGTTTTTATATGTAACTGGGGAAAAATGAAATTATCTTTAAAAAATTTAAAAGCCAATGGTGGTTAGGTGACACTGTAGTTAGATCAGAGCACTGGGCTTGGAGTCAGGAAGATCTGAGTTCAAATTTAGCCTCAGACACTAATAGCAATGTGACCCTGGGCAAGACACCTCATCCTGTTTTCCTCGGTTCTTCCTATGTAAAATGTGCTAGAGAAAGAAATGACAAATCTCTCCAGTATCCGTGCCAAGAAAACCCCACTGTATGACAAAGAGTCAGAATTGACTGAAACAACTGAAAAACAACAAAGAGCCATTCCCCAAAAGAGAAATGGTCAAAGGATATGAACAACAAATCCTCAGAAAGAGCTGCCAAGCATCCCCAACCATATGCAAAGATGTTGCAAACCATTAATAAGAGAAAAACAAAGCAAAACAACGCTGAGGTTTCATCTCATATTTTGCAAAATTGCCCCAAATCACAAAAAATAGTTCCAGTCAATATTGGCAGTGTTGGGGGAAGTAGGGCACATTAACACAATGTTGATGGAGCTATGAAATGGTGCAAGATCATGAAGCTCTGAGTTCAAATCCAGCCTCAGACATTTACTACCGGACCCTGGTTGGTAAATCACCCAACCTGTTTACTTCAGTTTCCTGAAATGTGAATTAAAGATAATAAGAACACCTACCCAAGAGGGTTGTAGTGAAGATGGTCAAAAGTAGATTTAAGGGACAAAGTAAATCACTCCACTGTATCTTTGCACAAAGACCCTGAGGCCTCTTTGACAAGAACTGAGTGTCTCCTTCAGTTCCCCTCTTTCACCCATTTGAAAAGAAAACTCCCAGAACTTGGAATAGTTCCCCAAAACTCAACCCTTTCCCTACATCTTCTCCAACAAGGGAAGTACTAGGTCCTTAAAAAATGCTAAGTAATAAACAGCTAAAGAAGGTACTCTTTTGGCCTGGTCCAAATAACTCTGGTAAGGACCTTTGAACATGTCAATGTGACCCAGAAACCAACTTAGTCTCTTTCCTTGAATGCCCATATTTTCCAGACACACTGGACCAAAATATAGAGGAGGCCAGGAACATCACCAAACCTTCCTCATAGTATTTGCTCCTTTCACCCCTCACTGGCCCCTCAGTGTGGCCTTGAAAGTTAAACCAGCTACAAGACAAGGCCCAGTCAGTGTGCACCAGACAAAGAGTGGTTTGTGCAGCTCAGACCCTAGAGGACAAGCAGAGTTTGTCTTCCAGGTATAGCAGGGAGAGCTTGGTCAAAGAGGCAAAGGGGAGAGGGGAGCAATTCTATGGATATGGGAGGAAGAGTGCTAGGCATAGATAAAGGAGCAAACACAAGAGCTCTATGGAGCTGAGAGAAATTAGTGAAGTGGTCTTACCTGTGACTCAGGGTTTATGAGGGAAACCTGAGAAAATGCACAGGGGAGGGCAGCAATGGGGGTGGGGGCAGGAGGTAGTGATTGTGATGCCAAAGTGCCAGGAACCAATTCAAAGTACAGAGAACAGGCTGGTGCTGTCACTACTGTTTGCAGTTTCCTGCCTATTTTTGCAAAGAAACAATCACAGAGGTAAAGGATTGCCAGCCTCATAGACAATCCTCTTCCTCTAGGGAAATGTCTCTTCAGTTAATGTTGGTCCAGTCTGTGCACAGAGTGCACTCACCTGGGATGGGGGTCTGCAGCTCCCAGGGGCCATTCCCTCTGGCTCCAGGTTACCAGCTTGGTCTTCTGTAGACTGAGCAGGGGAGGGAGAAGGATTCCAGGGCAAGAGGCAGGCCAACAGGAGGTGAGGCCCTGCCCTGAGGAATGAAACCTAATGGTAGGGTCCAGCTGGGAAAAGAAGATGGTCCCACCCTTTCTTACTTCTCTTCCTTTCCCCTATTTTCCTTCAGAGATCAAGAGGCAGAAGAGGTTTGGGACCCCAGATGGGATGAGACCACTAATAGCCTCAATGGCTCCTGAATCAGAGATCTCCCCCTGACTGGGTATGGGACCTGGACCCCAAAAGATCAACTGAGCTCCACAACTTTCCCACACATCCCCACCTACTCAAAAATCCTTTCAATTCTCCAGGCATTGTGGCCCCAGCCCAGTCCTTCATACTCAGTTACTCCAGGCTACTACCAACTCCTTAATCCCATTTAGACTCCTTCTAGGTTACCTCCAGAACACCCCAGGCTATTTTGGCCCCTCAATTCTATCCCAAATCTTCCCACAATGTGGGGAAAGTAACCCCGGATTATCAGGGAATGACTGGGAGTCTGGAAAAGAGTTAGCATGAAGCTTTTCCAGAAGCCAGGCTAGTGAGGGAGGACTGCTCCAGGTGCACCTAGGGCTGGACTCACCACATGGTCAGAGGAGGATGAGGAGACCCAATGGTATGGCCAGCCAGCAGAAGCCAGCAGGGCTGTAAGAGGCTGGCTCAGACCTACCTGGGACCTGAACCCACAGAGCTGGATCCACAAGGCAGAGATCTCAGGTCCAAGTGAAAGCAGTGTGACTTCAGTTCTGAGGGAAGAAGGCAGAGAGAGCTCAGCTGCAAGGGGAGAGAGCAGAACAATCCCAGCACAAGTTCCACTTTTCAGCCAGCCCACTCTGGGAGGGTCCTCCCTCTCTCAGAGGCCCCCAGGAAGGGTTGTTTTCTCCAATCGCACCCAGGGCCAGGTACTCAGGATCCTTTCTGCCTTTCCTCCCCAAGTCCTGCCCTCATCACCCAGAATGCCTTGGCCAGTGGGATGACCCCTCTTCTGCCCTACACTCCTCCAAGGCCTAACTCCACCCCAGAGCTCCTGTTCCACCTGGGCCAACACCCACCAGGCTGGTCATCTCTGAGGGCTCCTCCTCCCCTATCTCCCTACCACCTGATTTCTTATTGGAGGAAAGATTCAGGTCTTTAGGGGTTGGGAGGGGGGTGCAAGGAAGAAGCAACCTGGAGACTTCCTGGAGAGAGAGGGATTCACAGCCAAGCAGAGCTCAGTTTGAGAATGGAGGTTGTTCACAAAATGCAGCCAGTTTGATTAGCATTTTTCTCCTAATTTAAATCAGAATGTGGGCTCATTTAAAGTCTGCTCCCAGCAGGATAATTGGAGTTGGGTCAGCTGAGGGCAGATCAGCCCTTAAAGTCAGATACCCTTAAAATCTGGCATTTACACAGTGAATAGAGCAAAGGCCCTGGAGTCAGGAGGACCTGAGCTCAAATGCAGCCTCAGACACTTAACACAAAACCTAGCTGTGTGACCTTGGGCAAGTCACTTAACCCCATTTGCCCTCCAAAAGGCAAAAAAATTTTAAAAAAAGAAAAGAAAAATACAAAGGATCCGGTAAATTCTCCATTCAGGCAATCACCCTGATTAAAAAGGCAAAACTTGGACAAGAAGAATTAAAAGGGGCCTATTCTATTATGTCAAGGTAGCAGCACATTGAGGGGCTGATCACCTTAGGCCTGCAAGAGATCCATGATGGAACTGATGGGGTGCTTGGCTGCCTGTTTGGACTCCAATTCCAAACTCATATCTCTCCCCAGCCTCAAAACATTGTCTGTCTCAGGCAGTTTCTCTCCAATCCAAGGACTGCAGTCATTTCTCTCTCATCCTGACACAGTAGCCAGTTGCACCTAAAGAATTTGCTAGTTTGAACTGATGTGTACTAGCTGAACTGGCTGCATACTGAGTCATAAAGATGTTTACTGCTCTCTGACCTATCATATGTATCCTAGACTTAGACATAATGTATACTCCCTTACTTTGATCTGCTTACCAAGACATTGATGGGGGCAGTCTGGGTATTTCTCATTCAATCCTGAACCTTAGTTGACTTACTAATGTTTTACTCCTTACCCAGTCCCTAAGCCTGCCCTGACTCAAGTAGTTAGTATGAGAGAATTTTCCTCATTGACTTGGAGAATAAAAGCCTGAGTTTGAAGATTCCAACCCTGGATATCAACAATGAAAGTCCCATTATAATGGATCTAATCCTCACTCTTTGTGGATGAGATCTGGCCTAGCAGGCCTCTTCTTAAACCCAGAAAGGCCTTCTCAGAATAAAGGAAAGTAGTAGCTATGCTGATTTTTCAGGCACCAGCACCCCCTACTGCCCCTTACAAGCAGTTTTATCTCTGACTTTAACCATCAGTATGACTCCTACTCAGGTTTCATAGAATTTGTTTTGATATAATTTCTGTGGAAACAAAATTCAATCATATCTTCCATGTTCAGGGCATCCCAAGAGCCTATAAATTGCTTTGTTCATACCAGCTTCTTTCCCCTTCCCCCTTTCCTTTGCATCCTTGTTATTGGTAAGCTGTTTCCCAGGCACTGAGGGATAGTGGCAGGTTTCCCTCTTATGTGCCATTGGGGAAGATTTTCTTGCTGAGACTTGAGTCCACCTCTCAGCTAATGGGAGAAAGGAAAGTTATGTGATGGGGGCTTGACTTCTTTAGGGCTTCAAGTCTGTTCACCCCACATTAGGTGCCTCCTTGCTCATGACCAGGCATGGGGAAGACCGCCCTCTTTCCAGGGGAAACATAATAAAATTCCTGTTGTTCTCCTGAGATATCTCCATATTCTTTTTTTTTTACCTTTTGGAGGGCAATTGGGGTTAAGTAACTTGCCCAAGGTCACACGGCTAGGTTTTTGTTTTGTGTGTGTGTTAAGTGTCTGAGTCCAGATCCGAACTCAGGTCCTTCTGACTCCAGGGCCAGCGCTCTCTACTCACTGCGCCACCTAGCCACCCCATCTCCATATTCTTGATTTAATTTTAGATGGAGTTTTTCATCCCAAACAGTATGAACATGCATCTTCTGTAGGACTCAGGGTCTCTTGCCCATGTCACTGAGTCATTGAACAGGTAAGTGCTCTATGGAGATCCCGGAGCCAGCAGGGTCAGCAACAGCCTGATTCTGGGTTTCCTGATTCTCAGCTCAGCTCTCTGTCCATGCTGCCCTGTTGTCTTCTCTTTCACACACACATATTTAAGTCATTGATGTCAACAGCATGTTTATCATGTGTCTCTGCCTATATTGGGACAGGAAGTGAGTACTGTGTGAGAAGAGGGAGGGCTGTGGATCACTCACTCTGTTTTGGGAAAGAACGACCTGAACCCACCAGGGATATTTGGGGAAAGACTCTCAGTCCTGGAGTTTGGTTGGCTCCACATCCATTCTACTGCTGAATTAGCCTTGGGACTTTAATCACATTACTAAGGTTTGGATTCAAGGAAGGTGAGTCTGGACAAGTCTTAGCCAAGGACCCCAAGAAAGGCCCAGCAGCCTCACAAATGGGCCAATGAATTCCGTCAAACACTTCCTGAGGTTACCCAACTTATTATTACCCTTCTATCACACCTATCAGATTGGCTAACAACAAAAGAATAAATGTTAAATGTCTTGGAGAGGATGTGGGAAGGTTACAACACTAATTCAATGTGGGTAGAGTTCTGAGCGGATCTGACCATTCTGGAGAACAATTTAGAACTATTCCAAAAGGGCTAAAGAACAGTGCATACCCTTGGACCCAGCAATTTACCATTTCTAGGCCTATATCCCAAAGAGATCATAAAAATGGGAAAAAGCCCACGCACAAAAATATTTATAGCAGCTTTTATTCAGGGCCAAGAACTGGAAATAGAGGGGATGCCCATCAGGTGAGGAATGGCTAATCAAGCTGTAGTTTATGAATATGATGGAATACTATTGTGATATTGATGAACAGACAGACTTCAGAGAAATCTAGAAAGATTTCAATGAACTAATGCTGAACGGAGCAGAACCAGGAGAACATTGGTAACAGCCAGTGTATGAGGACTGATTTTGATAGACTTAGCCTTTCTCATCAATGCAAAGACCTAAAACAATTCCAAAGGACACATCATGGAAAATTCCCTTCACATGCAGCGAAGGAACCAGGAAGTCAGAATGAAGAGCAAAGCAGATTATTTTCTACTTTGTTTTATTTGTTACTTTTTTCCTTTTCATGGTTTTTCCCATTTGTTACAATTCTTCCATGCAACATGACTCATTAGAATTTGTGTTTAACAAGAATGTGTATGTAGGGCCTGTATCAGATTGCTGGCCATCTTGGGGGAGTGTTTTTATCACATTAGGTTTCTCTCCAGTGTGGATTCTCTCATGTGCAGCAAGACTGGAGCTTTGTGTAAAAGCCTTTTCCACATGTATCACATTCATAAGATGTGGATTCTCTGAAGTACAGCAAGTTGAGAGTTCCTTCTAAAAGCCTTTCCACATTGATTGAATTCATAAGGTTTTTCATCACTGTGGATTCTCTGATGTACAGCAAGTTTGCAGTTCAAGATGAAACATCCTTTAAAAAGCCTTTCCACAATGATTACATTTATAAGGTTTCCCTCAATATGAATTCTCTGATGTACAGCAAGTTTGGAGTTCTCACTAACAGTCCTACCACATTGATTACATTCTTATGGTTTCTCTCCAGTGTGAATTTTCTGATGTCAAGTAAGTTTTCACTTCAGCCTGAAAGCCTTTCCACCTTGATAACATTTGTAAGCTTTCTCAACAGTGTGGATATTCTGATACAACAAGATGGGATTATAGCCTGAAAGCCGTTCCACATTGATACCATTCATAAGATTTCCCCCTAGTGTGGATTCTCTGATGTTCAGCAAGTTTGAAGCTGTAACTGAGAGTATTTACACATTAACTTCATTCATAAGGTTTCTCTCCAGTGGGGATTCTCTGATGGGCATTAGGTTGGGAGGTTAGTCTGAAAACCTTTCCACATTGATGACATTCATAAGGTTTCTCTCCAGTGTGGATTCCCTGATGGGCATATAGTTGGGAGGATAGTCTGAAAGCCTTTCCACATTGATTACATTCATAAGGTTTCTTTCCTGTGTGGATTCTCTGATGGACAGTGAGTTCAGAGGTTCTTCTAAAAGCTTTTCCACATTGATGACATTCATAAGGTTTCTCTCCAGTGTGAATTCTCTGATGTACCGAGAGATGAGAGCTACTTCTAAAGGCCTTTCCACATTGATGACATTCATAAGGTTTCTCTCCAGTGTGGATTCTCTGATGTACAGTGAGATTAAAGCTTTTACTAAAAGCTTTTCCACACTGATGACATTTGTAAGGTTTCTCTCCAGTGTGGATTCTCTGATGTTCAGTGAGAAGAGAGTTCTTACTAAAAGCCTTTCCACATTGATTACATTCATAAGGTTTCTTGCCAGTGTGGATGCTTTCATGGTGAGTAAGGCTGGAGCTTTCTGTGAAAGTCTTTCTGCATTTATCACTTTCATAAGGTTTCTCTCCATTGTGGACACTCTGATGTACAACAAGATTATAGCTGCAACTACAAGCCTTCCCACACTGATTACATTCATAAGTTTTCTTGTCACTGTGAATATTGTGATGAATAATTAAGGATGAGTCTTCATCACAATCATGACACTCATGTGGTTTCTCTCCAGAATGAATTTTTTGATGGGAAATCAGAGATGCTTGTTGACTCAAGTCTTTCCCAAAATGGTGACAAGAATAAAGTTTCTGTCCTTTGTGCATTCTGTGAAATATAGCACAGATTGGTTGCCCAGTGAAGTCACAAGGACCACCCCTCAGGAAGATTTCCTGGTGAATTTCTTTCACCGAAGTGCTTTGCTTTTCAGGAGTCTCTTTCCTTTCAGGTCTAATCTCTCCTTCTGCAAGAAACAAACCATAAAACACATACAGACAGAGAAACTAAACTAACTGATGCATATCCTACTTCCCCAGGCTAAGAGAAAGGTCTCTGAAATTAAAGGGCCAGAATCAATCATTTGAAAATGCCATTATCCCACTTCTCCAGGACAGCTAGGCTAACAAAGAGCTTCACAGACAAATCAGATCTTCACAAGCACCTGTGACACTGACAGACCCAGCATTCTAAACTCAGTCCATGACCTCAGAATGACTGAGTGAGCTGAATCGCAGCACCTAAGACGAACTCCAACCCTGCAAGTGGACATATTCTGTCCATGGAACTAAATGGCCTTTCTCTATTGTATTTACCTTTGTCTTCTTTTGTATTTTCGAAAAAATATTTTGTTATTGGATATTGACCTGTTCTCTCTCTCTCTTTGGGTCTTCCTACTCTGTGAGAAACAATTAGGCCAATCCATAACACTACAATGGCTGTAAGTTCCAGGGAAAAGAAGAGCCAATCAATGTGGAAAACTTCACTGCTTCCTTATTTTAAGAAACTGACACAGCAACCACCAATCTTGACCAACTACCACCATGATCAGTCAGCAGCCATCTCCATTGGGACAGAGCCTCCATCAGGTAGAAGATTAAGACCCACTAAAGGCCAAGATGATAGTTTCCTTTTATTAGCAATAAAACAAATTTAAATTAAAGTATGTACATTTTGAAGACATAATAGTGTTGTATGTATGTTTTTAAGAAATAATAATGTTCTAGATGTAATAGACAACAGAATGTTATAAAAATAACTTTTATATTCACTGAGGTAACAAAAATTCAAGGGACTCCCTTGATATTCATGCCAATACAGAGCTCTGGAACTGAACCTGCAACGTCTTGTGGGGTAGGGGTGTTTGTATTTCTCATTCTTGTTTTGAGTTTAACTCTGTCCTTCCTAATTCTACTCTTTCTTAAATTGTTACCAGCCTCACTCCTTGAGTTCCCTTTATCCCACTGAACTAGATTAAAAACTTTGCTTCCCCTTTGCTCCTACTTAGATACTGCTGAATGGAGAGGGAAAGGAAGTCATAAAAGCAGGCTGCCTGAGTCCACTACAAATTGAAGGTAAATAATTTCAGTGTTGACGCCATTGTGGCAAGGCTATGCTTTGACATATCCCTGATTCCATTGGGATAGCTAGGTGATGCAATGGATAAGAGTACTGGTTAGGAAGAATCAGGATCAACACCAGCCTAAGACATTTCCTATGTCACCCTGGGAAAGTTACTTAGACCTTAGGCTGCCTGAGCAGTTTTCAGAGATTTGGCAGAAATAATTCATGTCCAGGGAGAGGTTGAACTAAATAATCCATGGGATTAGTTTTCCATCTGAGATGTTTCGACAATGCTCTCATCTTTGACTTCAAGCTACCTAGAATTTTCAAGAGACAGCTTCAGGGGCAACAAGGAAACCTTCATAGTATCTTCACATGATGTACTGACCTTTTATAGGAAAACCAGGTATTAGGAGGGGCCCTGTCTCTTGGAAATAGGAGACCAACACTTTTCCATTTCTATTAACTGATTACTCCAAAGCCATCACACTGGGGCAACAAGATATTCCTTTTGATAGCAGACTCAGAGTGGCCAGGGCAAATGTCCTTACCCAAGGAGAGCAGGTTCCTCGCATTCTCCAGCATGACCTCCTTGTACAACTTCTTCTGACGATGGTCTAAGAGGCTCCACTCCTCTGGGGTGAAGTCAACACACACATCCTGGAATGTCACCAACTCCTAAACCATCAAGAGTCACAAGATTTAGACCTGAAAAAGGACTCCAGAATTCATTCAGTGTAATCCTCATCAAGTGAGAAGAGGAAACTAAATCATAGAAAGGAGATTTACCCAACAGTCATATCCTTGTTGAGTATCAGAGTCAACACTTAAAACCATACTCCTTAAGAGCTTGATGAAATATTGAGAAAATGTTTGCAGTGATCAGTTGCAATAAAGCTGAGGAATGTCTTAATAAAGAATATGTTTCTCTGTGGAACAAAGCATGGTTCATCAGTGAGACAGAAGGATCTCTGAAGGAGAAAGAAAGAAGATGATGTATATCTCTTCTTATCAGAACTGATAAAAGCAATATGGAATAAATAAAATTCTGTGAATTTTGTGAGAAACTGGCAAGTACAAAGTTTGGGGGAGGGGCAGGAGGGGCGGAATGTTTGATTATAGAAATAAGAAGAAATAGAAATGATCCAGTTAAATGATCCAGTTAAAAGGATCAAAGCATGGAACAGGAGGAAGACAGTGAAGTCAAAACTCCTGCACCAAAAGCTTCCAGGGAAAATACGAACTGGTTACAGGCCACAGAGGAACTTAAGAAGCAAATAGGAGAAGTGGAGGAAAAATTGGGAAGAGGAATGAGAACAATGCAAGAAAATTATGGAATGAGAGTCAATAGCCTGACTGAGGAAAATAACACCTTAAAGATAGACTGTCAAATGGCAAAAGAGGCTTAAAAAGGCAATGCGAAGAATGCCCAGAAAACCTTTAGGAAAACCTGTATTTTCTTGGTGTTGCTGTCAGGTCAAAATTAACATAAGTATCAGAGAATCAATCAATACATATGCTGCTATATAGTAACATAGAAGAAAAGAGTGATTGTGAAGGGTTCCTTCATATATTTTTTAAAAAGCAAAATTTAATTAATTCAGCTAATTCATAAGAACGATATTGACAGTTTCCTCATGAGAAAGAAAGGATGCAAACAAACCTCTAGGACTATGGAAACCCAGAAGGACAAAAGTCAAGAAAAAGAACCATATACAGGAGAGGCTGGACAGATCTGAAAATGCCTTGATACTTTCCATTCTGCTACATGTCTCTTTGGCCAATGCTCTTGGAATTTGATGTTCTTCCATTTCCATCATTAGTATATGATTCACTTGATCAGAAATTCTGATGTTTGGGAACAATTCTTCATCATATGTGCAAAATAGTCCTTGACTTTTTATCTGTGTGGTTTTGTCTTCAAAATACCTGGCTCATGGTCTATTTTTTAACATCTCACCTTTCACTTCCTTTATTCTATTATTTTACTTTACAACAATTAAAGTCTTTCTTAATCTTTGAGATTCTCAAGAATTTATACTTCTTTTTCACTGGGATCTCTTGAGTCACTATTCTTCATTGCATTGCATTCATCAACTGGGCTCTCATTGCCAGAAGGCAGTCCTTTTAGTGATTGATAACTGATCTCTGATTCCCTATCTCATACCCAGCAAAACCTATTTGAAATCTCTTTTCCTTGCAAGCTTCCTAACTCCATCCCTCACCACCATAGGATGGGGCTGTGAACTCCAAACTTACATTGAAGGAGAGCTCATTTCAGATATCTCATTTCTTACCTGGCACAACATATTTGGGACCTCCCTGAACCCTTAAAACTAGGGAGACTTCTCCTTACTCCAATCCATGTTCATCATTTTGTGGTATGTTGTGTTCCTCTGTTAGACTGTCAGATCCTTGAGGCTGAGAGACTTCTAAAAGCCATCAGGACAAAGATTTTCAAACACAACACAAAGGACAATGAAATATGCAATACTATTCCAAACCCACTAGAAATGAAGAGGAAATGGAAGAATGTGTTCCAGAAAGCAGTGAAGCTCAGTATAGAGCTCAGGGAGATTTTTTTCCTGCAAATAGGAGCTTTACTGATATGTGACAAAATGTCAGTGGTTCAGTGATAACAAAGAGTCAAATATTGTTAAAAAGAAAATCAGAACTGAAGACATTATTTATGTCTTTGGACACTAGGAAACTTTTATGAAAATTAGCCATGGACTAGGACAGAAAGATAAAAATAAAAAAAGGCAGAAATTATCAATATATCCTTTCATTCCAAAATAAAATAAGAACATAAATTGGTTCAGGACCAACAAAAGAGTCAAGCAAGTGAAACCTTAACAGCAATATTTATACATTAATGACTATCCTACTGAAATTTTGGGGAGAACTAGGGGGCAGAGTAGATAGAAGATTAAGCCTGGAGTCAGAAAAATCTGAGTTCAAATTCAATGTCAGATACTTCTTTTTTTTCTGGACGGTGGGGAGGCAGGGCAGTTGGGGTTAACTGACTTGCCCAAGGTCACAAGGTTAATTGAGTGTTACATGTCTGAATCTAGATTGGAACTCAGGTACTCCTGACTCCAGGGCAGCTGGCTCCCAAAGAGGCCTGAGCCAGGACTTCTATCTGATTGTGCACTCAGGTGTCTTTGGGTGGTCAGCTCTAAATGTGAAATCTTTTGGGGATTGTGCTTCAGCTTTGAAGTCTGCTCTCAATTGTATCCCTTTATGACTGTGGCTGCATTAAGAGGTACCTGAGGCCTAGATCTAAGGCTCTGCCCCAAAACTTTAGTTGTTCAAAACCTAAATATTTTAATTCTTAGTTGGTCAGTTCCTATGCAGATGTGCTTGAAGATGCTGCTTTGGCTTCAGGCCTTGAAGCCAGCTCTCAAGAGCATCCTTTGTGATGTGAATGCCCATGAAAGGAGGTAACTGACTTTTCCTAAGAGTTTCTGGCACCCAGAGAACAAAAGGCCTTGCTGCCCTGCTACTTCCAGGATAAGACAGAGTAAGATAATGATATGAATACTTGAGATCCCTTCCTTTGTCTCTTTGCTCCATAAAAACCTTGCCCTAAGAATCAATAAATGGAGTTCATCTTTCTTCCTTGAAAGACCCACCTGGCCTGGTAATTTCATATTCATGTCTCTGGATCATGCTAAGTTCTGGACTTAAGTGCTAAGTGTTGAGGGGTGGAGGCAGGGCAATTGGGGTTAACTGACTTGTCCAAGGTCACAGGGCTAGTTAAGTGTTAAATGTCTGAGTCTGCATTGGAACTCAGGTCCTCCTGACTCCAGGGCAGCTGGCTGTACTCACTGGACTGCCTAGCTATCCCCAGCCTCAGATTCTTACTAGCAGTATGATCCTGGGTAAGTCATTTAACTGTTTGCTTCAGTTTCCTCACCTGAAAAATTGAGCTGGAGAAAGAAAAAGCTCCCCCAATATCTTTGCCAAGAAAATCCCAAATGGGGTCACAGAGTTGGACGTGATTGAACAACATCAATAATGATAATAAAATTATGAAGGAGATACTTTACAGGGCTGAAGACAGTAGCAAAAGTCATTTGGAAAAATAAAAAGATCTACTATAATATCAAGGAGAATAATCAAAAGAGGTAAAGATATAGGAAGAAGAGCACTTCCAGATGTGAAACTACAGCATACAGCTGTGGTCATCAAAACTATGTGGTATTGGTAAAATAAAACAGATAAATAGCTGGAACAGATTAAACAAGGGAGATTCAGAATCATTAGAACTCAAGTCACTCCATATTTGATAAAGTGGACAAAAGACTACTAAGGGTAAACCTCCTTACTTGACTAAAAAAAAAAAATACTGCTGAGAACACTGGAAAGCAATGAGGAAGGAAATTGGGATTGGATCAACATTTTACACAATCCTCTACAATACATACTATATGGATGCTATTGTTGTTCAGTTACTTCAATGATGTCTGACACTCTATGACCCCATTTGGTATTTTCTTGGCAATGAAATTACCAAAGAAAACAGACTGGATATCTTAAGAGACAGGAGGTAAAATAAAGACCCAAAATCAAAACTCCCAGGAATACTATAGCCATCTTCCAGAGCTGCCAGGTCAAGGAGAAAAAGAGTACAAGCAATCAGAAAGAAGCAATTCATGTAGGACAGTCAGGCTAACACAAAAGTAAGTAGCTTTTACTTTAAAAAATCAGAGAGTGTGGAATATGATATTCAGCAAGACATTCAGTGAACAGAGGAGAATCAAGCTTTCCTAACAAAAAGACCAGAACTGGACAAAAATTTGATCTTCAAATAAAAGACTCAAGAGAAACATCTAATGTTAAAAAGGAAAGAGAAAACAGAAGTCTCAATAAAGTTAAATTGTTTATACCCCTACATTGGAAGATGGTACATGTAACTCCTAAGACCTTTATTTACCAGGACTAGTGTAATTAGAAAGGGTATACACTGAAAGTATACATTGACTATGATGAGATGATATTTTAAAAAAACATTAAGGCATGAGAAAGAGAATTATACCCTGTAATGGAAATGCAGATTTAAAGATCTTCCCTGCCCCTAGCTTAAGTGCACCTGGAGCCTGTGGTGGGAGGCTTGTTTTTCAGGAAAGCCCGCACCTTGATACTTTGTGATTGGGCAGTGGGTCAAGGAGGTTGTTACAATCTTTGAGCCAGGAGAAGGCTATATAAACCCTGAGGGGAGGCTTTGCTTTGGGGCTCACTTTGAGAAGTGTTGTGTGATTTGACCAGATGAGACTCTGGGAAGCCGTTGTTGAGAGCCCCCCGGCTTTGAAAACCCAGATGTTGATGCTTCCCTCTCTGGTAACTGTGATTTGGTATTGATATAATGGTTGGACAGTTTGGAAGCCTGTCTTGTTTGATCTGTAAGTTCTGTAACTCTGAAGTTCAGGGTGCTGACCTTTTTCCCCTGAACTAGGTAATATATGTTTGATTAAAGTAAGCTTGTTAACCCATTTTGAGTTGCTTTCCTTTTGAAAAGCAGATCTAAGAACTTGTGTTGGCTGTCACCCTGGGGATATTGGGGTGCTTGCTGATACATACCCCTAGAAGAAGAAAGGGAAGGGTAGAAGAAGGTGAATTGTCTCACATAAAAGAGGCAAAGAAGAGGTATTACAGTGAAAGGAAAGATGGGAGAGGTAAGAATAAAGGGCTTGAATCGTAGTCTTATCAAAACTGACTCAAATAGGGAATAACATACCTGCTTAGATGAGTATAGAAAACTATTTCATCCTATAGGGAAGTAAAAAGGGACAGGGATGGGGGTGGAAGATTGATACAAGTAAGGGCAGGTTGGGGGAGGCATTGGTCAAAAGCAAAAGATGTGAGGGGAGAGGAAGAGGAGGGGAAAAATAAAGAGAAATACAGTTATCTTAACTGTAAACATGAATGGAATGGATTTACCCATAAACTGCATTACTAGATGTAAAATGGATAATTTGGATTTTATTAAATTAAAAAGGCTTTTTTGCAGAAACAAAATCAATGCAACCAAGATTAGAAGGAAAGCTGACAACTGGGAAAAATTTTTTACAAGAATCTGATAAAAGTCTCATTTTCAAATATATAGAGCTCTAAGTCAAAATTATAAGAACAAAAATCACAACTCAGTTGATGAATTGTCAAAGGACATGAACACACAGATTTCAAAGAAATCAAAGCTATACATACAGTCATACAAAATTCTATAAATCACTCTTTAGACTGATTAATCACTGATTAGAGAAATGCAAATTAAAACAACTCTAGCTTACCACTACCTCATAGCTATCAAATTGGCTAATATAACAGTAAAGGAAAGCGATAAATTTTGGAGGGAAGTAGGAAAACTGTGACACTAATGCATTATTTTTGGATTTGTGAACTGATCCTGTCATTATGAAGAACAATTTGGAACTACATTCAAAATATCACTCCTAAGTCAGAATCCACAAATTTGTTTTTCAAAGATAGAGAAAAGGGCCTATTTATATGAGGGTATTTATAATAGCTCCTTTTGTAGTGCCAAAGAATTGAGGAGATGCCATGAATAGGGCAATGCCTTCACAACTTGTGGTATATAAGGACAATGGAATTCTATTATGTCATAAGAAATGACAAGCTGGATGATTTCAGAAACACCTAGAATGACTTACATGAACTGATGCAGATTGAACTGAGCAGAACCAGAAGAACATTGTACAGAATAACAGTAATGTTGTATGAAGAATAATAATGAATAATTTAGCTTTTCTCAGCAATGCCATGATCTAATATAATCCCAAAGGAATCATGATGAAAAATGCTATGCTCCTCCATAGAAACAACTGAGTCAGACTATAAACCTAAAACACTATTATTTTTCACTTTCTTTTTGGTTCAGATTTTCTTTTACAAAATGACTAATATGGAAATGCTTTACTTGACTGCATATGTATAACCTGTTTCTGATTTTTTTTTTTGAGGGCAATTGGGGTTAAGTAACTTGCCCAAAGTCACAGGGCTAGGTTTTTATTTGTGTGTGCGTTAAGTGTCTGAGGTCGGATCCGAACTCAAGTCCTTCTGACTCCAGGGCCAATGCTCTACTCACTGGGCCACCTAGCCGCCCCTCTGATTGCTTACTATATGCAGGAGGGCTAAGAGGAAAGCAGCAAGAAGAAAACTGTGACCTCAATATTTGGAAATTTAAAAATATTTTTATATGTAATTGGGAAAAAATGAAATTATCTTTAAAAAATCTAATAACCAATGAGGGGTAGGTGGCACAGTAGATAGATCAGAGCACCTGGCCTGGAGTCAGGAGGATCTGAATTCAAATTTATCCTCAGACACTAACTAGTAATGTGACCCTGGTCACCCTGTTAGCCTCAGTTCCTCCTATGTAAAATGTGCTAGAGAAAGAAGTGACAAATCTCTCCAGTATCTCTGCCAAGAAAACCCCACTGTATGACAAAGAGTCAGAATTGACTGAAACAAATGAAAAACAACAAAGAGCCATTCCCCAATAGATAAATGGTCAAAGGATATGAACAAAAAATTCTCAGAAAGAACTGCCAAGTATCCCCAACCATATGCAAAAATTTTCCAAACCATTAGTAAGAGAAAAGCAAAGCAAAACAACACTGAGGTTTCATCTCATACTTTGCAAAAATTGCCCAAAATAACAAAAAATAGTACCAGTCAGTGTTGGAGGAGTTGTGGGAAGGTGGGCACACTAATACAAGGTTGATGGAGCTATGAAATGGTGCAAGATCATGAAGCTCTGAGTTCAAATCCAGCCTCAGACATTTACTATGGGACCCTGGTTGGTAAATCACCCAACCTGTTTGCTTCAGTTTCTTTAACTGTGAAGTAAAGATAATAAGAACACCTACCCAAGAGGGTTGTAGTGAAGATGGTCAAAAGCAGATTTAGGGGACAAAGTAAATCACTCCAGTGTATCTTTGCACAAAAGCCCTGAAGCCTCTTTGACAAGAACTGAGTGTCTCCTTCAGTCCCCCTCTTTCACCCATTTTGAAAAGAAAACTCCCAGAACTTTGACTACTTCCCTCAAACTCGGCCCTTTCCCTACATCTTCTCTAACAAGGGAAGTACAAAGTCCTTAAAAAAGGCTAAGTAACAAACAGCTAAAGAAGGTACTCTTTTCTTTGGCCTGGTCCAGATAGCTCTGGTAAGGAAAGGTCTTTGAACATGTAAATGTGACCCAGAAATCAACTTACTCTGTTTTCTTCAGTTGCCATATTTTCCAGACACACTGGACCAAAATATGTAGGAGGCCAGGAACAACACCAAACCTTCCTCATAGTATTTGCTCTTTCACCCCTCACTGGCCCCTCAGTGTGGCCTTGAAAGTTAAACCAGCTACAAGACAAGGGCCAGTCAGTGTGTACCAGACTGAGCTGTTTGTGCAGCTCAGACCCTGGAGAACAAGCAGAGCATCCTGTCTTCCAGGTCTAGCAGGGAGAGCTTGGTGAAAGAGGCAAAAGGGAGAGGGGAGCAATTCTATGGATGTGGGAGGAAGGGTGTTAGGCATAGATAAAGGAGCAAACACAAGGAGGCTCTACAGAGCAGAGAGAAAGGAGTGAAGTGCTCTTCCTTGTGTTCAGGGTTCATGAAGGAAAACAGAAAATGCACAGGGGAGGGCAGCCATTGGGGGTGGGGGAGGGGGTAGTGACTGTGATGCCAAAGTGCCAGGAATCAATTCAAAGTACAGATAACAGGGTGGTGCTGTCACTACTGTTTGCAATTTCTTACCTACTTTTGCAAACAAACAGTCACATTGATAGGGGATTGCCAGCCTCATAGACAATCCTCTTCCTCTAGGGAAATGGCTCTTCAGTTTATGTTGTTCAATTCTATAGACAGAGTGCACTCACCTGGGATGGAGGTCTGCAGCTCCCAGGGGCCATTCCCTCTGCCTCCAGGTTACCAGCTTGGTCTTCTGTAGACTGAGCAGGGGAGGGAGAAGGATCCCAGGGTAAGAAGCTGTCCAACAGGGATTTACAAGGGATGAGGCCCTGCCCTGAGGAAAGAGAATGAAACCTAAAGGTGGGGTCCAGCTGGGAAAAGAAGATGGTCCCACCCTTTCTTCTCTTCCTTTCCCCAATTGTCCTTCAGAGATCCAAAAGTCAGAAGAGGTTTGGGATCCCAGATGGCATGAGACCAGTCACAACCTCAATGGCTCCTGAATCAGAGATTTCCCCCTGACTGGGTATGGGACCTGGACCCCAAAAGATCAACACAGTCCCACAACTTTCCCACATATCCCCACCTACTCAAAAATCCTTCCAATTCTCCAGGTATTGTGTCCCCAGCCCAGCCCTTCAAGGTCAATTACCTCTGGACCACCCCAGGCTACTTCTAACCCCTTAATCCCATTTACACACCTTCTAGGTTACCTCCAGAACACCCCAGGCTATTTGGCCCAGGCAATCCTAACACAAGTCTTCCCACAATATTTGCCCCTTTATATATAAAAATTTAGTTGTTGGGGGTGGCTAGGTGGTGCAGTGAATAGGGCACTGGCTCTGGAGTCAAAAGGACTTGGGTTCAGATCCTGCCTCAGACACTTAACAAAAAAACTATCCACTTGACCTTGGGCAAGTCACTTAACTCCAATTGCCCTCCAAAAAGGAAAAAAAAAGAAAAAACTTAGTTATCCCTTCCAAATGCACAGATTCTTTAAATATTGCTTTTATTGGCAACACAAGAAACAGTGTCTCCCACTGAAAGAAAGCTTGAGTGACCAAATTCTTCTGAGGCAGACCCAGTCCCTTTATCCTTGCATTTCAAGGTTCACTCACATCTCTCACTTGGCTTTCAATCAAGATGGGATTCCTGAGTCACAATGGGTAAGGTTTGAATTTTGGGAAAAGGGGACCCAGTCTTAAATGTGGGGAGAGTGACCCTGGATTTTCCAGAAGAGATTGGGACCCTGGAAAAGAGTTTGCAGCATGAAGCTTGTTCAGTAGCCAGGCTAGGGAGGGAGGACTGCTGCAGGTTCACCTAGAGGTGGACTCGCCACATGGTCAGAGAAGGAGGAGACCCTATTGTATGGACAGCCAGCAGAAACTAGCAGGGCTGTAAGAGGCTGGCTCAGACCTACCTGGGACCTGCACCCACAGAACTGGCATCAACAAGGCAGAGATCTCAGGTCTAAGTGAAAGCAGTCTGACCTCAGCTCTGAGGGAAGAAGGCAAAGAGAGCTCAAATGCAATCCCAGCACAAGTTCCACTTTTCAGCCAGCCCACTCTGGGAGGGTCCTCCCTTTCTCAGAGGCCCCCAGGAAGTGCAGTTTCCTACAATCACACCCAGGGCCAGGCACTCGGGATCCTTTCAGTCTTTCCTCCCCAAGTCTAAATTGGAAGATTCCAACCTTGATATCAACAGTGAAAATCCCATTATAATGGATGTAAGCCTCATTCTTTGTGAATGAGATCTGGCCTAGCAGTCCTCTTTTTAAACCCAAAAAGGCCTTCTCAGAATAAAGGAAAGTAATAGATATGCTGATTTTTCAAGCACCAGCATCCCCCACTGCCCCTTACAAGCAGTTTTTTCTCTGACTTTAGCCATCAGTATGACTTCAAACCAGGTTTCATATTTCTGTTTTTATATAATTTCTGTGGAGACAAAATTCAGTCATAACTTACATGTTCTTGGCATCCCAAGAGCCCATATATTGCTTGGTTCATTCCAGATTCTTAGTAAAGCTCCTTGACCTGTTACCTTGACTAATCCAATACCTTGACTTTCATTTTAGAAAGTGAGCTCTTTGGGGGCAGGGGCTGTTTCACCCCCACTTTGCACCTCCAGCCCTAAGCACAATCTCAGCCAAATAATCACTGCTTGTTGAATTACCCAGAGTGAGCCCCAAGATCACTGGGATTGAAGGCATTTCCTTCTTTTCTGAATTCTCAGACATGGGTGTCACTCCTAGAATCTTCCCACACAAGGCATTTGCCTGAGGCCATCAGCCTTACAGACTAGCTGGGTCCAAATTGTTGGTCATTTCTAGGAAGCCTCCAGCTATTTCCCGCCTTAATGTCTCCTTACTGGGATCTGACTTCACTTGACTGCCCCTGAAGACCCCCCCCAAACTTCTCCTATACACCACCCCTAAATCCTCCCACAGCCTTTCTGTATATAAGATCCATCTGGCCTCCATGACTAAAGTGGAGAATGAAGAATCTTTAATGAACTTTGCTTTTCTTTGGCTCAGAGAAGACTTGAGTCAAATTCATTGGGCAGGACTCAGGCTGTTGCTCTTTTTGGGTCACACTTAGCCCTAACCCTCACCAGTGCTTCCCTGACCTCACCAGTGCTTCCCTGACCTCATCAGATGACAGTATCAATTGTATTCAAATAAGAGATCCCAATCTGAATCAAGGCTGGGATCTCCTAAGACTGAGAGGCTCAATCATGTAGCTGCCATATGTGATATCCCAGGTGGAATTTAATCATTATCCTAAACCACCTCATTACTTTTGTTAGGCAACTTCTATCCAAGGCTGATCAGATTTTCTGGCCTTGCCCAAAAGAATGTCCCAAGGTACCTGTCTTCTGAGTCCCCAAAGAACTTCCCAGATCAGGAGGATTTATAGGCTCCTTTTTTTACTTTCTTTAAACAGAAAGTTACTATTATTATTAAGAAATCATTTCCTGGGGGGCTGCTAGGTGGCGTAGTAAGTAGAGCACTGGTCCTGGAGTCAGAAGGACCAGAGTTCAGATCCCACCTCAGACACTTAACATACACAAACAAAAACCTAGCTCTTTGACCTTGGTGAAGTTACTTAACCCCAATTGCCCTCCAAAAAGCAAAATAATAATAATAATAATAATAATTTCCTCTCCAGCAGCCTTCATAGTTTTGAGCACAACTCCACCCTCGCTTTCCCCTAATTGATCTGTAAACAGGCAACTACACCCTTCCCCTCCCCTAATTAATCTGTGGAGAGCAGTTTCAGCCTAGGGTGCACTTGGAGCCAGTGGGAAATTCAGATGTACACTGACCAATCATTGATTATAGTTTCTGCTTACTTAACCTGGATATTGAATCTCTTTTAAGAACCAGCATGCTGTCCATGCTAGCAATGTCTGATTTGGGTAACCATGTTACCCATGTCAGTCCCTTTCCATCTCTGCCCCTCATTCTGTTGAGACACACTGGCTTTTTAACTCCCATTGTCCCCCTGGCCCTGCTACTAAACCCCTTTTTGCTTTTGAAGAGGGAAGGGTGATAAGGAGGGGGGGAGGGTAAGTGGTTCTGCCAGGGAAACCTCTCCTGGCATCCAGTCTGGAAGGAATTCACCAGGCTCAAGCAAACTTTGAAGCCGAAATTGTAAAGTTTATTGTTACGTTATGCAGTAGAGAACAGCGGGCTAGATTCTTATGGAACCTGCAAACTCGCAGGGGCTGCAGGCATAGTTTTAAGGGGTCAGTTATGCTAACTAGGTGAGTAAGGGTGGGATCAGGGAGGAGTTAAGGAGTGGTCAGTGCTCAAAGGACCATACACTTTTAATATCAACTGCGCAGGTGTATTGCCCATGATTCACTGGGAAATAGCTCAAGGGGGGCTAGCTGGAGGTGTGGTTCTAGGCCTGATACGTCACTAAAGAGTGCCCAGTCTGCCACCCACCAAGGTCATCAGAGACAGTGTGGGTATATAATTGACTAAGGAGTTACCCTATAGATAAGGTATTGAAGAATTCATGGTGGGGCTGGCCACTCTAAGGGAGATAACATTTACATAACTTATTGTTTCAAACAGAGATAAACAGGTCATGAGTTGTTGCTGGGCAGAGTGCTGGAAGGGGGAAGGGGCAGAGTCAATGCTCTGAGGCTGGGGGGTGGAAATGTGATCTTACAGACTGCTTTTACAAATTGATTTTACAGACATAGATCCCAAAGCACCCCATTTACAAACTGATGTTACAGATTGATACTACAGACATATATACATCACAAGGACCCCATCAGCTTTCACTTGGATAGACCCTGAGGGTGGGTATTCCTAGACCCTGAGGGTGAGTATCCTGGCCAGTTAACCTGGACACATCTGCCCCACGATTTCAAGAACTCCCAATGGCCTTCAGGTCCTTGCTCAGGTCCAGGCTGTGAGATCCCATCTCCCTCACACACCCCTAAGAATGGAATCTCTCCATTTGTGAGTTTTTTTTATCAGCTTAGTGGAAGATCTAATATTATTTTTCATCTAGAATTAGATGTGCAAAAAGTTATGCAAACTGCTTAAGATCATTTGAACAGTTTTCAATTAACTTTCTTCAAGGTTTAATGAGATTTCAAAAGCAGAAGGGATCTGGCTGTTCTGATCTGAATTTGTAGTCACTTCATGCTCTAAGCAAAAGTTAACATTTGTAACTGAATGTAAGTTAAAGATTCAATTTCTGAATTATCTCTTTCTTCCAGAGCAAATATAATCAGAGGCTAAACAAATTTTGTGAAACAAGGATGTATGTCTACTATTCAGTCATGAGGTTCAAGTCAGGAACCTCTATTGTTTAAGGCAGCTTAGTTATGTAGTAAAAGAATACTAACTTATGAAGTATCTTGTTTATGTAGTTCGTAGAAATACAAAGGAAAGTGACATAATCTGAGGAATGGATTAGACTAACCCATCCTAACCCTACTTCTCTTCACTTTCTTCCTACTCCTTTTTGGCTCTTGTTTAATCTCTTTGCCAGATTTGTCTCTTCTAAGCTTAGCACCCTTCACTTGCAGATGTCATCTCAGGCTGAGTACCCAGTGTTCCAAGACCTTGGCCCGGACCTGGCTTTGGACACATTTTTGCCACTGGCTACAGACCTAGCCCCCTATGAAACAGACAGATCTACCCAAATGATTTTGGGTTCCATCTGTTTAAGAGGGGGAATGGGTACTGGGAATGATGGGGTACTTGGGTGCCTGATATTTAGTCTTATCAGAGATACTTTAGTTGAGAGAAAAGATAGATACCATTTTTAACACCAGGTTAATTCAAACTGTCTTTAAAGCCTATTTATGAAAAGCTGAACAAAGCAGATAAGAAGGTTTGGGACAAATGGGGTTCACCCTGCCCCTCCTGTATCCAGATAGTTGATATCAGTTTTAGAAGTATGTTGAGAGAGCATGAGGAAGTTTTGGGAAGGCAGAAAGGTTTGTAACTTGAGTTTGTAATTAATAACTCAATCAAATTTTGGATGGCCCTATCTGAAGGACACTAGTCCATTTATTTGCTATTTAATAATTTGGGGAACTGTAAATTTTACTATTTCTGTAAGCCTTGATTGCAGGAGTCATCATTAAAGCTGATAATGGGATGGCAGAGGCTGCAGGCTGTGAGGTGTTCAAGGTGGATGTGTGCCCTTGGAAAAGTTTGGGGACAACCTGGGACACTGCCCAGGTGGTATCTCTCTGACTTTATTTCATAATTGTGCCTTTTCTTTCTGAAAAGGAAACCTCCCACCTATTTATGCCTAAGCCTTGCTTTCAGCACCTGGTGACTATCTGAATGACTAGTGGAGATGACTCAGGCCTGGAATCAAACAAGGCTAAGGAAGTTTTCCTTCTGGCAAAGCTTATGACATTGTCCCTTGTTTTATTCTATAGCAAATTCACTGAGAAGTAATATTCAGGGCCACATAAATGAATAAATATAGAGATAACATCCTTCAAAGAAGGAGATGATAATAAGATCAGAGGTATGGATTTTGGATTTTAGCACAAGGATTGTATAAGATAATGGTAAGGGTGAAGCATGGTTACCCAAATCATTAATTTATTAATGCATCTGTCTGATTATTTTACAAAGGGCAGATGAAATCAATTTTTAAAAAAAGGTTTTTCCTATTTGAAAGGATTCCTATACCTGGTACAGGATTTAGGAAAGGTAGAAATAACAAAGAATATATAAACTGAAAATTCTCTGTAGTTTCAAAATATGGAACTAATCTTAAGTAATTGTACTAATTCATATTAAGTCAAAATTATCTGGTCACCTCTAGATCTGAAATGGAGAAGAAAAACTTTAAATTCTGTAACTATATGAGGCATCTGGGATTTAAAAGTGTTGCTTAAATGAAATAGGTCACTGGCATTCAAGGAATCATATGTTAATTATGATTTTTATATACTTTGTATATAAGTTTTCTTGGTTATCTTGGTGACATGTACCTGACTTAATGTAATTATGTCATTTTGTAAAATTGTGAGAAAAACCTCATTGTATTAACCTGAGCCTAGCCCTGTGTGGCTAAGAAAACTGAACTATTTGTTTGAACCTAGTCTTGCATGGCTAGAAACCTGGACCTGTATATGTAAAATCATGTTTCTGGGATCTCTTGTATTGTACATTTGAACTCTAGTCATCTAAATATTACCCCCTGTAGCAGCAAGCACCCCAACATCCCCAGGGTGGCTGTCAACACAGGTTCTTAGATCTGCTTTTCAAAAGGAAAGCAACTCAAAATCGGTTAACAAGCTTTCTTTAATCTATCAAACATATATCATTTACCTAGTTCAGGGGAAAAAGGTCAGCACCCCAAACTTTAGAGTATACACACAGTCGTTTCAAAACAGAGAAACAGATCAAGCAGACAGGCTTCCAAACTGCCCGACCATTACACATCAATACCAAATAACAGTTACCAGAGAGGGAAGCATCAGCATCTGGGTAAGGGGGGGTAAAGGTGAGGGGTAAAGGGGAGGGGTCTCAACGGCTGTCCAAATCTCATCTGGTCAAATCACACAACACTTCTCAAATTGAGCCCCCAAAGCAAAGCCTCACATCAGGGATTATATAGCCTTCTCCAGGCTCAGAGAATGTAACAACCTTCTTGACCCACTGCCCAATCACAAAGTATCAAGGTGTGGGCTTTCTTGAAAAACAAGCCTCCCACCACAGGCTCCAGATGCACTTAACCCATACTAGGTGCAGGGAAGATCTTTAAATTTACATTTCCATCCCTCCCCCACCCCCCCCAGCCTCGGAATCTGAAAAAGATGACATCACAAGCAGACAGCTTTCCCAGGAATCCAGACCTCACCTCTATTGGGATAGCTCCCGGGAGGGCCCTTGGGTCTTCATATGCAAAAGAGCCCCACATCTCCAGGAGTCTCTCCTCAGTGACTCTGTGAGCCACACTGAGTCACACAGACTGGGGTTGCCTCTGGGGGAGGAGCCTCACTCTTTTCTCTCCCCAAATGTGTGACCTCAAGAGCAAAGGCAAGATCATGGTTAGTGACTGATGTAGTGCCTGCAGCTGGTGGTGGGTGAAGGGAGGGAGGTTTCTCTCCATGCCCAAGAACTAGATTCCCCATAACCAGGAGAGAGCTCTAAGCCCTGGGAGCAGGCACAGAAGGCAGCAGTTTACAGCTTGTGGGATTGGGTGCTGCCTCCCCTGAGTCAGTTCATAAACCTGCCTCACTGCCTCCCTCTGCTGGAGAAGATGAGAATTCAAGGAGGCAGCAAGGAGGGTCTGGCTCCTGGACAGATCCCAGCCTGGGCCCTGGTCAAGGCCTGGAAGATCCTCATTCCCATGGGAAATGGGTTTTGTCAGGCACTAGATGACATTACTGTAGCTGTTCTGAGCATCATAGAGGAAAAGGTTAGATCTGCCCTTGTTCCATTTTCCCATTTCAGGCATGCCATAAAGGCAAGGACCCGACTATAGTCCATCCTATACCCTGTCTGTGACTGTTTCTAGAAATGTGGCTGCCGGTAACTCTGTGTGCCAACTGTGAGGCTACGAAGGTGAGAATGGCCAGCTAAGGGACAAGAGATGGAGAACATTCATTCACTTCTAGCTAATCCTTTGTCTCCTGGGGGATTGCTAGGGACCCCTGTTTGGTCCATTTAAACCCAATTTGTCCAATCCTTAATCAATCCATTGTGAATTAATACATGAAAAAGGAATTGTGCTTTTGGAAGACATTTATTTTTTTCTAATTACATTTAAAATAATTTTAACCTTTTTCAAAGATTTGGACTCTAAATTTCTTTCCCTGTCATCTAGAAGGAAAGCAATTTGATATATATTATGCATGTGCAGTTAGGCAAAACACATTTTCAGATTAGTCATGTTGTGAAATAAAACACAGAGCAAAAAACCCCAAGAAAATAAAGTAGAAAGGAGTCCCTGATCTGTTTTCAAAATCTGTTGTATGAAAGAGTGTTTATTAATATATGTGTGTGTGGGGGGGGGAACCAGAATGTTAAATGCTTGGGAGAGAAATGAAAACATAGCAATAGCTCATGTTCCAAAGGTGTTCAATCTAAAGGAAGACATAACAGAAAATAATAATTATTATATGATTGGCATTTATTGAGGGCTTCCAAGTGGGTAAACGACATTAACATTTTAACTCCTTTTGTCCTTATCATGGAACTAAGAGATAATTATCTATGAATAGTAGTGATGGGGGGGAGTATGACCATTTTACTGTTAAGAAAACAGGCTGAGTTAAAGTGACTCTGTCAGGGCTTCATGCCTAGTAAGTCTCAGAGGCAAGATCTGAAATTGGGGCTTCCTGAATCCAGACCCAGGTTTCCATGCACTGGACCACCTGGCTGCCTGGGATATGAGTATACAGGCCTCAGTTTATCCAGGAGTGCCTTGGTGTGAGACTTTTTTTTTTTTTTAGAGCAACTGGGGTTAAGTAACTTGCTCAAGGTTACACGGCCAGTCATTATTTGTGTGTGGGTGCTCATTTTCTGAGGCCAGATTTGATCTCGGGTCATCCCAACTCCGAGGCCGGCACTCTTACTCACTGCACCACCTAGCTGCCCCAAATGGAGCATTTTTTTGTTTTGTTTTGTTTTTTGGAGGGCAATTGGGGTTAAGTAACTTGCCCAAGGTCACATGGCTAGGTCTTTGTTTGTGTGTGTTAAGTGTCTGAGGCCGGATCCGAACTCAAGTCCTTCTGACTCCAGGGCTGAGGTTCTACTCACTGAGCAGCCTAGCCGCCCCGGTGTGAGACTTTCTTAAAGGCAAATACCTCCCTGTACACCTACAAAAGGAGAGTCCTGGGGAGCTGTCTTCAGCACTCAGAGATTAAGCAGTTGCTCAGGACCATGGCCAGAGTGGGACACAATCAGGACTTGATCCTGGTTTCTTGACTCTTAGGTCCTCTCCTTGTCCTTTGTTCCCAGTAGACCCATCACTATCGAATGGGTTTATATCATTGATCTCAATATCTGGGCCTTCTGTCTATGCCATCTATATCATCTGTCTGTATCTACCTATGCTGGGAAAGGAAATGAGGAGAGAGAGAGAGAGGGAGGGCTGAGGGTCCCTTGGCCTATTTTGGGAGAGACAGGTCTGAGACTGCCAAGGATATTTGGGCAAAGACAATCAGCCTTGGGGTGTGGCCTGGCCAAGTGTCACTTCTGCTACAGAAAAAACAATGGCTGGGGAGGGCCGTTAGATTTTACTCCTTGGCCCTACCTAGGTAGAAAGGAACCCAGCTCTGTGAGGTGAAGGGAAACATGTCTTGAGAAAAAGAAATTTTGTTTTCATCTTTGCTACAGAGGAATAGAGCAAAGATTCCCCAAAGAGGAACTTGGGCCCTCAACAAAAGAAGACATGTCAAAGCAAAGATTTCAAGAGGATTTGAAAGGCCAGCTGATGTCCAGCATGGACTTCCCTCTTTGTTTCCCAGGGGTCTGTGCCACCTCCACTCTGCCTCAGCTGTGGGGTCAGGGATTCTGACTGGCAGGTCTTTGTGTGAAAAGTGGGACCTCTGGCACAGGGAGAGGAGGCTCTAGTAGGTTTTTACCTGAGAAGAGACAAAGGGCAAAACAGCCTTGGGGAGCCTGGAGGAAGCAGCTGCTCCCCTGAACTCAAGAGATTGAGCAGCTTGAGGCGGCTTTTGTTCAGGGCAGACCACTGTGGGAGGCCATTCCTAACTTTGTAGACAGTAATAATCTCCAGCTTTCTCAGGCTCCAGGCTGCTGAAGGAAAGAATGTAATCTGTCCTGGACCCACTGACACCGAACTGTGCAGGCACTCCAGACTGCAACCTGTTAACCCAGTAGATGAGTCGTCTGGGGGCTTGGCCAGGTTTCTGTTGGTACCAATGCAAGAGGTCATCACCGATCTGTTAGACTCTCACTGACCTTGCAGTTGATAGAGACTCTCTATCCTAAAGACTGAGACAAGGAGGCTGGAGACTGGGTCAGCACAATGGCTCCTTGGGAATCTAGGAAACCAATAAACTTAGAGGAAGAGAGAAATGTGTGAATGTTCAGTTTAAAGAATAATGTGTGGGATGACTTGCAGTGAAGTTTCCCCATTCTGAATATAATATATACATTCTTATTACTTCCTTATATTTTGTAACTAAGTTCAGTTTTGTCTCCCCATGTATATGTGTAAGTCATTGTGTATTTCAAGGTGATGTAAGAGCTACTGAGTGTTAATACAATTGATTGGATTAACCATTGAGACTAAATTAGAGGTGCTTTTAGTTTGGGGAAAGGAATGGTAGTTGAGAGGTATCTAAGGGTTAAGTTTCTATAGGACTGCAAGAATTGCTGAAACAAGACTCCTGATCAAAAGTACCAGACAGTAGCCTTGGGAGGAAGTTCGAGTTCCCAGTTCCCAGAGAACTCCTAGATAATACTAAAATGAAATAATGTAGATAAAAGGAGCTGGCAGCAGCAGGTGGAATTGACCAATCAGAAAGCAAACAGCGGCCTTGGGACACTGAGGCCCAGATAAGGACACATCTAGGTTGGACTAAAGGGAGGTTGTTACTGCTATTGCATAATGGACCTCATGTATTATGTATTTTATCTAACAGAATTAGAGCCTCATTAGTAATAATTAGGTGAATGTTTGGGAGGGGTGAGTAACCCTTGCTTATTTAATCCAGCTTTAGCTTCTGTACCTCGGTCTCCTCCCTCTGGGCACTGTGCCAGCGATTGGACCACCCGCTTCTTGCGATATTCTAATAAATATTTCTACCTTCACTTTGGAGGTCTCTGAGTGATCAATTTATTTGGGTTAGGGTCTCTGTACCCCACACAATATGTATAAAGCAATTTTGTGGAGACCACAGAAATCTCAGGTGACAGACAAGTAATTGGATTTGCTGTGAACATGAGATGAAAGCCATCTTTCCCATAGACCTCACAAAGTTTGTAACCTGGGCCCTGGTCATGTTTGTCTACCCTCATCTGCCTATGTTGTGCCTAAGCTTCCTCACCACTGGATCGAGGGGTCATTGGGTTTTTCATCCCTGAAAACCTGTGATCTTCTAGGCCCTTCCCTGCTCTGCTGGGTCTTACCCTGAGCCCAAACCACCACCAGAGGAGCTGCCATCAGGACACCCTCCTGGCCTTCAGAGACCTGCACAGTGAGCACTCAGAATCCAGGGAGGGCAGCAAGGAAGGAGGAAATTTTTATATCCTGAGCAGGGCTCCTTTCGGGGCCTTTGGGTCTCCATATGCAAAAGAGCTCCAGGTCTGGCAGGAGACTCTCCTCAGGGGCCCTGTGAGCCACAGTGAGTCACACTGGCTGGGGCTGCCTCTGGGGGAGGAGCCTCACTCTTTTCTGTCCCAAAATGTGTGACCTCAAGAGCAAAGGCAAGATCATGGTTAGTGACTGATGGAGGAATGGCTATAGCTGGTGGTGGGTGAACGGAGGGAGGCTTCTCTCTGTGCCCCAGGACTAGATTCCCCATAACCAGGAGAGAGCTCCAAGCCCTGGGGAGCAGGCACAGAAGGCAGCAGCTCACAGCCGGTAGGATTGGGGGCTGCCCCCCGCCCCGCCCCCCCCACTCTGCTCATGTACCTGCCTCATTGCCTCCCTCCGCTGGAGAAGGTGAGAATTCAAGGAGGCAGCAAGGAGGGTCTGGCTCATGGACAGATCCCAGCCTGGGCCCATGGGAAGAGCCTGGTAGAGCTTCATTCCTTTGTGAATGGGTTGTGTCAGTCACTAGATGACATCACTGTAGTTATTCTGAGCAGTGTAGACAAAAAGGTTAGATCTGCCCTTGTCCCATTTTCCCATTTCAGGCATGCCATAAAGGTGAGGACCCTACTATGGTCCATCCTGTACCCTGTCTGTGACTGTTCTAGTAATGTGGCTGTGGGTAACTGTGTGCCAACTGTGGGGCTACAAAGGTAAGGATGGCTGGCTAAGGGACAAGGATACAGAGACATTCATTCACTTCTGGCTGATCCCTTCTCTCCTGGGGGCTTGCAAGTGCACCCTTTTTGGTCGATTTACACCCAGTCTGTCCTATCCTTAATCAATCCATCATGAATGAATGCATGAAAAAGGAATTTTGCTTTTTGAATATATTTTATTTTTCTAATTACATATAAAACAATTTTAACCTTTCTTTTAAATTTTGAGTCCAAATTTTCTACCTCTCTTTTCTTCCCTGTCACTGAGAAGTCAAGCAATTTGAAATACATTATGCATGTGCAGTTAGGCAAAACACATTTTCAGCTAAGTCATATTGTAAAAGAAAACATAGACCAAAAAAACCCAAAAAAATAAAGTAGAAAAAATAGTCTTTGATCTGCTTTCAAACTCTGTTGTTTGAAAGAGCATTTATTAATCTATGTGGGGGGTAAATAGAATGCTGTGACTACTATGGAAATGCCTTGCATAACTACCCATGTATAACCTACATTGAATTGCTTGTCTTCCCAGTGGTGGTGGGTGAGGAGGGGAGGACAGAGAGAATCTGTAACTCAAAATTTTAAAAAGAAATGTTAAAAAAATTTTTTGACATGCAACTGGGAAATAATATATACAGGCAATGGGATATAGAACTCTATCTTGCCCTACAAGAAAGTATGTGGGGTCCTGGGGGAGAAATAAGATCAGGCAGACTGGGGGAAGGGGTATTCATTATGCTTTCCATATTGGGATGGGGGTAATGGAGAGATGGGAAGAAAATCTGTAACTCAAAATCTTGTATAAATGAATGTTGAAAACTAAAAATTAATTAAAAAAACTTAAAAACCCAGAATGCTAAGTGCTTGGAAGAGAAATGGAAATGGGGGTGGCTAGGTGGCACAGTGAGTAAGAGCCCTGGCCCTGGAGTTGGGAGGACCCGGGATCGGTTCTGGCCTCAGAAAATAAGCACCCACACATAAAGAATGACTGGCTGTGTGACCTTGAGCAAGTTACTGAACCCCAATTGCTTCAAAAAAAAAAGAAATGAAATGGAAATGTAACAACAGCTCATACTCCAAAGGTGTTCATAATGTAATGGAAGAAATAATTATAATAAAAATAATACTGATTATTATATACTTGTCATTTATTGAGTGCCCACAAGTGGGTAAAGGACATTAATATTTTAACTCCTTTTATCCTTATCATGGCATTAAGCCATAAGTGCTCTTAATAAAAAGCACTGATAGGGGGGACTATGACCATTTGACAGATGATGAAACTGAGGCAGTCAGAGTTAAGGTGACACTGTCAGGGCTTCATGCCTGATAAGTATCTGGGGCAAGATCTGACCTTAGGGTTTCCTGAATTCAGACCCTGGTTTCCATGCACTGGGCCACCTGGCTACCTGGGATGAGTGTACAGCGGCCTCAGTTTATCCAGATGTGCTTTGGGGTGAGAAGTTCTCAAAGGCAAACACCTCTCTGTGCATCTGCAAAGGAGAGTCCTGGGGAACTGTCTTCGGCACTTAGAGGTTGGGTAGTTGCTCAGGACCACAGCCAGCATGGCTCAGAATCAGGACTTGATCCTGGTTTCTTGACTCTCAGGTCCTCTCACTGAAGCAGACTTCTGCTTTTACCTGAATTGAAGTTCGTCGCCATAACTAGATGTCTCTCCTGGAGAACTGAACAAGGAGTCTGGAGGCTGGGTCAGCATAATGGCTCCTCGAGAATCTAGAAAACCAACAAAATTGGACAGAAACGTGTGAAATTACAATCAAAAGAATACAGTGTCAAAATTTGGGAGGAGACCAAAGAAATCCCAGATCAGTGACATTTGCTATAAAAGTAAGGGATGTTTCCCATAGACTTCCCATTATATGTGATCTGAGGCCTGCCTATGCTTGTCTGCCCCTTCTCAGCTGGAGCTGGTTCCCATACCTCCTGGATAGAGGCGTCACAAGGAAGTTGTCTTTAAAAATTCACACTCTTCTCCATTCCTCCAGTTTTTTTGGTTGTCTTACCCTGAGCCTAGAACTAAGAGCCAGAGGAGCTGGGATGGGGAGATCATACTGTGTCTTGGAGACCTTTACTGAGAGCACCCTAAAACCCCCCAGTAAAATAGGCAGAAAAGCGGGAGCTTTTATATCCTAAGCTGGGCCAGTGAAAACCCCTTTGAGGCCCCACATACAAAAGAGAACAAGGATGTATATGAGCCTTATCTCAGGGGTCCAATCAACCAGATTAAGCCACTTTGGCTAAAATGAGCCCTTGAGACTGTCTCCCTGCTTTATGAATTCTAACCTGGAACCTCAGAAACACAGAAAAATTCATATTTAGTGACTGATAGAGGAATATAAGTGGGAGGTTCTTCTCTCTGTCTCCCACAACTCAATTCCCTGAAGTCATGAGAAAGCTCCAAGGCCTGGGGAGGTGGCAGAGGTGGCAGAAACTCACAGCTTGAAGGCTTTGGGGCTTCCTCACCTCATTCTGCTCCTGTACATGCCCCAGAGTCTCTGGAGAAGGGGTGAAATCAAGCAGGCAATGAGCAGGATCTGGTTGAGATTGAATAGTTCTTAAACAGGGCCCAGGAGAAAAACCTTCATTCCAAGGAGAGTGGGTCCTACCCCTCACTAGGTGAGGTTATTTTGGTTGTCCTGAGCATTGGAGGGGCAAAGATTATATCCAGCCTGCTCTCCATTGCCCCATTCCAGAGATGCTTTATAAGGGAGAAAACATAGGCCTGCAGGAATGTTCCATCTGGTGCCTGTCTGTGCCTTCACTTGGAAGGTGGATATGGGTCAATCCTGTGCCCAAAGGAAGACCATGAAGATGAGGGAGACTGGCTTAGAGGCAGAGACAGAGACTGGAGGCTGAGTCTTTCATTCCTGGCTAATCATTCCTCTCCTGGGGGATGGCAATGGCCCCATGTTTGTTCTTACTCTCTCCAGTCTCTCCTTTCTCCAATCAAGTAATCACCATTGATTGATTGAATGAATGGTGTCAGTGAGACAATGAATGGTGTCAGTGAGTGATGGGAAAGAAAGATTTAAGTTGCTGGGTTAGAAGAAAGGTGAGTGCCCTGACAACTGCAGGCTCTTGGCCAGAACCAAGGAATGGCAAGTCACTGAGGAAAGGTCTGCTTTATTTTAACCTGTTAGCTCTCACACAAGTTGTAAGAAAACCAATTCTAAAAGACAAGAGACTTGCAGGCTGTGCCAGGACTGAATGAAAAGGGGAAAGGAAAGGAAATACCTACTATGTGCCAGGCATTGTGCTACATGCTTTACAAATATTACCTTATTAAATCTTTACAATTAACCTGGTGACAGAGGTGCTGCTACTATGCCCCCTCTACAGTGGGAGAAACTGAGGCATACACAGGATTAGTGACATGTCCAGGCTCACAGAACCAAAGTAGGGCTTTCAAACATTAACTTGAGCTCAGAATAAGAGAAATGTGACTGATGTGACATGAAAAGTTTCAAATGAATTTGTATTTTCTTTCTGTATTTTCTCTGATGTTCAGGGTGCTGACTTTTCTGTGGCTATGGCTGGGATGTCAATCCCATTAGATACAGGGTACACACACACACACACACACACACACACACACACACACACACACACACACACACTAAGTCCAGAAGCTTTATTTGTTCTGTAAAGCAGTATTAGCCTTTGGGGAGTCTTAAATCCATGGCATAAAGAACAGGAGAAGCTGAGCCAGGGAGATCATTCTGACCCTCTAAGACTTTCATAAAGATACTTCTGAGCCCACATTGAGACAGAAAGCTACAGAAAGTCATTTATATCTCAGACAGTGTTCAAGGTCTCTTGACAATAATAAGCAAAACAGCCATATCCAGATTGTTCAGGCTAGAGTCAATAAGTATGGCAACATGTGTTAAGTCACCCCAAGTATATATTTAAAGCTATGACTCTCATTCCTTCCATGACCCCATAAGATACACATGTTTTGTATCTCTGATGTTAAAACTCAGAATGAGGGGCAGCTAGATGGTACAGTGAATAGAGCACCAGCTCTGGAGTCAGGGAGAACCTGAGTTCAAATCCAGTCACAGACACTTGACACTTACTTGCTG
This sequence comes from Gymnobelideus leadbeateri, assembly GCA_011680675.1. NCBI lineage: Eukaryota > Metazoa > Chordata > Mammalia > Diprotodontia > Petauridae > Gymnobelideus > Gymnobelideus leadbeateri. The sequence goes on along the minus strand of WOXC01005522.1, from coordinate 45,189 downwards.
TGTGACCTTGGGTAAGTCACTTAACCCAATTGCCTTGTCTCCCCCACTCCAAACAAAAAGAAAAAGACTCAATATGAGACTGACAGTTGATAAACAAGGAAGGCTTCTCTGTCACCCCACAATTGACTAAATGGTTCTAGGTCAACAGAAAAGAGTTCACCAAAGGGAGCCATTTGTCTTGGCAGATGGGAAAAGGGATACATTGTTGTGGGGATTTAAAAAAACAATATAAAGTAATAAGATTTGACTGAAGGAAAAATAGATTGAACCATTATAGCCATGAATGTTAATGAAATAAACCCCACCACGAAAGTGAAAAGATTTGCAGAACTAGATAAGCATGGCATTTATACCCATGGCCTGGGACAAAGAAGTACACAATATCCAGTTATAAAATTGGCTCTTCACTTTCACCATTTGGAGAGTTCCCTCTCTTTTTATGCACTAGCAGCCTCTGGGTCGGTGATTCTTCCTCAGCCCTGCCGCGGGATGGCAGGGCTCCCTAAAATCGGCTCCCCACACTTGGCATCTTCTCTTCAGCTCATAGTCCTGGGGATTTGTCTTTAGCACTCAGACGTTAAGTAGCTGTTCAGGACCATGGACAGCACAGGGCAGAATTCCCACATGGTCCTGGGTCTCTTGATTCTCTGTTCATTTTTCTGTTTTGCCTCATCTCATCACATATATTTCCATTATTGTGACTATGTCCCTATCATTTACCTATATCAGCTTTATCATCTATATCTTGTCTCTATCTACCTGTACCAGCAGGGGAAATGGGTACAGAGAGATACTGAAACTTAATGCTGACTCAGAGCCCCATTGTTCCTTGCCTGGCTTACCCTTCAGTGTTGGGAGAGGCTCTGTTGAGGAAGGAGACACCAACTCAGTATCTCTTTGCATTGTCGGTTCTTTATCATGTGCCCATAACTGCATATTAATCAGTTTCTTGCTACCTTGGGAAGAACTGAGAAGCCAGTGCTCAACCTTTCCTGCTGAGGTGGACCTCTCTGAATTGCTTAAAGTTACGTATAAAAGCTAGACCCACCTTAAAGCAATTGCTGATATTCAGTGGTCAGCTTGTCACCACATTATTTCCTTGAAAACTTAAAAAAATTTTTTTATTAACTTAAAACTTAATTTGTAATTAACTAACTTAAAAACTCATGGGGCAGCTAGGTGGCACAGTGAATAGAATGCCAGCACTGGAGTCAGGAGGACCTGAGTTCAAATCCAGCCTCAGACAATCAACACTTACCATCTGTGTGACCTTGGGCAAGTCACTTAACCCCAATTGCCCTGCCTTCCTCCCTCAAAAAAAAAAAAAACAAAAACATTTTAATTCTCTTTGTCCTGGGGTTTGCCTCATTATTCAAGGTGAAAGTCCAAATAAGGCATTCCTTTCAACAGAAAGAAGAAGGAGGCCTGAGGATCCCTTAATGTTTTTTTGGAAAGATGGGTCTGAGCTCACCAAGGATATTTGGGGAAAGACTGTCAGCCCTGGAGTCTGGCAAGACTAAGGGTCTATTCTGCTCTCTAATTAGCCTCATGAGTTTGATGAGACAATTTAACCCCTCTGATTTGGCCAGATGATGAGAAAATAAATCCAGGGAGAATCAAGGAATCTCTGAATTAGAAGGACTTGTTGAAGGTATGAATGAAATCTAACCCTCTCCCTGACTCATGACTGAATCCATGGGATTTATTGAGGGTCAGTAGAACTAAAGCACAGAAAAAGCTTTATTTTCCTAGGGCGCTGAATAAACAAAAACTACCTTCATTGTCCCTTTTTCACAGGGTGTCAGATTGATATTTATTAAATTTCATCATGTCACTTTCTCAAAAATCTCCACCCCCTTCCTCTTGACTCTAGGCTCAAATGCAAAAGCCTCAAGATGGTATTTAATATTCTGTATAATTTGAACCCCTTTAGGAAGCAAAAAATTGGGAAAGAATTTTTACAACTAATGTCTCTGATATAAGTCTCATTTCTAAAATATACAGAGAACTGCGTCAAATTTATAAGAATACAAGTCATTCCCCAACTAATAAATGGTCAAAGGATATGAACAGGCAGTTTTCAGAGTATGAAATTAAAGATATCTATAAGCATATGAAAAATGCTCTAAATCACTATTGATTAGAGAAATTAAAATCAAAACAACTCTGAGGTACCACATTTCACCAGTCAGATTGACTAACATGACAAAACAGGAAAAATACAAATGTTTGAGAAGGTGTGTGAAAATGGGAACACTGATATACTGTTGGTGGAGTTGTGAGCTGATGCAACCATTCTGGAGAGCAATTTGGAACTATGCCCAAAGGGATATAAAAAAAGTTCATAACCTTTGACCCAGCAATAACACTTCTAGGGCTGTATCCTAAAGAGATCATAGAATTGGAAAAAGTCCCATATGTAAAAAATATTTTAGCAGCTCTTTCTGTGGTGGCAAACAATTGGAAATCAAGGAAATGCCCATCAATTGGGGAATGGCTAAACAAGTTTTGGTATATGAATGTAATGGAATACTATTGTGCTATAAGAAATGAGGAACAGACAGACTTCATAATAACCTGGAGAGACATGTATAAACTGATGCTGAGTAAGAGGAGCAGAACAGGGAAACTTTGTCCACAGTTACAGACACATCGTATGTGTGATGACAAACTGTGGGGAGCCAAAGAAACCTGGTTCCAGACTCAGATATTAAATCCTAATAGTGGACTTTAAAAGAAGAATCTCTTTGAGATGTGACTTTTTTGTTTAGTTAGCTCCTGAGTTCTTTGTTATTAATTACACTTTTAAAGGATGTTACTTGAGTTCTGACATCAATAGGTTATCCACCAAGATTTTAGTTATTTCCACCATGAGGCAGCCAGGTGGCACAATGGACAGAGGAACATGCCTAGTGTCAGGAAGAATTGAGTTCAAAGTCAGATTGTTGAGCACAACTGTACCCTTCCCTCCCCAAACTGATCAGTGAGCAGGAATTTCAGCCTATGGTAAAAACCAGGCTGGAGATTTCTCCATCCTCCCCTGTCCCCTGCCCTCCTCCTGATCACCTGATCCAGATATGTCTCCATCCTTTGTCCCCTGCCCCAACCCTGATCACCCCATCTCCGCCTATCCTAGGCTCCCTGTCCCTCTGCCTAGGGTAAATTTCTAGTGCAAGAAATTCAAATGTACACTGACCAATCACTGATTGCAGTTTCGGCTTATGTAACCCAAATATTGAATCTCTTTAAAAACCGGTACACTGTCCTTGTCAACTCACTGTATGATTTGGGTATGTGACCCAGGGAGTCCTGCAACAATAAAATCTACTTCGAATTTAGATCTCAGGATCTGCTGTCTTGCTCCTTTTAAGCTCAACATTTGGAAGCCCCAGCGAGATCTGTGGTGTATCATGGCACCATGAAGATCCCTGAATAAGAAGACCTCTTGGCCTTGGGAGGTAGGCATCTGCTCTCCCCGATCCCTATCGGGGATAGCCCCTGAGGACATGCCAGGGCCCAAGGTCTCAAGGAGGGAAAGATAGCTTATGCCTCCCGACTTTGACCTGCTCCTCATTTGGCCTTTTTGTGGATCCAGAACCTCCAGTTTGGGGGTGAGTAAAGTTCTGTCCTGTTTCCTGGAGGTGGGGAGGGCTAGACATAACCATTTGTGCGTGGGGCATCTCCTCCCCGGGCAAAGCTCGAGATGTCATCCTTCTTGCCTGTAAATGGTCTGCTTACATGGGTAATGTCTATCTCTCTATGTGTCCTTTATTACCTTGAACCCATTTGTTCCCTGTTCAGAATCTGAGGGAGGTAAACAAGCCATATATGGATGATAATTTGTCTGTCTGTCTCCATTCTGTATTCGTAAAGTTTTGTCTTGAGCTCATTTGCTTAAAGCCTCCCCGTTTTCATTCTGCAAAGCAGGTATTTGAGTGGCTATCAAACAAGCACCTTCAAGGTATCTTTTCTGATTTCCACTGGGAAGATATATTTGTTTATCAGACTATACTGTTTGTCTGTCTTTTCATCCTAGAACCTGGGAGGTTCAGCCAGTACATCAAAAACTCCCCTGGGCTGCATACTAAGCCATTTTATAGCAGCCTATCAGGACTAGGCAGATTATGGAGCCCCCTTGAAGAAGAGGAAACTCATTTCTTATTGCATGAATGAGTGGCCCAGTTTGGGGGTGGGCTGGGCCCCTCAGGGAAGTTTCAACAAGCAAATTATCTAATCAGTGTGACAGATGGTCACAGGGAATCCAGGACATCCAGATCAGTTCCCTTTTATTGATATCTGGCTAGATTTCGTCACCTATCCCCCTCTGGCTTAGAAAATGTTCTTTCCAAAGGGGTATCTGAATCCTTCACCCGATCTCAGACCCTCTTATTGACCCTGAGGCCCCTAAAAATGCCTAAGCCTTAAATATTCCTTTTTTTCCCCCAGTCCACCCCTGACATTAAAAGGAAACTCCAGAAACAGGAGGGTTTTGAGTATGTAGTTATATCCCAGCCGGTAGAAACCGCCCAAAAGTCTTATGACAAAAGCAACAGCTCCTCTGATAAAGCAGACAAGGGGCTTGCTGGGATCCTTGTGGCGGCACTTCATACTCCCAAACAGGGTGCCGAGTGGGTGCCACACCACGTGGTGCCTGCCCCCTCTTGTGAGGGACCAATGCACCTACTATATGTAATTAGGCCATTGGAAAAATGAATGCCCCCAGAAAAAGAAAAAAAAAAACAAAAACCTGATGCTCTCCAGAGGGTCTAGCATCCATTGATTGATGGGCCCTGGGGATTTTTTCACTAGACCCCCTTAGCCTCCTTCCCCCTTCACATGGTGTCTTCATTGTCCTGGATTTCAAAGATGCTTTCTTCACTATCCCCTTAACTCCTGCTAGTCAATCCCTTTTTGCTCTCACCTGGATAGATCTAGAGGGTAGGTATTCTGGCCAGTTAACCTGGACATGTCTGCCCCAGGGTTTTGAGTACTCCCCTGCCCTCTTCGATGAGTCCCTCCATAAGAATCTTATCCTCTTCTGAGAATCCCACCCCTCCTGCTCCTTAATTACGACCTCCTCCTTGTGGCACCTACTGAAAGCACTCTTTTATCTGCCACCTCCTACCTTCTTTCTCTCTTGCAGTCTTTGGGTTACCTGGTTTCTTCTAAGAAAGCCCAGATCTGTTTATCCCAGGTCACCTATCTTGGTTACATTCTCTCAGGGGGCACTCAATCTCTTTCCCCTTCCCGAATCCAAACCATTTTAGGCTTACCAACCCCAAAGACTAAAAAACAGGTTCGAGAATTTTTTTGGTACAGTAGGTTACTGCCGGCTCTAGATTTGGGGTTTTGCAGAAATTGTGAAACCTCTTTATTTTGCCACTGCCAGCGCCTGACCCCTTTCTTGGTCTGGCCTAGAGCCAGATACCCTTTGGTATTTTGATACCCTTAAGGCCCCCTTGGCCTCATCAGCTGCCTTAGCCCTACCTGATGTTACCAACCCTTTCTATCTTTTTGTTGCTGAATCTAATGGGGTAGCCAAAGGAGTCCTCACCCAAACCCTGGGTTCCTGGTGCCACCCTGTCGCCTATCTTTCCAAATATCTAGATTCAGTGGCTGCTGGCTGGCCCCATTGGCTCCAGGCATTTGCTGCAATGGCTGATAAGCTTTCCTTGGATCAGCCCCTTTCCATCTTGGCCCCTCATTCTGTGGAGGCTCTCCTCCATAGAAATCCCACCCACTGGCTTTTTAACTCCCACTATCCCAATGCTCTCCTCCTGGATCAGCCTCCTCTGACTTTTTCAAGAACCTGTGTTCCTAACTTGCCACTCTGCTTCCTGACCCTGAACCTACTCCACTCTCCCCCTCTGTCTACCTTTGCCTTCAGGTGGTTGATCAGGTCCAGGCTGTGAGATCTGATCTCACTGACACACCCCATAAGAATGGAATCTCTACATTTGTGGGTTTTTTGTCAGCTTAGTGGAAAATCTACTATTATTTCTCATCTAGAATTAGAACATGTGCAGAAAGTTATGCAACTGCTTAAGATCATTTTAACAGTTTTCGACTAACTTTCTTCATCAAGGTTTAATGAGTCAATGGATAGACAAAGGATGATTCCTTTGCCAGTAAATCAAAAGGAAAAAAGGGAGGAGTCAGGTTGGTGGCTCCTTCCAGGAGACCACCTCCCTAATAGTAGCAAAAACACTCCATAACAAAATTGCAGCTAGGGGAACACTGGGAGGTTGATTTCACTGAGATAAAACCACATGTGCAGGGCTACAGGTACCTCCTGGTATTGGTGGATACATTCTCTGGGTGGATAGAAGCATTCCCTGTGAAAAATGAAACTGCCCTAAAAAAAGTAAGGAAATTGTCCCTCAGGTTCGCTTCCCCATGAGAACTGGGGCAGATCCTTGGCATCAGGGGATGGAGGCCACTCAGCTTTGACTTCCTTGAGCAGCCAGCATCTGAAATTTTATCAGAGCTCAGAACTCAAGGCTGAGAAAGTCCAGACCATCCCCTGACACATATTTGGAAGACAACCACCCATTTTTCCTCTAATCCGGGAAGACCTAAACGCTGAAATCACTAACTCTTACCTCATCAAATTCCTACAGGGTCTGCAGGCACTCAGAAAAACTCCTCCCCTCAGTCCTCACCACCCTCCAGATCCTGATCCCAAGCTCAGGCGCAGCTCACCTGTTTCAACCTAGAGATTCTGTGCTGGTAAAGAAATTCACCACTAAGGGTCTGGAGAAGGGGAAGGGGCCACACGTCATGATCCTCACTGCATCCACTGCTGTCAAAGTGGATTCTATTACCACATGGCCCCATTATACCAGAGTGAAGCCTGCTGTCACCTCATAATGGAAAGCAGAAGTCCACGTGGACCCCCTAAAGCTAAGACTTATCCAATCCTCTTCCTGATCTCCCTTTTACCTCCTTGTATGGTCCCCCACAATCCCCATGCCCGAGACCAAGCTATACCTGGGTGGTAACCACAGGAAATGGACAATCCTGGACTTTCCAGAACCCAGAGCACATATGGCTCCCCCTCAACTCCCTTTTCCCCCAAACTGGACAATTTGGGGGAACATCAGCAGATGCAGGCTACCTGCTCTGTTCAGACACAGGATGTCTGTGAGCCTGCCCTTGTGTCACAGTTTACTACTCCACCCCCTCTCCTAGCCCTGGTGCCTCCCTGTGCTTACAGAGCAGGAAGTAGTGGGGGATCAGACCCATTGTTCTGAATCCATACAATCATGTCAAACCCCTTGCAACCCATGCTCAATCTGACCATTCAAAACCCCTCTTACCCTGCCTGGGGACTCCCAGTCTCTGGGTCCTGGGAATCATTGTCCCTGCCTGGGGGACTATGGTCACTCTGGAGGAGGAGGGGCAGGTGGGAAAGATGATAGTACTGACTGTAACCAACAAGCCTCCTGTGCCCCTCCCCGATCATCATCCCATTGCTTAGCTATCCCTGCCCCAAAAGGGAACCCTGATGTCCAAATCACAATACCAGCTGTCACCATATGGGCCCCCTCATCTTCAAAGATTCAGGAGTCTTTTAATTATCAGGTCCCCTTACTTACCTTCCTGTCAGATGTTCATAAAACACTTAACAGCACTAACCACAAGTTGGGAAAAGATTGCCGGACCTGAGTTGAACCCCAGCCTCCTTAATATGTAGGGGTGGCACTGATGAGGGAAGGGTAATAGGTTCTACCAGGGACCCTGATCACTCTCAGTGACCAGAAACCCTGCAATTCAGTCTGGAAAGGATTCACCAAGCTCAAGCAAACCTGGAAGCTGAGATTGTAAAGTTTATTGTTACACTGCACAGCACAGTGGGCAAGGATTCTTATGGAACCTGCAACCTTACAGAAATCACAGGTATAGTTTTAAGGAGTCAAGACAATAAATCAGGTGTCAATTATGCTAACTAGGTGAGTAAGGGTGGGATCAGAGAGGAATTAAGGAGTGGTCATTGCTTAAAGGACCAGGCACTTTTAATATCAACTGTGCAGGCCCATGATTCACTGGGAAATAGCCCAAGGTGGGGCTACCTGGAGGTGTGGTTTTAGGCCTGACACGTCACTAAAGTCAACCAACCATCAGCCATGGCCACAGAGGAGTGCCCAGTTTGCCACCAATCAATGTCAAGCTTGACAAGATGGATGTCGGGAACCAAGGCCAATGGAGACACAGTACGGGTATAATTGGCTAAGGAGTTACCCTGATAGATAGGGTACTGAAGGATCCATGGTGCAGCTGGCCACTCTAACTAAGGGAGATAACATTTGCCTAAGCTAAAATGTTTATAGATAGTTTAGTGAAGGATTCATAGGTAGCTTGTTATTGTTCCAAGCAGAGATAAACAGTTCACGAGCTGTTGCTGGGCAGAGTGCTGGCAGGGGGAAGGGGCAGAGTTAATGCTCTGAGGCTGGGGAGGGGGAAGTGTGATTTTACAGACATAGATCCCAAAGCACCCCATTTACAAACTGATGTTACAGATTGATATTACAGACTGATGTTACAAACATAGAATGATGTTACAAACATATATACATCCCAAGCACCCCATCAGCACTAAATGCCTCAGTCACCCCTACTTCCAACATAGAGAATTGTGAGTGGGACCACCCAAGGCTCACCCTCGGGGATGTACAGGGAACAGGTTTCTGCCTCATATCATCCAGCACTCCTTTATCCAGCTCTCAGTATAGTTCAATTTGTGGACAAACCCATGAGATTCAGGCCTCTAGCTCAGACTACTTCCCTGCCTCTCTAGGAGCCTGGTGGGCATGCCACAATGGCCTCACCCAGTGTGTCTCTGCTACAGTGTTCCTCAGAAAACAACACACTGAGGACCCCCTGTGCATCCTAGTGGCTATAATTCCCCAGGTCACCCTTCTCCCAGGTGAATAAGGTTGGCATTACCTTTCCTCAGAAAGGCAACTGAGCCACCACCTAAGGTGGGCAGTACCACTCCTCATTCCCATCTCAGTGGGCTTGGGCCTTGTGGGTTCTGCAGCAATCAGGATGGCAGCCTTGATTAAGGGGGAGGCCAACTATCAGGCCTTAAGTACACAGGTAAATATCAACCTCTCCCAGGGTAAGATTTTAGGACCAAACAAGAATTAGAGAGCATTATAAAATGCAAAACGGATAATTTTGATTACATTAAATTGAAAATCTTCTGTAGAAACAAAGCCAATGTAACCAAGATCAAGAGGGAGGTGGGAAATTGGGAAAGAATTTTTACAACTTGTGTCTCTGATAAAGGACTCATTTCTAAAATTTATAGAGAATTGAGCCAAATCTATATGAATACAAGTCATTCCCCAATGGAGAAATGGTCAAAGGATATGAACAGGCAGTTTTCAGAGAAAGAAATTAAAGATATCTATAAACATATGAAGAAATACTCTAAATCACTATTGATTAGAGAAATGCAAATCAAAACAACTCTGAGATACCACATCCCTCCAGTCAGATTGGCTAAGATGACAAAACAAGAAAGTGACAAATGCTGGAGAGGATGTGGACAAGTTGGAACACTAATACATTGCTGGTGGAGTTGTGAACTTATCCAACCATTCTGGAGAGCAATCTGGAATTATGCCCAAAGGATTATAAATAATTTCATACCTTTTGACCCAACAATACCACTTCTAGGGTTATATCCCAAAGAGATCATAGAAGTGGGAGGAAGACCCATATGTACAAAAATATTTATAGCAGCCCTTTTTGTGGTTGCAAAGAATTGGAAACTAAAGGGGTGACCATCAATTGGGGAATGGATAAACAAGTTGTGGTATATGAATGTAATGGAATATTATTGTGCTATAAGAAATGAGGAGGTGACAGATTTCATAATTACCTGGAGAGACTTATACAAACTGATGCTGAGCGAGGAGAGTAGAATCAGTAGAAATTTGTATACAATCACAAACATACCATATCTGTGATGATCAACTATGACATACTGGACTCTTTTCAGCAATGCAGTGATATAAGTCAATCCCGAAAGACTCAAGAAAGAGAGAAATGCGCCATCCAGAGATATAACTAGAAAGAACTGAGCCTAAATCCTGATGGAAGCAAACTAAATGATCTTTTTCTTTTCATTGCTTAGTTTTATTTCTTCCTTACCATCTTTCATCCCACCTAGTACAATACGCCTTTGTAATTGGAATAATGTCTAATATGAATGCATTTGCAGATCCTATACTGGACTATATGCTGTTGTGGGGGGAGGAGGGAGGGAAGTAAAGGAAATTTGAAAATCAAGGAACCATGGAATTGAATCTTGTTAACTGAAACTAAACTAATATATTAATTAAAAAAAAAAAGAAAAAAATATCAACCTCTCCCACAGAGCAGTCCATCTCAACCCAGGAAAGACAAGTGGACTCTCTGGCAGAGGTGGTTCTCCAGAACTGCAGAGGCCTTGACCTTCTTTCTCTTAAACATGGTGGCCTGTGTGCAGCCCTTGGTGAGGCTTGTTGCTTCTATGCAAACAGCTCTGGAATGGTGAGGGAGAGTCTGAAGTTGGTACTCCAGAATATCGCTAATAGATAGAAGGAGCTGGAACATTCTGAGAATGGGTATCAGTCCCTGTTCCAGACATCCCCCTGGCTCACTACATTGGTATCAGCCTTGGTTGGTCCTCTCCTCCTCCTGACCATAGCACTGATTGTAGGACCCTGTTTCATTAATCGCTTTCTACAATTTTTCAAGTCCCATGTTAACTCTGTTAAAATGTTAATTACCAGAGACCCCTGCTACCATCCTTTAGGAACAGAATTGGGTAACCTGGATGATGTGGCCCCAGCCAAGTCAAAGGTTTGACATACCTACAAAGAAAAGAAGGGAATGTTTAGCACAACTGCACCCTTCCCTCCCCCAACTGATCAGTGAGCAAGAATTTCAGCCTATGGTAAAAACCAGGCTGGAGATTTCTCCATCCTCCCTTGTCCCCTGCCCTCCTCCTGATCACCTGATCCAGATATGTCTCCATCCCTCGTCCTCTGACCCCCTCCTCATCACCCCATCTCCGCCCATTCTAGGCTTCCTGTCCCTCAGCCTAGGGTAAACTTCTAGAGCAGGGGAAATTTAAATGTACACTGACCAATAACTGCTTGTAGTTTTGGCTTAAGTAACCCAAATATAGAATCTCTTTAAAAACCAGCTCACTGTCTGATTTGGGTATGTGACCCCGGCAATCCCGCAGCAATCAAATCCACTTCCAATTTTAATCTCAGGGATCTTCTGTCTCTCCTTTATGTTCTACAAAACAAAGACACTTTTTTTTTTTAAAGCAATTGGGGTTAAGTAACTTGCTCAAGGTTACACAGCTAGTCATTATTTATGCGTGGGTGCTCATTTTCTGAGGCCGGATCTGATCTCGGGTCATCCCAACTCCGAGGCCGGCGCTCTTACTCACTGCGCCACCTAGCCACCCCTCACAAAGATACTTTCTACCTGGATGATGCTGGGCAAGTCACAATACTTCTCCTTGCCTCAGTTTCCTTATCTGTAAAAAAGGATAATAACCTTTCCCTGAAGAACAAGGAAGATGATATTTGTAAACTGCATGGAACATAGTAGGCACCCTATTAATATTAGATGTTTTTATTGTAAATGTTACTATTTCTTCACCATCTGTGCTCTCCTTACACTATTATCTTCTCATCTTGTATTCAACTATTTCCTTCTTGAGTTTAGTGTTGTCTTGTTCTAGCTGTTTGTCCTTCATTCTCCAAGAGGATTGTGACCTCAGGAAGCTGATGCCAAGACTTGCAACTGAATTGGATTTAAGCGAGACAGGGCAGTGCAAAGTTACCAGCCTCACACTTTCCCTGACAGCCATCTGGGTCCAGTGGCCAGATGTAGATCAGGATGACTGGACTTGGACCATCATGCAGTAGGGGGCCTTGGTTTTTAATAGCTCTCAGCTTGACTGAGGCAATATCCATTCAGTGATTAAGGCTAAAAAAAAAGAGGCAGAGAATGGCCTTTATACCTAGTCAAAATAATGAGTTTGGGAGGGGGCTTAGGGTTTCTGGCCAAGACAGAAGCAATTATTATTTGCATTCATTGTGAGCCAATCAAGACCCAAACAGTAAGGGCTTGGCCTGGAACCCATTCTTGGCCAAGGAAAAGGAGCCAGAGTAATTTGGGGTAGAGGTTAGTCCTTAAGAAAAAAGGTTTCGGGGTGGCTAGGTGGCGCAGTGAGTAGAGCATCGGCCCTGGAGTCAGAAGGACCTGAGTTCAGGTCGGGCCTCAGACACTTAACGCACACACAAACAAAAAAACCTAGCCATGTGACCTTGGGCAAGTTACTTAACCCCAATTGCCCTCCAAAAAGCAAAAAAACAAAAAAACAAAACAAACAAAAAAAAAGGTTTCACAGACTAAGTACCTGGAGATACAAAGAGGCAAGAAAACAAAACAAGACCTGGACTTTTCCTAGTGGTATGTAAATTTTAAATTTCCTTCTATTCCTCTAGAAACTGTCCTGAGAAAATTTACTCAGAGCCTGAAGCCATCCTTAGATGGGAAGCCAGGGGTGAATCTCAACTGTCCCTGAGTCCTTGTGTTATAAAAACCCCAGACTTAAGCCCATTCAGAACTCAGTGTGAGGCTTGCTGTGTTCCCCAAAACAGGTAACTGGGTAATAAGGAAATCACAGTTTGTGGAGTGAAAGAAGAGATACTTTTATTGATGTTTTCCAGTTTTTCCAGTGGCCTCTTTATAAGGTGGGGGAACGACTCCCTTCTATTGAGAGTGAGGCCCAAGGGAGCCTGAAGCTGAGCAGGTAGAAAATGCCTAAAGGGAGAAACAAAGGTTACTTGCAAGTGAGTCTGTGAATGGACACAGGTAAGAATAGAGGCCTGGGTGACTTGGTGGTGGGTTGGGTCAAATGAGTCTGGCCAGCAGCTGGGTTGAAATTCCTGGACCAAAAGTTCAACCAACTCAATTGAGTCTGGCTAGGGACTGGGGAGACCAGGAGGCTGTTCCTGGGGGGGCAAGACGTTGATGGGCGGCTCCCTGAGGTGAGCCCCTCAGAATTCATGCCTCAGCATCCATATTCCTGGAACAGGAGGTAGACACAGTTTGGCCAGACCCTGAATCAAAGAGGGGGTCTGCTGATGAGCCTTCTCACCAGGCTTTCAACCAAGGGAAATTCTGCTTTAACCCACAATCAGCAAGTTAATTGGGAAAGGAGTCCCTTCAATTCTCCCTGATACTCCCTTGGGAAACAAATTTAGCTAAAGCTGGTTGAGACTCTGTGTTAGGTGTTTTTGTGTGAAAGAGCCCGGATTAACTGTCTGAAAAAGAAAAATCTTCCCCCTCTGCCTTTTACATTCTTAACCAAATTTGGAATAGGGAGAGGATCCAGGTCTTTTAGTATGTAAATTGTTCTTAACTTCCAGCTTCTAAAGAGAAAACTTTTTTTTCTATTTATCTGAAATGTCTGAGGTAGCTTAAAGATTACTGATAGTGTTAGGTGGGGTGGAGCCACTACCCCCCTCCTCACCCCCCAATCTTTAGAAGATCTGGAGATGTTGGGAAAGACTGCTAGTGAGTTTTGTAGCCTGACTTCATAACCAGCAAACCAAGTTAGGGGAAGTTAGGAGGGATTATATCTATCCAACTTTCAGAAAGTAACTATGAAAGGGTTCAATTGAAATTTAGTTCTAAAAGGTTAGTTCAAATAAATGTTAATCCCCAAGGTCCCTGTTTAGAAGGGAAGTAAAAAGTTAACTAGACCCCATCATCTGGGTCAAACCCTTTGTCTCTGAAAGGAAATAGGATTTCAGCTTTTTTTAAGGAAAAGAGTAAAATGTAGAAATAGTGTCAAAGAAATTTCTAAATTGAATTAAATCAAATCGAACTGATTATGGAAGGGATGTGATAAAAAAATGTGAAACCATTATATTTGGGTATAAATGTTTATTTGAACTCTTGGCTATTATGAAAATGTATACAGTGATTTAAAGTTATAATTTAATTCCTGTGTAAGGCGGTTTGGAAAGGAATTCACCTAAATTGTTAATAGAATGCCAATTTTAAATGCATAACGTTTGAGACATTGCACATTTCTAAATTATGTAATTTGGTAAAAATTATGAACTCTGATGTTAAAAACAATTTTCTTATTACTATTCAGAAGCTGTTAGGTCACCAAAGGATATAGTTATGTATGTTAATGTGTATGTGTGAAATATATAATGTATATATATTCCATATATAGTATAATATATAAAATATAAAGTACTTCCAAGATAAGGAGAATTTATTTTTTTTCAAATGCTTTATTAATTTCTGGTTTACATCACTCATTTCTGCCAGATTTTGAGTTACAATTTTTTTTCCCATTTTTCCCCTACCACCACCCCAGAATAGCAGTCCCACAGGATCTCCCCTCATCCAATCTGCTCTCTTCGATATCTTCTCCCATACCCCCTTTGACTTTTCCAGTAGGGCGAGGTGAATCTCTATGCCCCAATGCCTGTATATCTTATTTCCCAATTGTATGTAAAATAGTATTATTAATAGTATTTATATATTTTTAAACATTTGATTTTAAAACTTTGAACTCCAGATTCATTTCCTTCCTCCCTTGTCACCCACCCTTACTGGGAAGATAAGCAATTCACTATATCTTCTACATGTGTAGCTATGCAAAATATTACCATGGTAGACATATTGTAAAAGACTGACTATATTCCCCTCCCTCCTATCCCACCTCCCACTTGTTCTATTCTCTACTTTGATCCTGTCCCTTTTCAAAAGTGGGTGCTTCCTACTTCCCTCCCCCCAGCCTGCCCTCCCTTCCATAATCCCCCCTCTCATCCCCTTCCTCCCTACACTCCTGTAGGGTGAAATATCCTATTTAGTATGTATGTCATTCTCTCCCTGAGCCAGATTCAATGAGAATAAGGTTTTGCCTTTTTGCCTTCCTGTTCTTCCCCTCCATTGTACCCATTTTCCCTTGCCTCTTCTATATGAGATAGTTTACCCCATTCTGTGTCTCCCCATTTCCTCTCATTATGTTCCTCTCTCACCTCTTAATTTTACCTTTTAAGTATCATTGATAAGGAGAATTTATATGTCTTTTGTTCCAAAACATGTTATTATTTTTATTGTTTTAAAGCAAATATATCTAATGAAATACTTAGCAGTCTTCAAATATGATAACCACATTCTATGTATCTATGTAGCTATCTAAATATGATAACAGTTTAGTTCATCATTTCACAGGACCTAGATCAAAAGACATGTTGATATCCTAAGAATACAATTGCATCACCCTTTAGATATCATTTTTAAAGTCAACATTTCTTATCAAATAATTTCCCAAAAATCACAATAAAATTTTAAAGCATAATGATAAAAGCAATGTTACAGATTTAAAACAAATCTCATTGTTTTGATAAGACAGATCTAGAACAAAAATGTTTTGCCAATCAAATGACATCAACTCAGATGGATATGTTTTCCAAATTATATAGAAAAACACTTTTTTGAGCTATAATTTTAATTCTCTTGACTGACTGCAGTCAGTTATAAAAATATTTATACCAGAACTTTTTATTCCAGTAAAAAACAAGAAGCAAAATAAGTATCAATCAACTGTGGAATAGCTAAAGAAATTACAATATATAAATTCAAGGGAATATTATTGAAGAGTAATGAGAAACATCAGGACTTCAGGGGGGAAAGCCAGGACATTTATAAAACTTTAATCACAGTAAGTAATTTTGGATGTCTAATGAGGTCTCTTATACCAGGAAATCTAATGAGGTCTTGAGCAAGACTCCTGACATTGTTAAGTATATCAACAAGTTTTATCTCCAGCAAGATATTCCCAATGTATAGTCAAATTCTGTTCAAATCCAAGGTAAATTATTCAACATCACAGTAACAAGTCTATTTTCTAACCACTAACTCCAAAGAGGTCAAAGGTGCTCAAATTCTATGAAAATCTGAAACATTTTCTAGGGAAAAAGAGGCAGAGGTGGTGAAGTTCTACAGTCAAAACATGACCTGAAGCTGACTGATGCCCATATCATGAGGTTCTTATTGTAAAGTTCAGAATCAAATTGAAGAAAATAACCTACAGACATGGCCTAAATAACATTGCTTGTGGATAAGATTTGGAAGTGATGCATAGATTTAGGGGATTAGATCTGGTAGGCAGAATGCCAGAAGAACTAGGGACAGAGGTTCTTAATACTGTACAGGAGGCAACTCCATATATTCCAAAGAAAAGAAACAAGAAAGCAAAATGGCTGTCTGATGAGGCCTTACAAATAGCTGAGGAAAGAAAAGGGACATGTACCCAAGTGAATTCAGAATTCCAGAGAATAGCAAGGAGAGATAAGGTTTTCTTAAATGACCAAGGAAAAAAACTAGAAGAAAACAATTGAATGAGACAATATGAGACAAGAGATCTTTTCAAGAAAATCTGAGCTATCAAAGGAGTATTTCCTACAAAAATGGGTATGAGGACTTCTGGAGCTAAGATGGCAAGGTGAGGCAGTAACTTGTCTGGGCTTTACCAAATTCCTTTCCAAATAACCTTGCAATAATGCCTCAGAACTAACTTCTAAGCAGTGAAGCAGATTACCAGCCCAGGACAGCATGCAGGGTGAGCAGGAAACATGTCACTAATAGTGAGAGAAGGGTGCAGTCAAGACAGCTCCTGGCAGGTGTCACCCTAGGGGGCCATGTAATATTTTAGGGAAATCATGAGAAACATTGTGATATTGGAATCCATTTTTAGGGGCTTCATGCACTGTATAAAATATGCAATGTCTAGTGAAGTCTGTGCTGCAGGGAGAGGCCAGCCCTCATTAATTAGATCCATTAGTTTAATCATGAAAATTTCTCCAATGTACACCCATGTATGAGCTCCAGGTGGAGGCTTTCCTACAATTAATGCTTCTATAAGGCTTCCTTCCAGGGCGAATTTTGTGGTGTCTAGTAACATGCCTCTTCCAAGAAGAGCCAGGTCCTTATTAAGCACTTCCATAAGTCTTCTCTCCACTATGAATTCTTGATGTAAAGGACTTCTAGGTCGGTATCCCAAAGAGATCCCAAAAATTTGGAAAAGGACCCATGCATTAAAATGTTGCAGCTTTTTGTGGGGGCTAAGAACTGGAAATCAAGGGAATGCCCATCAATTTGGGAATAGCTAAACAAGTTGTGGCACATGAATATGATGGTATGCTATTTTGATATAAGAAAGACTTCAATGAACTAATGCTGACTGAGGGAAGCAGAACCAAGAGAACATTGTACACTTAACAGCCAGTGTACAGGACTGATTTTGATAGACTTAGCCCTTCTCATCAATGCAAGGACCTAAAACAAATTGAAAGGACACATCATTGGAAAATGCCCTCCACATACAGAGAAAGAATCATGGAGTCAGAATGCAAAGCAGACTATTTTCTTTTTTGTTTTATTTTGTTATTTTTTCCTTCGCATGATTTTTCCCATTTGTTACAATTCTTCTATGCAACATAAGAAATTGTGCTTAATAGGAATGTATATGTAGAGCCCATATCAGATTACTATCCATCTTGGGGGAGGGGGAGAAAATTTGAAACTTAAAGAAGTGAATACTGAAAACTAAAAATGAATAAATAAATTGGGGGAGTAGGAGAAGAAATCAGCCCTGTAGGTGATTGAGCCAGCTTTTGAAGGGCAAGGCTGATGATGAGATGAAATCTTGTGCAAGAATTGGACAACTGGGAAAATTTAGATCTGATCAAAAAGTAAAGCTTCTAGAAGAATTCTGGCCCATTGTATTTTAGTCAGGTCTGAAGGGAGGATTACCCGTCTTGTCTAGTTTGCCCCTAGACAAGGGTGATCTGGATAAAGATAAATCTCTGTCTAAAACTGAGTCAGATGTCCTCTAGTCCCTCATTAGAGTCTAGTCCCCTTTCCACATTGATTACATTCATAAGGTTTCTCTCCAGTGTGGATTCTCTTTCATGTTCAGTGAGATGAAAGCTACTTCTAAAAGCCTTTCCACATTGATTATATTCATAAGGTTTCTTGCCAGTGGGGGTGCTTTCATGCTAAGTAAGGCTGGAGCTTTCTGTGAAAGTCTTTCTGCAGGGGCGGCTAGGTGGCGCAGTGAATAGAGCGCCGGCCCTGGAATCAGAAGGACCTGAGTTCGGAGCCGGCCTCTGCCACTTAATCCGCACAAACAAAAACCTAGCCGTGTAACCTTGGGCAAGTTACTTAACCCCAATTGCCCTAAAGGGGCGGCTAGGTGGTGCAGTGAGTAAGAGCACCGGCCTCGGAGTTTGGATGACCCGAGATCAGATCCGGCCTCAGAAAATGAGCACCCACGCATAAATAATGACTAGCCGTGTAACCTTGAGCAAGTTACTTAACCCCAATTGCTTTAAAAAAAAAAAAAGAAAGAAAGTCTTTCTGCATTTATCACTTTCATAAGGTTTCTCTCTACTGTGGATGCTCTGAGGTACAGCAAGACTGCACCTACAATTCCAAGGCTTCCCACACTGATTACATTCATAAGGATTCTTGTCACTGTGAATACTGTGATGAATAATGAAGGATGAGTCTTCATCACATTCCTGACACTCATGTAGCTTTTCCTTTTTGCCTCTCCTGAGGGGACAACCATCCTTTCCTTGCATGTATTTTATTAATCAGTTTGCCCCAGATATCTGGCGGAAATTTGGGAAATTGGCTATGGGACCCCAAACACCTCAGACTGAATTGTTAGAGGCAGCTTTTGCAGTCTTTAATAACAGAGACCCAACACTGGCAGAGGAAAAGGACTGTAAGGCTAGGGCCAGAAACTGAGAGCAGGTTCAGCTTATAGCAGCTGCCATAACCAGTACCCCCAGCAGTGCTCCAGTAACTTCAAATGGTGAGGAGACCAGCTACTGATGCCACAAGGAGGGTCACTGGTCCTGTGAGTGCCCTTCCAGGACTGCTCCCATGAGGAGACCTCCAGGACCTTGCCCAGCCTGCAACCGTAATGGCCATTGGAGAAGGAATTGCCCCACCAGTAAGTTGCATAGTCAAAAAGCTTCTTCCCAGGGCCCTGTCCTCTAGTTCTCTCTGCACCTGGAATGACATGGCCCAGGGAATGGCTTGGCTCCCACCTTCTCCTCATTAGCTGAGCCCTGGATTTCAATCAACATTGCTTATTCATCTGCTTATTGATATGGGGCCTACTCACGCTGTGTTATTAAATTATTCTGGGCCTACCCGAATTAGCCCTTCTCATCAATGCAAAGACCTAAAACAATTCCAAAGGATACATCACGGAAAATTCCCTTCACATGCAGAGAAGGAACCAGGAAGTCAGAATGAAGAGCAAAACAAATTATTTCCCTTTCTGTTTTATTTTGTCATTTTTTCCCCCTTTTCATGGTTTTTCCAATTTCTTACAATTCTTCCATGCAACATGATTCATTAGAATTTGCATTTAATAAGAATGTATGTGTAGAGCCCAAGTCAGATTGCTGGCCATCTTGGGGGAGGGTTTTTATCACATTAGGTTTCTCTCCAGTGAGGATTCTCTCATGTGCAGCAAGACTCGAGCTTTGTGTAAAAGCATTTTCCACATGTATCACATTCATAAGATGTGGATTCTCTGAAGTACAGCAAGTTGAGAGTTCCTTCCACAAGCCTTTGCACATTACATACATTTATAAGGTTTCTCTCCAGTGTGGATTCTCTGATGTACAACAAGATGAGAATTCCAACTAAAAGCCTTTCCACATTGATGACATTTATAAGGTTTCTCTTCATTGTGGATTCTCTGATGCACAGCAAGTTTGCAGTTCAAGATGAAATGTCCTTTAAAAAGCCTTTCCACAATGATTACATTTATAAGGTTTCACCCTCAATATAAATTCTCTGACGTACAGCAAGTTTGGAGTTCTCACTAAAAGTCTTTCCACATTGATTACATTCTTATAATTTCTCCCCAGTTTGAATTTTCTGATGTCAAGCAAGCTTTCAGTTCAGCCTGAAAGCCTTTCCACATTGATTACATTTATAAGCTTTCTCACCAGTGTGGATACTCTGATGTACAACAAGATGGGATTATACCCTGAAAGTATTTCCACATTGATGGCATTCATAAGGTTTCTCTTCAGTGTGGATTCTCTGATGTTCAACAAGTTTGGAGCTCTGAGAGTCTTTCCACATTGATGACATTTATAAGGTTTCTCACCACTGTGGATTCTCTGATGTACTCCAAGGTCAAAGTTCCATCTAAAAGCCTTTCCACACTGATGACATTTATAAGGTTTCTCTTTTGTGGATTCTCTGATGGGCAGCAAGAAGAGAGTTACTTCTAAAAGCTTTTCCACACTGTTGACATTCATAAGGTCTCTCTCCAGTGTGGATTCTCTGATGTACAACAAGATGACAATTCCTTCTATAAGCCTTTCCACATTGATGACATTCATAAGGCTTCTCTCCAGTGTGCATTCTCTGATGGACAGTAAGATGATAGTTCATTCTAAAAGCCTTTCCACATTGATTACATTCATGAGGTTTCTCTCCAGTGTGGATTCTCTGATGGAAATTAAGTTGGGCAATTATTCTGAAAGCCTTTCCACATTGATTACATTGATATGGTTTCTCTCCTGTGTGGATTCTCTGATGTGCAGCAAGTTGAGAGCTGTAACTGAGAGTTTTTCCACATTGATGACATTCAAAAGGTTTCTCACCACTGTGGATTCTCTGATGGACAGAAAGATCAGAGTTCCTTGTAAAAGCCTTTCCACATTGAAGACATGGATACGGTTTCTCTCCAGTATGGATTCTCTGATGGACATTAAGTTGGTAGGTTAGTCTGAAAGCCTTTCCACATTGATGACATTCATAAGGTTTCTCTCCAGTATGGACTGTCTGATGATCAACAGCATGAGATTTCGTTCTAAAAGCTTTTCCACATTGATGACATTCATAAGGTTTCTCTCCATTGTGGATTCTCTGATGGGCAGCAAGATCAGACTTCGTTCTAAAAGCCTTTCCACATTGATGACATTCATAAGGTTTCTCTCCATTGTGGATTCTCTGATGGGCAGCAAGATCAGACTTTGTTCTAAAAGCCTTTCCACATTCATGACATTCATATGGTTTCGCTCCAGTGTGGATTCTCTGATGTACAGTGAGATGAGAGTTAATTCTAAAAGCCTTTCCACAGTGATGACATTTATAAGGTTTCTCTCCATTGTGGATTCTCTGATGCATATTAAGTTGGTAGATTAGTCTGAAAGCCTTTCCACATTGATTACATTGATACGGTTTCTCTCCTGTGTGTATTCTCTGATGTGCAGCAAGTTGGGAGCTGTAACTGAGAGTCTTTCCACATTGATTACATTCATAACGTTTCTTTCCTGTGTGGATACTCTGATGTACAGTGAGAGTAGACTTCTTTCTAAAAGTCTTTCCACATTGATGACATTCATAAGGTTTCTCTCCAGTGTGGATTCTCTGATGGACAGAAAGATCAGAGTTCCTTTTAAAAGCCTTTCCACATTGATGACATGGATATGGTTTTTCTCCAGTGTGGATTCTCTGATGTTCAGTGAGAAGAGAGTTACTTCTAAAAGCCTTTCCACATTGATTACATTCATAAAGTTTCTTGCCAGAGGGGATGCTTTCATGCTGAGTAAGGCTGGAGCTTTCTGTGAAAGTCTTTCTGCATTTATCACTTTCATAAGGTTTCTTGCCACTTTGGATGCTCTGATGTACAGTAAGACTACAGCTGCAACTCCAAGCCTTCCCACACTTACATTCATAACGTTTCTTGTCACTGTGAATACTATGATGAATAATGAAGGATGAGCTTTCACTACATTCATGACACTCATGTGGTTTCTCTTCAGTATGAATTTTTTTATGGGAAATCGAAGATGACTGTTGACTCAAGTCTTTCCCAAAACGATGGCAAACATAAAGTTTCTGTCCTGTGTGCATTCTGTGAAATACAGAATAGATTGGTTGCCCAGTGACATCACAAGAACCATCACTCATGAAGCTTTCCTGGTGACTTTCTTTCACAGAAATGCTTAGCTTTTCAGTAGTCTCTTTCCTTTGAGGTTTAATCTCTCCTTCTACAAGACACAAACCATAAAACATATACAGAAACAGATGTACAAACAGATAGAATTATCATACCTTCCCTCCATAGTGAAAAAGTAAACTAATTGATGCATATCCTACTTCCCCAGGCTAAGAGAAAAGTCTTTGAAGTTAAATGGACAGCATCAAACATTTGAAAATGCCATTAGTCCACTTCTACAACACAGCTTGGCTTGCAAAGAGCATCCCACGCTATCACATCATATGTTCACAAACACCTGTGACACTGGCAGACCTAGCATTCTCACCTCAGGCCATGACTTCAGAATGGCTGCATGAGTTGAGTCCCAGCAGTTGAGACTAGAATTCCAACCCTGAAAGTGGACATATTCTGTCCAGGAAACTAGATAGCCTTTATAGATTATATTTACCTTTGTCTTCTTTTGTTTTTGAGAAAAAATATTTTATTATTGGATGTTGATATGTTGTGTCTCTGTCTTTGAGTCTTCCTACTCTATGAGACACAATTTGAAATTGGGCCAATCAATAACCATACAACGGGGCTTAAGTTCCAGGGAAAAGAAGAGCCAATCAATGTGGAAAACTTCACTGCTGCCTTATTTTAAGAAATTGCCACAGCAACCACCAACCATGAACAACCACCACCATGATCACCATCACTATTGGGCCAGAGCCCCCACCAGCTAGAAGATTAAGACCACTAAAAACCGAGGTGATAGTTCACTTTTATTAGCAATAAAACATCTTTATTTTAAAGAATGTACATTTTTGGGGCGGCTAGGTGGCGCAGTGAATAGAGCGCCGGCCCTGGAGTGAGAAGGACCTGAGTTCGGAGCCGGCCTCTGACACTTAATCCACACAAACAAAAACCTAGCCGTGTAACCTTGGGCAAGTTACTTAACCCCAATTGCCGGCCTCGGAGTTGGGATGACCCGAGATCAAATCCGGCCTCAGAAAATGAGCACCCACGCATAAATAATGACTAGTTGTGTAACCTTGAGCAAGTTACTTAACCCCAATTGCTTAAAAAAAAAATGTACATTTTTAAGACATAATAGTGTTCTACATATAATAGACAACAGCATATTATAAAAATAACTTTTATATTCACTGAGGTATCAAAAATTCAAGGGACTCCTTTGATATTAATGCCACTACAGGGCTCTGGAGCTGAACCTGCAATGTCTTGGGGGTGTGCCTGCCTGGAATTCTCCTCATTCTTGTTTTGATTTTTTAACTCTGTCCTCCCTAATTCTACTCTCCTTCTTAAACTGTTACCAGCCTCACTCCTTGAGTTCCCTTATATCCCACTGAACTAGGTTAAACACTCTGCTTTCCCTTTGCTTCTACTTAGATACAGCTAAATGGAGAGGGAAAGGAAACCATAAAAGCAGTCTGCCTGGGTGCACTACAAATGGAGGGTACATAATTTCAGTGTGGAACCCACTGTGGCAAGTCTATCCTTTGACATCTCCCTGACACCATTGGGGTAGCTAGGTGATGCAATGGATAAGAGTACTGGTTAGGAAGACTCAGGATCAACCCCAGCCTAAGACACTTATTATGTCACTCAGGGCAACACACTTAGACCTCCTGCTCTTGGTTTCCTCATCCGTAAAATGAGGCTGAAAAGGAAATGGCAAATCACTCCGGGATCTTTGCCAAGAAAACCTCAAATGGGATCTGGAAGATTCAGAAATGACTGAAAACCACACACCTGACTCCCTTTTTCATTCAACACAGCAGTTTTTCCAATTCTTTTCATTCTTTCCCAACTGTCCCTTATGTCTTGATCCCATAGTCCAGCCCCACACACCTTCTCAGCACAGAAATGTGGCTTCTAATTTTCACTAAAACAATTATCTCCTCATCTCCCATACATTAAGAGCCTTTTTCTCCTTTTTCATCCACCACCAGATGAAACGGTCCTGCTCCTGGACAGTGCCAACTCCTTTCCATGTGTAAATCATCCCACTCCAGGACAGCATCTTCCTCAGTACGCTGCCTCTCCAGCATCCCCTTTTTCACTACTTTCTAGTCTTTCCCACACTGTTGCTCCTTTCCTACTGCCACAAATAAAGCCATCTCTCTAATCCTCAAAACAGTCACTTGATTTATTCCATTGGAGACATTTTCCATTATCATTCTTCCATTTCATGGCTAAAGAGCTGGAAAAACTCATTTATAGCTGGTGCCTCCAATTCCTTATCTCTTCTTTCTCTGAAATTCTCTGCAGTTCAGGCTCCTGATTTAATTGTTCAACTGAAATTCCTCTCTCCAACATTACCCAAAACCTCAGAGTTACCAAATCCACTGGTCATTTCTTCACCTTCATCCTTCTTATCTTCTCTGCAGCCCTTGACAGTCAGTCACCTGTCTGCCCCCTCCCCTCTCTTCCTCTGCTTTAGTGACTGGCCTCTCATTGTTCCCCAAAGCAAAATCATTCCTTATTCCACAACCCAACCACATTCCTACTTTCCTAATGCTTTCCAAGGCATCCTCCCAATAGTACAGACTCACAATAAGATGTCATGCACTCCTCACTGATTTTCATACTCCTGGGTCCCACATTCAATCTGCTACAAAGTCCTGTGATATCACCTAGGTAACATCTCTCCCATACACCCCTTTCTCTCCCAACACTTCCACTGCCTTGGTTCAGGCCCCAAACACCTCACACCTCAGGTACTGCTAGAACCTGCCACTGGTTCCATTTGCCTCAAGTCTCCCCCCACTCCAGGTATTCCTCCACCCACTTATCAAGGCCCATCTCCCTGAAGTTCTTGACTGACCATGGCACCACGGCCTCAACAACCTCCTGAAGATCCCTAGGAAAAGGATCAAATAGAAAATCACTCTATGGCTATTAAACACCTGCTCTTTCTTTACCTACCCCCCCCCACTCTTCTAATTGCCTTTCACCTCATATCCCCACTAAACATGCTATACTCCAGTAGTGTGGGCCTCCCTTCTGTTCTGTGAACAGGGCACACCACCTCTTGACTCTCTGGGCTCTCTATGCCATCTCCATGCCTACAATGCTCACCCTGGCTTCCCTGAAGCCACAGCTACAGCACACCTTCCTCAAAAACCTTTCCAGTCCTGCTTCACTTTAGTCCCTTCACTCTCCAAATGAGCTCCCATCTGTCTTGTCCATCACAGGTTTCTACAGTGTTGTTGGCATGTCATCTGCCCCACCAGTCTGTCAACTCCAGGACAGCAGGGGATGATCCTTGTATCTCTTTATGTCCCTGGTGCTTAGCAAAAAACATAGGAGGAACTTAATAAATCTTCACTGACTTTGAAAGTGTCTAAGAAAGAGCTGATATTGGAAAGCCTAATTAACTTTAACACTTTCTATGCCCTCAAATTCCAAATAATGACTTCTTTTAGGATCACAGATTTATCACTGGGAACCTTAATTGCCATGGTGTCCAACTTCCTCATGTTACAAACGGAGAAACTGAAACTCAGTACAGTTTACTACTTTGTCCAGGAGACTGAGTGCAGTTTACTGATTTGTCCAATAAACCCACTGCTAAAAGTGTCTGAAAAGGAAATCCAAGTCAGGGGATCCTGACCCTAAATCTAGCACTTGCTTTGCCACAAGGCCAAGAATCACAGCTCTCAAATACCTGCTTTCACCTCACTCACCTGGACAGCAGCTCCTCAGGTCTTCTTGTTCCAGCATCCATGGGGCTTCCCTTTCCTCAAAATAAGAAATCAAATATTCTCTGGGAACTGGAAGCCCTGAGCATAGGGAATCAAGGAAGAGCATAGAGAAAAACATGGAATTTAGTTCTCTTTAGGGGAAATAGTATACATATAAATCTACTCCATTCTGAGAATCATTCCATCATGTTCACACATAGCTGACTTATTCTCCCATTAATGGTTGTAATATAAGTAACCAAATTGGGATGTGCCAGATCAGCCTTGAGCTCCAGCAAATTAGGCCTTGACAAATCAGCTTTGGCTCTTGTCTCCCACCTGACCCCTTACTCTTTGAAACATATAAAAAGCCTTGTTACTCTTCATTCAGGGAGTCACTGCCTCTTCTGATGAGATTATCCTGCTGGGGAGCTCAATGAACCTGAGTGAGTCAAATTCTGGTTCTTGGTCAGTCTGTTATTCCTGCCATTGATAGGGGCATGCAAGCAAGTAGTACAGGATGGTTCCCAGAATCCTTAAGCATGGTTTCCATAACATTTCTTTTGGGGAACTTTGGGGAGAGGTGGGGGAGAAGATCCTGGAGCCACTTTGGAATCAGAAAACTTGATCTTGGTGCACCTTCTTCATAGGAGGATGGACTCATTGCAGAGTTTCCATTATCTAAAAATTAGAGGCAGCTGGTAGTGCAGCAGAGGCCTGGGCCTACAGTCAGGATACCAGGCTTAAATCTCACCTCAGACAGTTTACTAGATGTGTGCCTCTGGAAAAGTCACTTAACCTGTTTCCTGCAGTTTTCTCAAGAGTCAAATGGGGATAATAATATCACCTAAAACCATAATATTGTAAAGAAGGCACTTAGCACAGCAGCAAACAGAAAGGCTTTTCCCCCTCCTTCCTTTCCCACCATCTGTGCTGGAATGTGGAGGTAAAGTAAAGGAAGATTAAGGACAAATGTATCACACCAGGCACAACTAAGAACTCTATGTTATAAATGGAAATTTAATGAAAAGAAGATATATTCTAAATACTTGGCCCTTCCCAAAGAGGAAGGAGGTACAGGGAAAGGCTGCCTGAGCAGTTTTCAAAGATTTGGCAGAAATAATTCATGGCCAGGGAGAGGCTGAAATAAATAATCCATGGGATTAGTTCTACATCTGAGGTGTTTGATCTCATCTTTGACCTCAAGCTACCTAGAATTGGCAAGAGTCAGCTTCAGGGGCAACAAGGAAACCTTCATATTATCTTCACATGATGTACTGACCTTTTATATGAAAAGCAGGTATTAGGAGGGGCCCTGTCTCTTGGAAACAGGAGACCAGCACTTTTCCCTTTCTATTAACTGATAAATACTCCAAAAACAGCACACTGAGGCATCAGGATGTTCCCTTTTATAGTAGACTCAGAGTGGCCAGGGCAAACGTCCTTACCTAAAGAGAGAAAGTTCCTGGCATTCTCCAGCATGACCTTCTTGTACAACTTCTTCTGACGATGGTCTAAGAGGCTCCACTCCTCTGGAGTGAAGTCAACACACACATCCTGGAATGTCACCAACTCCTAAACCATCAAGAGTCACAAGATTTAGACCTGAAAAAGGACTCCAGAATTCATGCAGTGTAACCCTCATCAAGTGAGAAGAGGAAACTAATACACAGAAAGAGAATTTACCCAACAGTCATATCCTTATTGAGAATCAGAGTCAACACTTAAAAACATCCATTAAGAGCTTGATGAAATATTGAGAAAATGTTTGCTATGATCAGTTGCAATAAAGTTGAGGAATGTCTTAGTATAGAATGTGTTTCTCTTTAGAATAAAGCATGTGTGATCAGTGAGATAGAAGGATCTCTGAAGGACAAAGAAAGAAGATGATGTGATATTTCTTACTTATCAGAAGCAATAAAAGCAATATGGAATAAATAAAATTCTGTGAATTTTGTGAGAAACTGGCAAATATAAAATATGGGAGGGGCAGAAGGGATTTTTGTTATATTTGTTATAGAAATAATTTGTTATAGAAATAAGAAGAAACAGAAATGATCCAGTTAATTTCCTGAGAATCTGAAACAAAGCCTTATCTAGAAAAAGCATGAAAAGGATTCATGAGACACATTAATGACAATCTGCACTGAACTGAGGGACATACCATTTTCTGGCCAAGTGAAGGAGTTACCTGGGGTTACATTGAGGGACTGAGTGTACCTGGGATATGATGGTCATAGTCAAAACATCTTATGCCTCCACTTTATGATTGCCTGCATTTGGCAGGAACATACATGTCCTTATTATAATATTTACTTACATAATGAGTCATTTCTCTTGTTCTTTGTGCTCAAAGAAGAGCAAAATGACATCACTATGTCAGGGTTAATGTGTCTGACCCTGGATGATCAGAAGGCTCTACCGCAGGTCGGTTACAAATAATCCAGGTGAACATTAGTGGTGGAGATGGCTCTGAATTTGCACATCTCATCATTCTTTTGATCTACTACACTTCTGTCTTGCTAGCACAGCATGTTCTTTAATGAGGGTGAGCTATGCTTGGTGGTCCTTGGCCTGCATCTTCCATGTCTCACAACTGACTATAAAATTCTGCAGAGACCTTGGGAATGTCCTTGTGCTGCCCAAGTAAGTGAACTAATTCAGAGGATTCAAAATTTCTCCATTTGCCATCACCAGCAGATAGTGCCATACAGAATGGTACAGAACCTCTATTTTCTTTCTTTCTTTCTTTCTTTTTTTTTTTTGCTTTTTGGAGGGCAATTGGGGTTAAGTAACTTGCCCACGGTCACACGGCTAGGTTTTTGTTTGTGTGTGTTAAGTGTCTGAGGCCGGATCCGAACTCAGGGCCTTCTGACTCCAGGGAAGGCGCTCTACTCACTGCGCCCCCTAGAAACTCTATTTTGTATTCTTTACATTTTTAAAACATATATTTACTACACAATTACATGATAATTATTTTTAATGTTTCTAGGTTTTAAAGTTTTGAGTTACAAATTCTATCCCTCCTTCCCTCTATTCCCTCCCCACTAACTTAGATAGTAAGCAATAAGATGGAGGTTATACATGTTCAATCATGTAAAATATTTCTCTTTTAGTTATTTTTTCCAGAAAGACTTAAAAAAAAAACGGTAATTAAGATGGTAAAAAATAGCATGCTCCAGCCTGTCTGCAAACAATATCAGTTCTTTCTCTGGAGGCAGATAGTAGGTTTCCTCACTGGTGCTTTGGGATTTCCTTGGATCACTGTACTGCTGAGATCAGCTTAGTCATTCACAGTTCTTAATAGAACAATATTGCTGTTGCTATATATAATGTTCTCCTGGCTCTCCTCAATTCATTTTGCATTAGCTCAAGTACAGCTTTCTGGTTTTTCTGAAATCATCCTCCTTGTTTCTTACAGCACAATATTATTCCATTACAATAAATCATCACAGATCGTTTAGCCATTCTCCAGTTGATGGGTATCCCTTCAGTTTCCATTCTTAGCCACCACAAAAAGAGCGGCTCTAACTATTTTTGTACAAATACTTCCTTTCCTGTCTCTTTTGAAGTCTTTGGACTATAAGCCTAGTAGTGGTTTTGTTGGATCATAGGATATGCACACTTTTATAGCCCTTTCTGCACAGTTCCAAATTGCTCTCCAGAATAATTAGATCAGTTCATAACTCCACCAGCAGTGTATTAGTATCCCAGTTTTTCAACATCCACTCCAAAATCATATTAAGCAATCTGATAGGTATGAACTGAAGCCTCAGTTTTCATTTCTCTAGCCAATGGTGATTTAGAACATTTTTTTTCGTGTTATATGTAGTTTTGATTTCTTATACTGAAAACTGACTGTTTATATCATTTGACCAGTTGGGGAATGACTTGTATTTTTTTTTTTTAAAGCAATTGGGGTTAAGTAACTTGCTCAAGGTTACACGGCTAGTCATTTGATTTATGCGTGGGTGCTCATTTTCTGAGGCCGGATCTGATCTTGG
Organism: Gymnobelideus leadbeateri; assembly: GCA_011680675.1. Taxonomy (NCBI): domain Eukaryota; kingdom Metazoa; phylum Chordata; class Mammalia; order Diprotodontia; family Petauridae; genus Gymnobelideus; species Gymnobelideus leadbeateri. The sequence goes on along the minus strand of WOXC01005522.1, from coordinate 15,403 downwards.
GTCATCCAAACTCCGAGGCCAGCGCTCTTACTCACTGCGCCACCTAGCCGCCCCTTTAGGGCAATTGGGGTTAAGTAACTTGCCCAAGGTTACACGGCTAGGTTTTTTTTTTGTTTGTGTGGATTAAGTGTCTGAGGCCGGCTCCGAACTCAGGTCCTTCTGATTCCAGGGCCGGCGCTCTATTCACTGCGCCACCTAGCCGCCCCATGACTTGTATTTTTATAAATTAGAGTGGCTTCTCCATATATTGAAGAAACGAAGCCAATATAGCAGAGTAGAAACAGGACTTCCCTGTGGCTTGGGCTTCCACCTCCCTAATTCGTGTAAAAAGGGACTCTGAACAAACTTTGGAGGTACAGAACTCACAAAATGACACAGAGAAGTTAACCTCTGGCTGAGGACAGCCCAGCAGGCCAGCAGCAAGTGGCCAGCAGAGCACTCTGGAAGCTGAGCCCAGCCCTGTAAGAGCAAGAGGTTTTAGCATCAGGGTGGGCCTGACCAACCACAGGATAACTCCACATCACCAGCACCTGTGGTGGTTACCAGAATTATCAACACATAGATGTTAAGGACAGAGTGAGAGGTCAGTGCAGTGTGGACATTGGGATCAAGTAGTTGGGATTGCCATCAGCCTTTGCTCCCAGGGCAAGAAGTCACTTAAGTGCAAGGGCCATGCAGCTGCCCCCATGTGGCCGCTTCAGCTCCTGGTGGGCAGAGTGTAGGGGTCCAAGCTACCAGTCTGAGGGGTAAGGTAATCACTCTTGCTTTAAGCTGCTTGAATCTGGATTGTGGTCTAGGGCAGAGGTCCTGGGGTGTGTGACAAACTTGCCAGAATGTGTGGAGGCTTCAGAGAGGGCAACAAACTACCTTTAGCAGCTGAGAAAACCCCAGCATTTGGGATAAAGCTCCCCTCTCTGGTGGCAGAGTCCTACTGTAGCAAAAAGCCCAGGGGTCAACTGATTGAGTGGCAACATGAATAGGCAAAAGAAGCAAAATAAACAGAGCAACCCAATTTTACACTCCTATTTTGGTGACAAAAAGGATCAAAGCATGTAATAGGAGGAAAACAGTGAAGTCAGAACTCCTGCACCAAAAGCTTCCAAGGAAAATACGAGCTGGGTACAGGCCATAGAGAACCTTATGAAGCAAATAGGAGGGGGCGGCTAGGTGGCGAAGTGAGTAGAGCATTGGCCCTGGAGTCAGAAGGACCTGAGTTTGGATCTGGCCTCAGACACTTAACCCGCACACAAACAAAAACCTAGCTGTGTAACCCTGGGCAAGTTACTTAACCCCACTGCCCTCCAAAAGGCAAAAAAAACCCAAACCCAAACCAAAAACAAACAAAAAAACCAAGAAGCAAATTGAAGTGGAAGAAAAATTGTGAAGAGAAATGAGAATAATGCAAGAACATTATGAGAGTCAACAGCCTGATTGAGGAAAATAACAGCTTAAAAAATAGACTAACTCAAATGGCAAAAGAGGCTCAAAAAGGCAATGAGGAGAAGAATGCCTTAAAAAGCCAAATTTGCCAGATTGAAAAAGAATCTCAAAAGCTCACTGAGGAGAATTATTGCTTCAGAATCAGACTGGAGCAAATGGAAGCAAATGACTTTGAGAAATCAAGATGCTGTTAAACAGATCCAAACAAATGAAAGAATAGAAGGCAATGTGAAATATCTCCTGGGAAAAACCACTGACCTGGAAAATAGATTCAGGAGAGATAATTTTAAAAATTATTGGACTACCTGAAAGCCATGACCAAAGAAAGAACCTACAAATCATCCTCCAAGAAATTCTCAAGGAAAACTGCCCTGATGTTTTAGAACCAAAGGGCAAAATAGAGGTTGAAAGAATCTACCAGTCACTCCCTGAAAAAGATCCCCCCAAAGACCTCCTAGGAATATTATAGCAAGTGTGCAGAATTGCTAGATCAAGGAGAAAAATACTACAAGCAGCCAGGAAGAAACAATTTGAATATTGTGGAAACACAATCAGGACAACACAGGATCTTGCAGCTTCTACACTGAGGGATAGAAGGGCCTGGAATATGATATTCTGGAGGTCAAAGGAGCTGGAATTAAAACCAAGAATCACCTACCCAGCAAAACTGAGTATCATGTCTTGGAAAATATGGTCATTCAGTGAAATTGAGGACTTTCAAGTATTCTTGATGAAAAAACCCTATTTTACATGTAATTGGGAAATAAGATATACAAGCACTAGGGCATAGAGATCCACCATGCCCTACTGGAAAAGTCAAAGGATATGGGAGAAGATATGAGAGAGAGCAGACTGGAGGAGGTGATATACTGTGGGACTGCTATTTTGGGTTGCTGGGTAGGGGAAAAACAGGGAGAAAATTTGTAACTCAAAATCTGGCGGAAATGAATGTGGTAAACCAAAAGTTTATAAAGCATTTGTAAAAAAAAATGAAGAAAAAAAAAGAAATGAAGTCAGAGATAATTGTTGGGAAAATACATTTTCTCCATTTCTCTACTTTCCTAATAATTTTGGTTGCATTGCTTTTGTTTGTGCTAAAATATCTTGAATTTTTATGATCAAATTATAAATTTTACATTTTGTATTATTCTCTACCATTTGATTGGTCACAATGCTTTCCCTTATCCATTGATAGGATGGATAAATGATTCTAAGCATTCCTAATTTGCTTATGCTATTTTGAAAAACTGAACATGCTTTGATACTTGGGAGCAGTCATCTCTATTTCCATTCTGCTACATGTCTCTTTGGCCAGTGGTCTTGGAATTTGATGATCTTCTATTTCCATCATTAGTATATGATTTACTTGATTAGAAATTCTGATATTTGGGAACAATTCTTCATCATATGTGCAAAATTGTCCTTTACTTTTTATCTCTGCAATTTCTTCTTTAAAACAACTGACTCATGGTCTATTTTTTAAACATCTCACCTTTCAGTTCCTTTATTCTATTATTTTACTTTACAACAATTAAAGTTTTTCTTGGTCTTTGATGTTCTCAAGAATTTATACTTCTTTTTCACTGGGATCTTTTGAGTCACTATTCTTCATTGCATTGTATTCATCATGTGGGCTTTCATTGCCAGAAGGCAGTCCTTTTATTGATTGATAACTGATCTCTGATTTCCTAAATCATATCCAACAAAAGCTATTTGAAATTTCTTTTCTTTGCAAGCTTCCCACATCCATCCCTCACCACCAAAGGGTGGGGTTGTAAATTCCAAACCTACATTGAAGGAGAGCTCATTTAAGATACGTCATTTCTTACCTGACTCAACATCTTGGGGACCTCCCTGAACACTTAAAACTAGGGCGACTTCTCCTTACTCCAACCTGTTTTCATCATTTTGTGGTGTGTTGTTTTCCTCTGTTAGACTGTCAGATCCTTGAGGCTAAACGAGTTCTAAAAGCCATCAGGACAAAGATTTTCAAACACAACACAAAGGACAATGAAATATGCAATACTATTCCAAACCCATTAGAAATGAGGAGGGAATAGAAGAATGTGTTCCAGAAAGCAGTGAAGCTCAGTATAGAGCTCAGGGAGATTTTTTCTGCAAATAGGAGCTTTACTGATGTGTGACAAAATGTCAGTAGTTCAATGATAAAAAAAGAGTCCGATATTGTTAAAAAGAAAATCAGAACTTAAGATATTATTTATTTCTTTGGACACCACGAAACTTTTATGAAAATTAGTCATGGACTAGGACAGAAAGATACTGCAAACAAATAAAAAAAAAGGCAGAAATTATCAGTATATCCTTTCATTCCAAAATAAAACAAGAACATGAATTGGTTCAGGGCTAACAAAAGAGTCAAACAAGTGAAATCTTAACAGGAATATTTATACATTTATAAATATTATACTGACATTTTAGGGGCAACTAGGGGGCAGAGTGCATAGAAGGTTAAGCCTGCAGTCAGAAAAAATCTGAGTTCAAATTCAATGTCAGATACTTCTTTTTTTTCTGGAGGGTGGGGAGGTAGGGCAATTGGAGTTAACTGACTTGCCCAAGGTCACAAGGCTAGTTAAGTGTTAAATGTCTGAATCTAGATTGGAACTCGGTCCTCCTGACTCCAGGGCAGCTGGCTCCATTCACTGGGCCACCTAGCTGTCCCCAGCCTCAGATTCTTTTTTTTTTTTTTATTAAAGCAATTGGGGTTAAGTAACTTGCTCAATGTTACATGATTAGTCATTATTTATGTGTGGGTGCTCATTTTCGGAGGCCGGTTTTGATCTCAGGTCATCCCAACTCCGAGGCCGATGCTCTTACTCACTGTGCCACCTAGCCGCCCCTCCCAGTCTCAGATTCTTACTAGCAGTGTGATCCTGGGTAAGTCATTAAACTGTTTGTTTCAATCTCCTCATCTGAAAAAATGAGCTGGAGAAAGAAAAAACTACCCCATTGCCAAGAAAACCCCAACTGGGGTCACAAAGACTTGGACATGATTGAACAACATCAATAATGATAACAAAATTATGAAGGAAATATTTTACAGGGCTGGCCAGTAACAAAATTCATTTGGAAAAATAAAAAGATCAACAATAATATCAAGGAGAATAATCAAAAGAAGTAAGGATATAGGAAGAAGAGTACTTTTGGATGTAAAACTATAGTATACAGCTTTGGTCATCAATATTATGTGGATTTAGTAAAGTAAAAGTGAGAGATAAATGAATGGAACAGTTTAAACAAGGGAGATTCAGAATCATCAGGACTCAATAATTGTTTCTTCCTGGCTGCTTGTAGTATTTTCTCCTTGATCTGGGAATTGTGGAACCTGGCTATAATATTCCTGGGAGTTTTCTTTTGGGGATCTTTTTCAGGAGGTGATCTGTGGATTCTTTCAACCTCTATTTTGCCCTCTGGGTCTAAAACATCAGGGCAATTTTCCTTGAGAATTTCTTCAAGGATGATTTCTAGGTTCTTTCTTTGACCATGGCTTTCAGGTAGTCCAATAATTTTAAAATTATCTCTCCTGGATCTATTTTCCAGGTCAGTGGTTTTTCCCAGGAGATATTTCACATTACCTTCTATTCTTTCATTTGTTTGGATCTGTTTAACAGCATCTTGATTTCTCATAAAGTCACTAGCTTCTATTTGCTCCAGTCTAATTTTGAAGGAATAAATCTCCTCAGTGAGCTTTTGAGATTTTTTTTCCATCTGGCAAATTTGGCTTTTTAAGGCATTCTTCTCCTCATTGCCTTTCTGAGCCTCTTTTGCCATTTGAGTTAGTCTGTTTTTTAAGGTGTTATTTTCCTCAGTCAGGCTGTTGACTGTCATTTCATACTTTTCTTGTATCTTTTTCATTTCTCTTCCTAATTTCCCCCCCACTTCTCTTATCTGCTTCTTAAAGTCCTCTATGGCCTGTAGCCAGCTTGTATTTTCATTTGGGGCTTTTGGTGCAGGAGTTCTGACCTCACAGTCCTCCTCCTGTTCTAAGCTTTGATCATCTTTGCCCGAAAATAGGAGTCTAATGTTGCATTTTTCTATTTCTTTTGTTTCCTTTGCCTAGGCATGTTGCCACTTAATTACTTGATTTTGGGGCTTGTTGCCACAGTAGGATTCTGCCACCAGACAGGAGAGCTTCCGTCCCGAATGTTGGGGTCTTCACAACTTCCAGAGGTTGGGTGGCCTCTGTAAAGCCTCCACCTGCTCTGGCAAGTATGATACCGACCCCAGACCTCCCCCCCAGACCACAATCCAGATCCAAGCAGGTTAAAGCAAGACCGATTAACCCCCCAACTGATTGCTGGATCTGCCTACAGTTTGCAGACCAGGAGCTGGAGCTGCCACTGACACTGCAAAATGGCCTCTGTGCCGTGTTTCCTCAGCTGCTTTTTGCCCCCAGGGGAGGAAGCCGAAGCGTTCCCCAAATACTGGTCCCAAAGTCCATAGGGCACAAATCGCTCACTTTGTCCTAGGCATATCTGTGCTGATAATTCTGGAATCACCACAGCTGCTGGTGTTCTGGGGTCCCTCCAGCTGGCTGCTGGCCCAGCCGCCCCGGGGCTAAAACGAGGTTCACACAGTCCTGGGCTCGGCTCCCAGAGCATTTCGCTGTGCTGTGCTGGCCGCTCCCTGCAGGGCTGCTGGGCTGTCCTCAGCAGGAGGTTAGCTTCTCTGTGTTGTTCTGTGGGTGCTGGGGCTCCAGAAGGAGTTCAGAGTCCCTTTTTACATTGTTTGGAAGTGGTGTGAGGCAGAGCACCTTGGAAGTGCTGTTTCTACTGATATATGTAACTCTTAAGACATTTATGACTACTAGGGCAATTAGAAAGAGTATATACTGACAGTATACATTGACTATGTTGAGATGATATTAAAAAAAAATAGGGTAGGCTAGGTGGTGCTGTGAGTAGAGCGCCGTCCCTGGAGGCAGAAGGACCTGAGTGCGAATCCGCCCTCAGAGACTTAACACACACAAACAAAAACCTAGCTGTGTGAACTTGGGCAAGTTACTTAACCCCAATTGCCCTCCAAAAAGCAAAAACAAAATTAAGGTGTGAGAAAGAGAATTATAGCCCTAGAAGAAGAAAGGGAAGGGTAGAAGAAGGGGAATTATCTCACATAAGAGGAAAAGAAGAGGTATTATACTGAAAGGAGAGATGGGGGAGGTAGGAATGGAGGGCTTAAGTCTTACTCTTATAAAAATTGACTAAAAGAGGGAATAACATACATGCTTAGATGAGTATAGAAAACTATTTCATCCTATAGGGAAGTAAAAAGGGACAAGGATGGGGGGAGTATTGATACAAGTAAGGGCAGGTTGAGGGAGGCATTGGTCAGAAGCAAAAGATGTAAGGGGAGAGGAAGAGGAGGGGGAGAAATAAGGGGAAATATGATGGAGTGAAACACACAGTTATCATAACTGTAAATATGAATGGAATGAACTTACCCATAAACTGCATTACTAGATATAAATGGATAATTTGGATTTTATTAAATTAAAAAGGCTTTTGCAGAAACAAAATCAATTCAACCAAGATTAGAAGGAAAGCTGACAACTGGGAAAAATTTTTATAAGAATCTGATAAAAGCCTCATTTTCAAATATATAAAGCTCTGAGTCAAATTTATAAGAAAATAAGTCACAACTCAATTGTTGAATTGTCAAAGGATATGAACAGGCAGTTTTCAAAGAAATCAAAGCTATATAGTCATATAAAATTCTCTAAATCACTGTTTAGAGTGATTAATCACTGATTAGAGAAATGCAAATTAAAACAACTCTACCTTACCTCATAGCTATCAAATTGACTAATACAACAGAAAAGGAAAATGATAAATGTTGGAGGGAAGTAGGAAAACTGGGACAATAATGCACTATTTTTGGATTTCTGAAGTGATCCTGCCATTATGAAGAGCAATTTGAAACTATATTCAAAATGTTATAATACTGTGCATGTCCTTTGACCCAACAATGCCACTCCTCATGTCCTTTGACCCAGCAATACCACCCCTAAGTCAGTATCCACACATTTTTTTTCAAAAATAGAGAAAAGAGCCTATTTCTATGTGAGGGTATTCATAATAGCTCTTTTCGTAGTGCCAAAGAATTGGACATTGAGGAGATGCCATTAATAGGGGAATGCCTTCACAACTTGTGGTACCTGAGGACAACAGAATTCTATTATGTTATAGGAAATGACAAGCTGGATGATTTCAGAAACACCTAGAATGACTTACATGAACTGATACAGATTAACCTGAGCAGAACTAGAACAACATTATATAAAGTAACAGTAATATTGTATGATGAATAACAATGAATAATTTAGCTCTTCTCAGCAATGCCATGATCTAAGATAATCCCAAATGAATCATGATGAAAAATGCTATCCCCCTTCATAGAAAGAACTGAGTCAGAATACAAACCTAAAACACTCTATTTTTCACTTTCTTTCTTTTTGGTTCAGGTTTTCTTTCACAAAATGACTAATATGAAAATGCTTTACATGACTGCATATGTATAACCTGCTTCTGATTGCTTACTATATGGAGGAGGGCTAAGAGGAAAGGGGCAGGTAGAGAACTGTGACCTCAAAATTTAGGAACAAAAAAATATTTTTATATGTAATTGAGGAAAAATGAAATTATCTTTAAAAAGTCTAATAGCCAGTGAGGGCTAGGTGACACAGTAGACAGGTCAGAGAACTGGGCCTGGAGTCAGGAGGATCTGAGTTCAAATTTAGCCTCAAACACTAACTAGCAATGTGACCCTGGGCAAGTCACCTCACCCTGTTTTCCTCAGTTCCTCCTATGTAAAATGTGCTAGAGAAAGAAATGACAAATCACTCCAGTATCTCTGCCAAGAAAACCCCACTGTATGACAGAGTCAGATGTGATTGAAAGAAATGAAAAACAACAAAGAACCATTCCCCAATAGATAAATGGTCAAAGGATATGAACAACAAATTCTCAGAAAGAACTGCCAAATATACCCAACCATATGAAAAAAATGCTCCAAACCACAAATAAAAGAAAAACAAAGGAAAACAACACTGAGGTTTCATCTCATACTTTGCAAAATTGCAAAAAATGACAAAAAATAGTACCAGTCAATGTTGGAGGTGTTGGGTAAAGATGGGCACAGTAACACAATGTTAATGGAACTATGAAATGGTCTAAGATCATGAAGCTCTGAGTTCAAATCCAGCCTCACACATTTACTATGTCATCCTGGTTGGTAAATCACCCAACCCATTTGCTTCAGTTTCCTGAACTGTGAAGTAAAGATAATAAGAACACCTACCCAAGAGGGTTGTACCGAAGATGGTCAAAAGTGGATTTAGGGGACAAAGTAAATCACTTCATTGTATCTTTGCACAAAGGCCCTGAAGCTGCTTGGACAAGAACTGAGGGTCTCCTTCAGTCCCCCTCTTTCACCCATTTGAAAAGAAAACCCCCAGAACTTGGAAGAGTTCTCCAAACTCTGCCCTTTCTCTACATCCTCTCCAACAAGGTAAGTACTAGGCCCTGAACAAATGCTAATTAACAAACATCTAAAGAAGCTACTCTTTTCTTTGGCCTGGTACAAATAGCTCTGCTAAGGGCCTTTGAACGCTTTTCTTGAGTGGCCATATTTACTGGGCCACAATATGTAGGAGACCAGGAACACCCTGAACTCCTGCTAATAGAATTTGTTCCTTTCACCCCTCACTGGCCCCTCAGTGTCCCCTTGAGAGTTAAACCAGCTACAAGACAAGGGCCAGTCAGTGTGTACCAGACAGAGTTGTTTGTGCAGCTCAGACCCTGGAGGACAAGCAGGGCATCCTGTCTTTCAGGTCTGGCAGGGCAAGATTGGTCAAAGAGGCAAAAGGGAGAGGGGAGCAATTCTATGGGTATGGGAGGAAGGGTGCTAGGCATAGATAAAGGAGCAAACACAAGACCTCTACAGAGCAGAGAGAAATGAGTGAATTGGTCTTCCTTGTGATTCAGGGTTCATGAGGGAAACCTGAGAAAATGCACAGGGGAGGGCAGCAATTGGTGGTGGGGGCAGGAGGTAGTTAGTGATTGTGATGCCAAAGTGACAGGAATTAATTCAAAGTACAGAGAATAGGCTGGTGCTGTGGCTACTGTTTGCAATTTCCTGCCTATTTTTGCAAAGAAAAAGTCATATAGGTAGGGGATTGCCAGCCTCTTCCTGTATGGAAATGGTTCTTCAGTTTATGTTGGTCAAGTCTGTGGACAGAGTGCACTCACCTGGGATGGGGGTCTGCAGCTCCCAGGGGCCATTCCCTCTGGCTCCAGGTTACCAGCTTGGTCTTCTGTAGACTGAGCAGGGGAGGGAGAAGGATCCCAGGGTAAGAAACTGGCCAACAGGGATATACAGGGAGTGAGGCCCTACCCTGAGGATAGAGAATGAAACCTAAAGATAGGGTCCACTTGGAAAAGATGGTCCCACCCTTTCTTACTTCTCTCTTCCTTTCCACTTTTGTCCTTCAGAGATCCAAGAGTCAGAAGAGGTTTGGGATCCCAGATGGGATGAGATCAGTCATAGCCTCAATGGCTCCTGAATCAGAGATCTCCCTTTTATTGGATATGGCACTTGGACTCCAAAAGATCAACCCAGCTTCACAACTTTCCCACACATCCCCACCTACTCAAAAATCCTTTCAATTCTCCTGGTATTGCCATCCCAGCCCAGCTCTTCATTGTCAGTTATCTCTGGGCCACTCCAGGCTACTTCCAACCCCTTAATCCCATTTAGACTCCTTCTAGGTTACCTCCAGAACATCCCAGGATGGTCCCGTCAATCCTATCCCAAATCTTCCCATAATATTTGCCCCTTTATATGTAAAAATTTAGTTGTTGGGGACAGCTAGGTGTTGAAGTGAATAGAGCACTGGCCCTGGAGTCAGGAGGACTTGGGTTCAGATCCTGCCTCAGACACTTAACACACACACACACACAAATCTAGCCAAGTGACTTTGGGCAAGTCACTTAACCCCAATTGCCCTCCAAAAAGTAAAAAAAAAAATCTTAGTTATCCCTTCCAAATGCACAGATTCTCGCTTTTATTGGAAACACAAGAAATCTTGTCTTTGACTGAAGGAAAGCCTGAGTGACCAAATTCTTCTGAGGAACACCCTGTCCCTTTACCCTTGCATTTCAAGGTTCTCTCAATTCTCTCACTTGGCTTTTAATCAAGGTGGGATTCCTGAGTCTCAATGGGTAAGGTTTGAATTTTGGGAAAAGGTGACCCAATCTTAGGAGAGTGACCCTGGATTTTCCAGAAGAGATTGGGAGCCTGAAAAGAGTTTGCAGCAGGAAGCTTGTCCAGTAGCCAGGCTAGGGAGGTGCACCTAGAGGTGGACTCACCACAAGGTCAGAGGAGGAGGAGACCCAATGGTATGGCCAGCCAGCAGAAACTAGCAGGGCTGTAAGAGGCTGGCTCAGACCTACCTGGGACCTGCACCCACAGAGCTGGCATCCACAAGGTAGAGATCTCAGGTCCAAATGAAGGCAGTGTGACTTCAGCTCTGAAGGAATAAGGGAGAAAGAGCTCAGCAGCAAGGAGATAGGGCAGAGCAATCACAGCACAAGTCCCACTTTTCAGCCAGCCCACTCTGGGAGGGTCCTCCCTCTCTCAGAGGCCCCCAGGAAGGGCTATTTCCTCTAATCACAGCCAGGGCCAGGTACTCAGGATCCTTTCTCCCTTTCTTCCCCAAGTCCTGCCCCCTATCACCCAGAATGCCTTGGCCACTGGGATGACCCCTCTCCTGCCCTACACTCCTCCCAGGCCTCCTATCTCCACCCCAGAGCTGATATTCCACCTGGGCCAACACCCACCAGGCAGGTCATCTCTGAGGGCTCCTCCTCCCCTTTTCTCTACCACCTGATTTCTTATTGGAGGAAAGATTCAGGACTTTAGAGGTTGGGAGGGGAGAGCAAGGAAGAAGCAACCTGGAGCCTTCCTGGAGAGAGAGGGATTCACAGCCAAGCAGAGCTCAGTTTGAGAATGGAGGCTATTCACAAAATGCAGTCAGTTTGATTAGCACATTTCTCCTAGTTTAAAGCAGAATATGGGCTCATTTAAAGTCGGCTCCCAGCAGGATAAATGCGGTGTTGGGTTAACTGAGGGCAGCTCTACCCTAAATGTCAAATACCCTTAAAACCTGGCATTTAAGGGCTTGTGTTTAGGAGCTGAAAGAATAATTATTGAATACAACTGGATCAGAATTACTCTGAAAGCAACCAGCCTAGTGTTGATTGCAGAAATGGATAAAGAAGTTTTTATATCTAAGATAATCAACTGAATTGATGTTCTTTGATTGGCAATTTTGTTTAAGGTATTAACACTGTAACAGTGTTGATGTTGTGATTATATGCCAAATGTTTCCCGATTGGAGATTTGGGGTAACCATTATATATACAGGCTCTTAATTTGAAATAAAGATTTTAGAGGGATGTGCAATTGTACCCTCACAAAAGGGACTTCTCTTTTGATCTGAATGCTGTGAAATGATGAATTAATTTGCAACACTGTGGTTACAATGTTTCCAAACTGTTCTATATTTAATTGGGTGTATTTTGCTTTAAAAGCAATAATAATAATTGTGAGAATTACTGATAGTTTGGTTTCCACAGATTCTATAGGAACTATAAATGTTTGAAAATGATCCTGCACAGGATGTGTGGAAAGAGCCTCAGTGCTGAGGGAAAAGGGCAGAACATTCTATTCAACCATATAAAGAAATCTACAAAGGGGGGAGGGAGACTAGACCAGGCTGGTCCAAAAGAGAAGAACCATTTAGGAGATGAATCCCCAGAGAAAAGGGAAGACCTGTCTAGAGGGGACCAATGAGTGTAACTGAAGGGGGCCTATACAATCTTTGTTCCACTACTGGGAGAATAGACAATAAAGGATCAAATCTTCCACTCCACAAGCTGCTGCAATCTTAACACTTTGTTTATAACAATTTATTCTCTGAGAAAAGTACAAAGGACCCAGCAAATTCTCCATTCAGGCTTTCACCCTGATTAAAAAGGCAAAACTTGGACAAGAAGAATTAAAAGGGGAGTATTATAATATGTCAAGGTGACTACACATTGAGAGGTCAGTCACCTTAGGCCTGGAAGGGATTCATTAAGGAACTGATGGGGTGCTTGGGTGCCTGTGTTTGGGCTTCAATTCCAGAATCACATCTCTCCCTACCCTCAAAATATTGGCTCAGGCAGTTTTTCTCCAGTTCAAGCACTGTATGCCCTAGTAAGACTTTTCTCTCTCTTCCTGATACAGTAGCCAGTGGCACCTACAGAACTTACTACTTAGTACTGGCTGAATTGGCTGCATACTGGGTCATAAAGATATTTACCACTCACTGACCTATCATATGTATCCTAGACTCAGACATAATGTATACTCCCTTACTTTGATCTGCTTACCAAGACATTGATGGGGGCAGCCTGGGTATTTCTAAAGGTTAAATCCTGACCTTTAGTAGGTTTACTAAAGTTTCATTCCTTACCCAATTGCTAATTCTGCCCAGACTCACCTAGTTAGCATGAGAAAGGATTTTCCCCATTGACTTGGAGAATTAATAAAAGTCTAAATTGAAAGATTCCAACCTGGAAAGCAACAGTGAAAGTCCCATTATAATGGATCTAAGCCTCGTTCTTTGTGAATGAGATCTGGCCTAGCAGGCCTCTTTTTAAACCCAAAAAGGCCTTCTCAGAATAAAGTAAAGTAAGAGATATTCTGATTTTTCAGGCATCAGCATCCCCCACTGCCCCTTACAAACAGTTTTTTCTCTAACTTTAGCCATCAGTATTACTTCAGACCAGGTTTCATATCATTTCTGTTTTTATATAATTTCTGTGGAAACAAAATTCAATCATACCTTCCATGTCTTTGGCATCCCAAGAGCAGATAAATTTGGCCTGAAGCCAAAGCAGCAGCATCAAGCACATCTGCTTAGGAACTGACCACCTAAGAATTCAAATATTTAGGTTTTGAACAACTAAAGTTTTGGGGCAGAGCCTTATATCTAGGCCTCAGGTAGCTCTTAATGCAGCCACAGTCATAAACGGATACAATTGAGAGCAGACTTCAAAGTTGAAGCCCAATTCTCAAAAGACTTCACGTTTAGACCTGGCCACCCAAAGACACCTGAGTGCAGAATCACATAGAAGTCCTGGATCAGGACTCTGGCTCCCAACACAGAGCTAATATAATCAGAGGCTAAACAAACTTTGTGAAACAAGGATGTATGTCTACTATTCAGTCATGAGGTTCAAGTCAGGAACCTCTATTGTTTAAGGCAGTATAATTATGTACTAAAAGAATACTAACTTATGAAGTATCTTGTTTATGTAGTTTGTAGAAATATAAAGGAAAGTGACATAATCTGAGGAATGGATTATACTAATCCATCCTAACCCCACTTCTGGTCACTTTCCTCCTACTCCTTTTTGGCCTTTGTTTAATCTCTTTGCCAGATTTGTCTCTTCTAAGCTTAGCACCCTTCATTTGCAGATGTCATCTCAGGCTGAGTACCCAGTGTTCCAAGACCTTGGCCCAGACCAGGCTTTGGACACATTTTTGCCACTGGCTACAGACCTAGCCCCCTATGAAACAGACAGATCTACCCAAATGATTTTGGGTCCCAGCTGCTTAAGGGGGTAATGATCAGGTGCTGGGAATGATGGGGTACTTGGGTGCCTGATATTTAGTTTTATCAGAGATACTTTAGTTGAAAGAAAAGAAAGATACCATTTTTAACACCAGGTTAATTCAAACTGTCTTTAAAGCCTATTTATGAAAAGCTGAACAAAGCAGATAAGAAGGTTTGGGACAAATGGGGTTCATCCTGCCCCTCCTGTTTCCAGATAGTTGATATCAGTTTTAGAAGTATGTTGAGAGAGCATGAGGAAGTTTTGGGAAGGCAGAAAGGTTTGTAACTTGAGTTTGTAATTAATAGCTCAATCAAATTTGGGATGGCCCTATCTGAAGGACACTAGTCCATTTGTTTGCTATTTAATAATTTGGGGAACTGTAAATTTTTCTATTTTTCTAAGCCTTGATTGCAGGAGTCATCACTAAAGCTGATAATGGGATAGCAGAGGCTGCAGGCTGTGAAGTGTTCAAGGTGGATGTGTGTGCTTGGAAAAGTTTGGGGACAACCTCAGACACTGCCCAGGTGGAATCTCTCTGACTTTATTTCCCAATTGTGCCTTTTCTTTCCAGGCATGTAGCACAATGCCTGGCACATAGTAGGTATTCCCTTTCCTTTCCCCTTTTCATTCAGTCCTGGCACAGCCTGCAAGTCTCTTGTCTTTTAGAATTGCTTTTCTTACAACTTATGTGAGAGCTAACAGGTTAAAATGAAGCAGACCTTTCCTCAGTGACTTGCCATTCCTGGTTCTGGAAAGGAACCCCCCCCCCCACTTATGCCCAAGCCTATGCTGAGTTGCTTATCTTCCTTTTAAAATCAAATAAAAAAAAAACATATAAATAATGCAATTACTGCAATTGTGCATGTAACTGGGAGATGAGATGTGCAGGCGTTGGGGCGCGGGGATTCACCTCGCCCCACTGGAAAAGCCGAAGGGGGTATGGGAGCAGAGATGGGAGAGAGCAGATGGGATGAGGGGATGTCCTGTGGGACTGCTATTCTGGGGTGGTGGGTAGGGGAAAAATGGGGAAGAAATTGTAACTCAAAATCTGACGGAAATGAATGATGTAAACCAGAAGTTAATAAAGCGTTTGGAAAAAAAAATTCACACTCTTCTCCACTCCTCCAGTTTTTTTGGTTGTCTTACCCTGAGCCTAGAACTAAGAGCCAGAGGAGCTGGGATGGGGAGATCATACTGTGTCTTGGAGACCTTTACTGAGAGCACCCTAAAACCCCCCAGTAAAATAGGCAGAAAAGCGGGAGCTTTTATATCCTAAACTGGGC